>CM062242.1:10850966-11183369 GCA_031216285.1 Syzygium syzygioides | reverse complement strand
ACCAACTACAACCGATATGCATTGTTATTCTTGTGGGAAGATAGGTCATCATGCTAGCAACTATCAAATCAATAATAATTGACCAGTCGATAAAGCTTTCTTGGTGGATAATGAGTCTAATGAGAATATGGACAAACCACTTAATGAAGAATCGAAAGATGATGAAGTTGTTGCGGAAGATGAACAAATAATACATGATGATTCCAACGAGCTTCTCTTGGTGAGAAAGGATTTTCTCACTTCTAAAGATAACACCGGATATAGGTGGCTACGCACCAATATTTGTCATTCAGCATGCACCATTTTCAGGGAAGGTATGTCAATTTATTATTGACTCTGGTTGTTGTGAACATGTGATTTCTAAAGTGGGGGCAAGCAAGTTGAAATTGGAGTTGAAAGTGCACCCCATGCCTTACAAAATGTTGTGGTTGAAGAAAGGTATCGAGGTAACCATTTCCAAACGATGCTTTGTCAATCTTTCCATTGGTTCAATCTATTTCAACAAAAAATGATGCGATGTTCTTTCCATAGATGCTAGTCACATTATTCTTGGCCAATCGTGGCAATTTGATAGGAGGACTACTCATGATGGTTATCATAATACATATTCTTTTGATTATGGAGGAAAGAAAATTACTTTGGCACCTAGTAAGGAATCTCTCAAGACCCCTTTAGTTGAGAATTTCTTATCTCCTACTTTGCTCACAATGAAAGATGTAAAGGGTACCGTGTAGGGGGTTCATATTGTATATATTTTGCTTAACAAAACAGGTGTGGATAATGGAATTGTATCTTCCATATAGCCCATCGAGCTTAGCCTCTGTTGGAAGAGTTTAAAGATGTTTTTCCATTGGACTTACCACTTGGTCTTCCTCCCATGAGAGACATTCAGAATCAAATTGGCTTGATGTTGGTGCTTCACTATCTAATCTAGCTCATTATTGAATGAGTCCGACTGAACATGAACAATGGTAGTGACAAGTTATGGAACTATTAAGTATGGGTTTTATAAGGGAGAGCCTCAGCCCATGTGCCATTCCAACCCTCTTGGTGCCTACAAAAAAGGCACTTGGAGAATATGTGTCGATAAGAGGGCAATCAACAAAATTACGATGAAGTACCAGTTTCCTAATCCTCGTCTCGATGATCTTTTGGATCAACTTTCTAGTGCAATCATCTTCTCAAAGTTAGATTGCATTCAAAACCAAAGATAGACTGTTTGAATGGCTCGTCATGCCTTTGGAATTGTCTAATAAACCATCCACATTCATGAGGTTTATGACTCAAGTTTTGAAGCCATTTCTTGGGAAGTTTGTTGTGGTTTATTTTGATGATATTCTTTTTTTTTTGGTAAAGGTAAATATGTATTACTTTTCATAGAACCAATACAACCTATAGCCAAAACCAGCCTCTGACCCAATTAAGACATGGGATGTCCAGATCAGGTCAAAGGTGGAGTCGCAAGAACTATACAAGGAGATAGAAACAAGAGAGAAAGATCAAAAGATCATGACAGCTAAAATCTAGGCATCCGGATTGCTTCAAAGATTAAGGCCGGAAGCTCCCATTTCCTCTGAAGAGCACGATTCCTAGAAGTATCTTGAACTTTCCCAAAGGAAATGGCCTTGTCTTTAACGACTTTGACGAGATGCTTGCGCATGCCGGGGATGTGTACGCTCTTGTTTCTGAATAATGCATGGTTCCTCTCTGTCCAGATGATATGGACTAACGCGCTGAGGGAAAACCGGGAGAGGCGGTGCGCAAAGGAATCTCCACTGCATATCTTCATTGCCCATCGGATAAAGTCTTGCCAAGGTCGATTGCGCCATGGAAGGTTGCACTTTGTCGCCCAGAAGGATGCAAGTCTACCTGTAGAAGGGCACTTAAAGAAGAGGTGGTTGGCCGAGTCCGGCCTAGAACCACAGAAGACACATACAGCAGTGTCAATTCTTCGATTCTGTAGGAGAAATACCTGGGAAGGTAGCCTATTGAGTGTAATAATCCATAGAAGGAAAGCATGTCTGGGAGCAATATGTTGGTCCCAGATAAATGAGTGCCAAGTAACTGAATTTCCTTTTCTCCTGATGTGGTTCCATGCAGACGTTACCGAGAAGGAGCCCGAGGGATGTGGAGTCCATACCGGCCTATCCAAAGCATCATCATCAAGGACGGGCGGGGGATCATGCCAACTCAATATTCTGATTTTGATGATATTCTGATTTTTAGTAAGTCTACTAATGAGCACTTGTAGCACCTTCGAGAAGTGTTATGAGTGTTTAAGCAAGAACACTTGTATGCAAGCCCCAACAGGTACTACTTCATAGTGCCACAAGGATTCATATCTCAAAAGATGGAATTTCAATGGATGATGCTAAAATTAGGGTGATCAAAGAATGGCCAACTCCAATAAATGTGCATGAAGTTCAAAGCTTTCATGGTCTAGCTTCTTTCTACTGGCGGTTCATTGCACATTATAGCACCATTGCAGCTCCACTCATCTCTTGCATGAAGAAAGGAGTTTTTTAGTTGACAAGTGCAGCCCAAAAAAGTTTTGAACATCACAAAGAAAAGTTGAGTATAGCCCAGGTCGGTGCATTGCCTAACTTTGATCTTGTTTTTCAGGTGTATTGTGATGCATTAGGTACTAGCATAGGAGGAGTTTTAAGTCAAGGAGGTCAACCCATTGCCTTCTTTAGTGAGAAATTAAATGGTGCACAACTTCATTATAGCACTTATGATTTGAAATTTTATGCACTATTTTGCACACTCAAGCATTGGAGGCAATAATCTCGAATATGCAGATGTATTAGACACAATAAAAGTAGAGTTTAAACGTGAGTGTAAAGTAATAATCGTGTCAACTTAATTCAAAGTATATGTTACTCCTCCAAATAATTTTGCATTTTTAATCTATCTCTCCCCCTTTTTGTCATAATAGGAAAGGCAATAATAATGTAAAGGGCATTATGTAGAAAATATGCAATTTTGCTCATCTTCATACAACTTCACAAAAAATATTAGTCATGAACACAAATTTTAGAAACAATACAACATGCTTAGGCGAACAAAGAGATATACAATATACCTCATGTTCTATATAAATAACAATCATATGCATCAGTAGATATAGATATAAATATAGATGTTTTGAAATTTAACATGTGTGTGTATATATATATATATATATATATATATATATATATATCAAGGAACATAGATGAATAAGAACAAAAGTAACATGAGCAATACGTTGAAATTTAACATCACTCTAGCTTATACTCAAATTATTTAGTTACATGAGATTTAAAATAGATATGCTATATCATCATGCGAACTGAATTTTGATAAGAAGCTTAAGTGGTAATTTCATAATATGATCAGGACATTGCAAATTACCTCTTAACCTCTTCACAGGAGTTTAGTAGATTCAGCATGTGAGATAAAGATTTAATGCACGAACCTCTTGTTATTGTCCAAGTTATCTTGCTTCTATCAAAATCGTATCTACTACTATCTAATATTTACTCCGCCCGTCTACTTCTATCAAACATTTTTTCCATTTCTATTTCTAACCAACACGAATGAATATTAATTCTTCTCACTCTCTTTGTCATATTCAAAAAATAATATAAATTTGGCTAATGACCAAAAGCAAGTGTTATTGAAGATGGACTAACCTATCTATGCAGATCTTAGAAATTTCTACATATACATTCACCTTTTGTTCTATTCTCAAAATAATAATCAAGATCTAGGCCAAAATCAGCTCAAATATGTGAAGATTTGCCCATACTTGATCTAATCTCCCCTTCAACGCGTTGCTTCTTTGAGATGATCTTAACTCTCCCCTTTCTTTTGCATGTTTCCTCTTTTCACTCTTTTGTTTTTATCCTTCCCCTGTCATCGTGAAGTTTTTTGCAAATAGCCTTCATCGGGGATTGAAAATTTCCTCCTTTTACAATAGCTACCGCATATGCTCCTGTCATAGCTTTCACGCTTTTATGAGAGCTTTTGTGCTGCTATCACAATGTGTCTGCTACTATCACAACTTTCCTTGCTTCTGTAACGGCTTTCGCATGCTAAACAGAAGCTTCTAGCTTTGTTTTCTTTATAACAGCATTTTCCTCATCGTTGATTGCTTTTTGAAATTTGAGAAAGAGATTTAAGTTCTTCAATCAAGCTTGTCTAGAATTCAATCTGTATAAACTCAATAAACTCTTACATAAATTGATGTTAAAAGTATCTCAAATCATATAGCATGCCTTTGCTTTTGAACAAATCGAATAGTATCTATAAGCATTATAAACATTTCAATAAAAAAAGGACTCAACCTTTCATACGAAACTTTAAGGGCATGCTCACATCCTTCAAAGTATTTTGATATACCTCCAATAATATGTGATTTGGATGCATAGAGGAGAATTTTCAAACCTTTGAAACTAGCACAGAATCTAGGTAAACTCTATAGATTTTAGAGGAGTAAATGCTCCTATACGTGAAATTTTCTCCAATCAGTGAAATTTGTTGTCATCAATCTCTAGATTCTATTCTTAAAGAATCGTCAAACTTCAAATGGATAGATCTTCTTACTACCTGCATTTTTTTTTTTGTAAAAACATATAATCTATGCAAGATAATGAGTACATCAACGACATATCTTCCTTTGATTTTTTTATCAAACTTGCCAACAATATAATTTGTACTTCTAAGAACATAGTAAGTGCATCAAAATACATAAGAGCATGTAATGATTGCATTCAACATCAACGGGATTTTCCTTTAGCAAAAGAATGTAAAATGCATTGAGAGTATAACATATAGCATAATCATTATTTGCAAAAAGAGAAATGTAGATGTTTCTATCATATACAAGAATTACATATCTACTATGATAAGTGCAAATGTGTTTAATTGTCTCAATATTGATGACTCCTTCGAGATCAACAAAGACGAGGAACAAGATAGTGACATTAGGAGAACAAGTGCCAATATGACAAGTAGCTCATGGTGACTTGAATGTACCAGGGTCAATCTCATATCCTTGAGATGTCTTTGGAAGCAAATAAACTCAAAAGCATCATTAAATATGCAGTCGAGTGTCATTTCACTCATACCATCACAGGAAGGCATTCACCGACTAATGATAACAAGCACATGCTGATGCTGAGCATCAAGTCGTGCTGATATCAAGTCTTGGGTGATGTTGGCGAGGTATTCGCTTTAAGATGACCATTGTTCATATAGAAAATAGTCGTTACAGGTTGAGAATCCATAGCAAAAAAACCAAGAAAGAATTAGAAAGTAACTGATGGCCTTTTGGTGTATCAGACTCAAGATCAGTGAAGTGATAGTTTCAACAGACTCTATTTTGGGAAACCTGCTGATGTTGGAGGAAACAATTGTATGGGCAATTTTGATCCCGACAAAAGCTTCCACCTATCCTCAACGATTCTTTTTTATCTTCATCAAAGTCTCCCATGGGAAGATTGAAGACTTCAATAGATGGAGGGTCAAAGAAGCTTCAAAGGATTAGACTAGAGAAATATTGAGAATACGGTTGCCTTACCTGATCTTAGTTGTCTAAAATTAGAAAGTGTCATTGCTCTTCTTCTGATATTTCCTGTAAAGGGTTTATACTGCCTTGTAATTGCAATGAAGTCAAGTGTACAAATGTAAGAGTAGTGTTTATGTCCTGATAGTATGATTTATTGGTAAATAGAAACAACACTTGCCAATTGTAACTTGCTCTGAGGATTACTAGTAGAATCCAGCCCACGTTGTCATTGTTACCTGAAGAGTGGATGTTAGTTTGGAGATAAAACTGAACCGCTATAAATTGCTATGTGCTTCATTTCTTCAGCTCATTATTATCAGCGACTGTTCATCCGCACGTTTCTGCTTATAATTGTCATAATCTTCTCCTAGTGCCGTTGACCCCTTCTGCAAAAGTTTTTCATAATATACGCGCAACCTTTTCATTGTCGTTCCTAGATTCCCCTATCTATTCTTTTTATCCTTCCGTTTTCTCCATTCTGCGTTACAGAGGTCACATACTTGATTCATTGTTCAACAATCACTCTCTTTCCGACGTCCATGATTTCTCCAAAGGAAGTTTTGAAGGCGTTCGATATAAATACACTACTAAGAAACAAGACATTCTTCGAATTTCTTATCACTGATCGTGTCTTTGTGGTGAATCAAATACAGGAACTCCAAGCGTCAGTTTCAAAACTTAAGGATTTGAAAATTCTTGTTAATAAAATCATCGAAAGTGGACGTAATTGCTAAACTTTCTCCTTGTTGGAAAGATTATAAGAAAATATGATTGCGCTCAACAAGAGTCTTCTCCCTAGAGCAAATCAAAAGGAATTAATGAATGAAGAAATACTGTCAAATTCGACATGAGGAGACCAAGCGTGCATTTGCAAATGCCTTGCAAAGCAGCTTTGGGATTTCAAAAGCTCTTGAGCTAAAAGTTTTGATATTTGGAGTACAATTTCATTGACTTTGATGCAAAGTTCTGCTATAAAAATAGTCAAAGCTCAATGAAAGCAGGCCCTTGCTTCAGCTCTAAGGCTTTTAAAGAAAACAACTTCAGGGATCAATGAAATTCTTTTCTTCCATTTTACCCTCATAAAACTATCTAAATTTCAATTTTACCCTTACAAACACAGCAAAATCAAATTAAGCTAGAACTTCACTGAAGAAATTTCACCCGATTTAATTGGCCACATGCAGCCTGGGTGGCAACTTGTTTGCAACTTGTGTGCCTCTGACGCCTTTCCTAGGGCACAATGACCTTGACGAACAAGCTCCGCCACTAAGACTGCAGACGGGAGGGCATCGATGCGGGGGCTCAACCAAGTGAGATCTCGCCTAAGCTGTGTCACTAGTGATCCGATGACCTCATGTCTCATCGCTTGGGGTTGCATGATCACGGTGTCGCGTCACTTGAGTTCTCGAGGCCGATAATGATATGAGGGCCATAGGCGAGCTAGATCTCACCCACCCTGCCCGGCATTGCACGACCTAGCAACGTGTCGCCCAGGTTGTCAACATGGCATCCACAGGCCACAGGTGAGCTAGATGTCACTACAGTGCGACACTTGGTCATGCGACCTTAGCGTTGCACTGCCTGGGGTCGCGCAACACTTGCGTTGCCTCACCTAGGCTAGCATGACCTCAACGGCAAGTCCTATGAGGTCATCAAACGCCAACACCAGTCTGTGCGACCCGGTTAAGCTTCATATGTAACTGCAAGTTCTTTTTTTTTCTCCTTTCTTCACTATTTTTCTTAATTTCAAGATTGCTTTTCAACTACTATTTTGATAAGTGGTTGTGAAACACTATTTGCATTCATGAAATTCCTTTCAATCAGTGACCATTCTTTAAATGCGAAGTCTTGAAGTTAAAAGCGTTGCCAAACTCACTGATATGTATCAAAAAGTTTTAAGATGAAGTCAATTAACGAGAAAAGCAATGGGTGGACAACCTAAGGAAGTTTTCCGAAACCAAATTTCCAATCCCAAGAAAGGGAAATTCTGCTGCATTGGTCACTTCGAGAACAAATGTAGATTTTGGAGTTAGGCCAAACGCTAGTCACAAGCCAGCCTTATCGAAGAAACTGCGGACATTGATCCTATGATATCCGATATGCAAATTGTGTGGTAGCCAAGTAGTATATGGCGATGACTATAAAGTGTTTTGTTTGGCATAACTGTGTTTGTGTTATAAATATATTGTTTATTATGCTTTAATGTGATGTAACTTGTGTGCATGGTGATACATATTATAAAGGTAATACCTCAAAGTTAGATCAAATAAATTCTTACAAACTATCATAAACTATTGTATCTTCAAGAGTGTTACTGCTGTCAGCAGTTTATCAAGCACATCGTTAAATCTGCAACACCTTTTTCACCTGAAAAGTTGTACTAAATAGGCCTTAAGGTGGATGGTATGATTTTGATGGTACTGGCCAGGTTTGCTATGACAAGAGTCAATTGGAGCACTATAAGAATAAGTGGATGGTAAGTTCTTATCGGGATTCACTATGCCGACAAGTTATTTTGCAAAAATATGCTCAACTCACGTTGCATCTCAGAAAAACTTAACCTAGTAAATGTACTATATGTTTTGGATATAAGGAAGAATTTTGTATGCCAATGTTCTATTGTTGGCGCTCAAATTTGGCTGATTAGGCTAAAGGAAAAAAATGGTACATCAAGCCCAAATCGCTAAAATAGTAGCTAGGGTGAGAAAGTCGCACAAGGCCCATTACACGAGATACCGAAGACTTGGCACCAATAACCGCTTGAGACGATAGGATAAAGATAAGAGCGGTTACCACATTTGGTGCCAACAATACTGCGGATAAGAGGAGACTGTTATCGTGAAGGAAATTGAAAATTCCAAAACAATCCAGAGTTGAGACAATAACCGCTCGATGGTGGTTATTCATTAGCGTTAGCTATAAATAGCCGCAAGGTAATCATTAAATTGTTATCGTTAATTTACATTTTATCATACACTTTCTATCTCCTGTCCTTTTACTTTTATCGCCATGAGGATAGATTTCGTTTCTTCCTTTCCGAAATGACACAAGACCCGATTACTCACAAAAAAATGAAAAATCTTCCCCTTCAATGAAAGATTTTTCATTTGAGTCCAATCTCGGCGAAACATCTTTTTGACATGCCTAGTGGGACCATTGTGTTCAGTCTCTAGGAAGTGTCAATGGTATAGACAAGGAATCAGGAGAGTCATACTGCCACCAACGAGGATAACTCATCTCCGTAGTGTGTGGGAGAAAGGCCTGCTCGTTCCGATGCATCTAACCAGAACCTTAACCCAGTCGTCGATATCGGTGTGAGCATAAGTTCTCAAGATATTCCTCGGAATCTGACTGAGGAACAGAGGAGAGAATTGGTGCCTAACTCTACTATGATGGCCACTATGAGAAGGATGTTTGAAGAACAGCAGAATGAACTAACTAATCATATGGCCAATCATCTATCGAGAATTCTCACCCATCTATTCACCAATTTGATTGCGGAATTAGCCTCAAAGTTTGGACCAACGAGTGGATCAAACGAAGTGCAAGGAAGTCAAGCTGTGCCGGGGATCATCCTCACAATGGCTCCCGCTTTACCTACTGTTGCTGGTACTTCTGATCCGACACAACCAGTTCAAATTTTGCAATGGACTAATACCGTAGGTAATCAAAATCGAACTAGTCTGGGGGACCGTTTAAGTCTAAATAGATCCGTGGGTTCTCTTGGGTGCATACCCAAGGGTGTCACTGATGCAAAGAAGGTGAGGGTAACTGCTAACCCTTTTACCATAGGAATGGATACATAGGGATTCATTACCTAACCGTCAATCCAGGAGATTGCTTGATAAGCCAACAGTAGTGAAATGCCAATGACTAATCCCATTCATATTGGGACAATTCCAGTGCCAATCCCAGGTTACCAACCCTAGAGGCCACAAGTGGCGTTTAGGGACTCAAGTGGCGTTTAGGGACTCGGAGGCTCGACCACCGTCACCCCCTAGGGCGCAAGGTAATCAGGAATACCAGGCACAAGATCCTCAAAGAGACCAGCGCATGATTGAACAAGCCACTTATTTAGTGATGCAACATATGGGTCTAGAAGGAGGCGTACCAAGGCCTGTATACCGCAAACCATACCCCAATTGGGTAGATAACATCTAGTACCCAAGGGGATACAAAATTTCTAAGTTTACTATTTTCACTAGAGAAGATGACCAGTCCACAGTGGAGCACATTAGTAAACTCATGGCTCAATACGGAGATGTGAATAATGATGGGATAATGAAGTGAAGGATTTTTCCCTCGTCGTTATTAAAAACCGCTTCTACTTGGTATACTGGATTGCCTGCGAACTCAGTGCAGAATTCGGAAGACATGGAGAGTAAGTTCCACAAACAATTTTATCGCGTGGTTCCTAAGGTGACGCTATCAGATCTGGCCACTGTTAAGCAATATAATAACGAGATGGTAGATCAGTACGTTGCTCGATTTAAAAAGATGAGGAAACAATGCTTATTTTTCCTGCTGGAAAAAGAAGTAGCGAAAGTGGCCAAAAACGGTCTCAAATTCGCACTAAAGGAGCGTCTTACTAGCCAAAAGTTCATGGATTTTTTCTCTTGAACGGCCACGGCTACTCAATATGAAAGTCTATGGAAAGAGAAGGATAAGAAACCTTATATGATCTCGTGGAAGATGTACAAGAGGGCGATGATCAGGAAGAAGCCGCAAAGATTGTAGTAGCAAAGATGACCTTGGATAAAACCTTACGTATGCCAGGCCTTGAAACCTGCTAAAGTTAAGGAGTCGATCATGGTGAAAGCAAAAGACACCAAGAGGTATTCATTCAACGTAACTAAGTTGGATGAAATTTTCGATCTCCTAGTTCAGGACGATGTCATAAGACTGACTGAGGCTCAAACCATCCCAAACAAAAAGGAAATAGCGAATACAAGATACTGCAAGTGGCATCATTCGTGGAGCAATAGCATTAATTATTGCAATGTCTTTAGAAAGGCGGTGCAAAAGGAAATATGACAGGGTAAATTGTAACATCCTCAATTTCAGTCCCTGGGAAATGTCTATGATTTAAGTTTGGTAGTTTTTCAATTGGAACCAATTTTTACTCTTGTTCTGGAAAACCCAATTTCGGATCCTTTCTACCTCTTCGTTTTGTTATTTTTGTGTAGACTTTTGTGATCCGGATCTTGAAATTTTACATACTTTAATTTCATAATTTTCGGACTTGATATGAGTAGTACGACAGCCTAATTTCCGGATTGTGTAAAACTGCCAGAATGGGTATTTCGGTGATGTTCATCCTTTCTTTATTTTCTACAAGCTTTTCTAGGTCAATTTTGAAAAAGTTTCCTTCACAAAAGTTGTTGAGAACTTATTTTTATATAACATATATAAATTTGGGAATTTTTAGAGATTATTTGGATTCTGGAAAGAGCTTACTTTGAGAAACAAGAATTCTGTTCCAATGAACTATTTTTAGTCTCTTTTTGAGCTATTAAATATGATGTTTACAGAGAGATTCAGATTTCGTTTTCTTTATGAAAAATGTTTGTTAAGGTCTTGTTTATGACATATTCAAATTTGAGAATTTTCAGAGTCTATTTACTATGTTTTCAAGTTTGATTTCGTGAACAGTGCAAAATTGTCTGGTTTTGTTATATTTCAAAGATTCATCAATTTCTATATGAGAACGTTAGAATCTCAACTTGATGTCTCCTGGTGATTTAATGTACTCATTCTAAGCTTTCAAATGAGCTATGCTAAGCTTTAATTGGAGGTCGGCCAAGGGAGATATACCGAGAGAGAGGAGAGTCGACTAAGAGGAGAGAATAGCCGAGAGAGAAGGGGAAGGACCGAGAGAAAGAGAGAGAGAGTTGGGGCAATTATGGCTTAGATTTTTCTAGGTCATCTTCATTATGACCCTTATTAATTGAAGTTGGACTTTGATGGCCCATCATCATGACTAGTATTAATTGGCTTAGACTTTGGAGGCTCTATCATGATAACAAACATTAAATGATCCTAGACTTTTAGGGGCTTGTCATGATGGCCATGTATCTTCTTAAGCAAGCTTTGATTACCAACTAGGTGAAAAAGTTAGTGGTTGCCTATAAATAGGCTTGGCCCATTGGTGACTACATACCACATGCCTACCACCTTCTCTTTTCTCCTCTCTCATGCCCAAAGAAGCCCATTGACCTTCTCTTTTTCTCTTGTTGTTCGACCACATAAAGAGCTTCACCAACTCACCCTTCTTCTTATTGTTTGACAAGTTGGGGAGCCCACGTCCGAGACCCCGTGCTCACGTGTTCAAGCCACATGCAACTTACTTTCTTTCTTTATCACATGTACTTGTTCCATCGTTGTATAAGTAAACTTCCTAATATCAGGAAAGGAAGTTGTGATGCGTTGTGACACGGTTTGCTTGGACCATTTCTCGATCGTTTGATTGCTCGTAGTTGGTTCAATCCCTTGATTTGACCACGTTTCATGTTTGATGTTTGTCTTGAGCTCGAACCGAGATTTGGCTGGTAAAGTGCACACGTTATAGCCATGCGTGGTGTTCTCTTATATGAACTTTGCTATTGATCTACCAGTGGTGCGGGTGTAGTAAGAGCCAACTTATGTTAACGGCGATCCCCTCATCGTCACTTGATATTAGTAGGTTTATTTGCTGAGTTTGCCCAATTCATCCCCCGTTGTTTCCTTTTCAGGTCTGAAGAATGGCATCTCCCCCAACCCGGTTTGGTAACCCCGTGAAAATGAGAGCTGAAGTGCTCACCGTGATAGATGCCCGAGAAGGCCAAACCACCGAATCACGAAGTATGTGATGGTCGATGAGGGCTTAACAAACTTAGTGCCTCACCCGTATGTAGCATGGCATGGCTACATTGACAGAGAATGGGTTAGACCCCTACGTAGATTCAATGGATCTTTTGGCGGTGTAGGCGGGCCGGCTCCGGGGCATGCCACGGGTGGGGTGTAGATTGGCCATGCAAATAGGAAGCGGGGAAGAGATGTGGACGAAGTTATAAGCGGGAAGATGAAGTAGAGGGGATAGGATCACCCAAACTGAGTTTTGCTATTCATAGTTGGCTAGGAACGGATGAGCTTTAGAATATGCGTGTGAAATATGTATTGTTTGCCATGGCCCGAAGGGCTTGATAAAATATGTTTGCACGCATTGTAAACATAAGGTATACTCATGATGTTGCTTGTCTAAATTCTGTTATTGTTCTAAATGTGATTGTCCCGAGTTTACGTCTTCGCTTGTGTGTAAAGAAAGATAATATTGAACAGGACATCACGTTAATGACTCCGAGGTGGGGGCATTACAGGGTAAGAAAAAATTCATGGATGAAGAAGATAAGAAGATAGAAATCAATACTGATCTTTTTCCGCAGATGTTCGGGATAGCATTAGCGACTTTCAAAAGGTCATCTAGACCAAGTGTTTTGTGCTGGAGATGTTGCCAAGAAGTACATCCACGTTATTTCTCCGATGATGATGACAATGGTCGAATGACCGATGGACATCGGAGCCAATGGTCTGACTGATTTCCAAACAGGTCCCATAGGATGGCTTATGACTATCAGCATCATAGAAACTCTAAAAATAGATAACCTTAAGGCGGGGTTCCTTTACATGCTCACCGGCTAGTCGAAAGAAGGCTCAATTATGCAAATGGAAGAAGGCACTCCAACAACAGGATTGTCCGTGCCTCATCTTCCAGAAGGCCCAAGATCCAGATCAAAAAGCGGACAAATAATGTGCTGATCAAGCAGCTATACGAAGAGGGCCATATGGAGGTTTCAACGTTGGGCGAACCAAGTGGCAAGTACAACTATTATGTTAGATACTCATCACCTAAATTGAGTGAAAAGGTCTGTGTTGAGGTTATCCCTACAGGATAGGGCCCAGGGTTCAAGCATGAAGATCAATATCCATCTTCATTAGCACCACAACAGGTGTATACCCGAACTTTGAAGATCCCACATGACCCTCTAAAAGAGCAATGATTCGTTAGAAGGGAGATATCAATTATCCGACAGCCACTGCATGAGTTCAGACGAGAATACATGTCGAGGACCTAGAAAAGGAGGGGACAGAGGAAGAAAAAGTGGCAGGAATTGCAATAACAAGTTAATGCCCTGGGGCGAGCAAGAAACCTGCACCACACAAGATCAAAGAACCTGGTGTGGGTGAGAGAGAAGGGGGAAACCTCAAATGCTACCGAAGATTAGGGAGATATCAGGAAAGAACAATTAATACCTGTTGCTAATCCTGTAAGGCCTGAAAAGAAGGAGGAATCAGTCAAGACGAGATCAAAGTTTGATAGGGGTCGAGCTAGATTAGTTTCCTCGCCTGGTTCAAATATGGTGTAAGTGAGGCTTCCACCTGAGTTTCGAGCATCGATTTTAAAGGTGACCCCCACAGAAGAAGAAGCATTTGAGGTCATGGAAATTATGAAGGTTGAATTTCAGTTTGCTGATGAGGAAAGGGTGGCATTCAAAATGCTACCGACCTCTAGAGCGAAACATTTGAAGGCCCTCTTGGTTGTTGAGAAGATCAATGGGCACCTAGTAAATAGGATTCTCGTGGATGCTAGGGCAACGCTAAATCTAATACCGCATAAGTATTTCATAAAGCTCGGTAAACGGGAAGAGGAAATGGTTCCTACCAACGTTATATTGTTAGACTTAATCGACGACATAAGTGACGTTAAGGGTGCAGTGGTCGTGGACCTTGCAATTGGTTCGCCAACGTTTAAGACCACTTTCTTAATAATAGACGAAGATGTGTCCTACAACCTACTGCTGGGTCGAGACTGGATCCACAGTACTCAATGCATGCCGTCCTCGCTCCACCAAGCTTTGGCCTTTTGGAATGGGAGTAAAGTAGAATATGTGAAAGCCAATCATGAGGCAAGTGTCATGTGGGCAAATTTGGTGAGCGTAAGTTTGAGTGGAGAACGTGATACTCCCATAATTGAGCTGCCTTAATTGGATACGGATTAAATTGCCCTCGGCTGCTTCACGGATCATGGATTTAATGCATCCCTAAAAGTGGAGTTGGCTGATCAGGAATGTGACGTGTTTGATGGAAGAAGACGTTTTATTATAAGAGCTAGATGAACGATATTCCAACCATTTGGCAGAGGAAACCGAGAAGTCCTTAGGGTTTACCGATTATATAGGGGATTTTGAAGGATCTCCAACAAAGGAAGAAAGTAAGTCCCTCGAATTAGAAGACCCTTTTATAGAAGTTGATATAGGTAGCGGCGGTGTAAGGCGTCCCATATTCATAAGCGAACTACTCGACAAAAGAGTGAGGAGTGATTTGACTGACATCTTGTGAAGACATAGAGGTCATTTCGCATGGGATTATCACAAGATGCCAGGTTTAAGTAGGGAAATAGTCGAGCACTGCCTCCTTATCAAACAAGGATTGAAGCCTCATAAGCAGCCTCCTAGGAGGTTTGTCCCTAAAATCAATTTGAAAATCAAGGAAGAGATGGAGCAACTCTTGAAAGCTGGTTTCATTGAAACCACTTGGTATGTAGAATGGCTTTCTAATATAGTCCCGGTAAAGAAGAAAAAGGGGAAACTAACCTTAAATCGGCGACACCGAAGGATGAATATCATATGCTTGTTGACGATATGCTGGTTGATTCAGTGGCTTGCAATGCAATGATATCCTTGATGGACGATCATTTAAGGTATAATCAAATCTTTATTGCGGAACAAGACGTGCCCAAGATGGCTTTCAGGTGCCCAAGTGCAATAGGAACATTCGCTGAAATGTGATATCTTTTGGTTTGAAGAATACCGGAGCAACGTACTGGAGAGTCATGAATTTGATTTTCCATGACATGATTGGAGATTTCATGGAAGTCTACATTGATGACATTATAGTGAAATCAGCAGAGGTAAGTCATCTTAACCATCTTGAAGAGTCATTTGTTAGGATGGAGAAATATCAACTAAAATGAACCCTCTTAAATGCGCGTTCAGCGTAAGAGCCGGAAATTTCTGAGGGTTTCTAGTTAATAATGGGGGCATAGAAGTTTATAAGAATAAAGTTAAAGCAATTTGACACCTCCGTCTAATAAGAAACAATTGCAAATGATTCTAGGAAAGACAAATTTTCTTAAATGATTTATTGCTAACTTGTCTGGCAATATAGAAGTGTTTTCTCCTTTATTGAAATTGAAGAATCAAGAGGAGTTTGTGTGGAAGGAGGAACAACAACTTGCCTTCGAGAGGATTAAAAAATATTTAATCAGTCATCTAGTTTTGATGCCACCGAAATCAAGTAGGCTGTTGAAACGTTATGTGTCGACCACCGCTATACCTATCGGGAGTGTGTTGGCACAAGAAAATGACGAAGGCCAGGAACATGTGGTATTATCTCAGCAAGATGTTAAATGAGGCCGAGAAAAGATATACAACCATTGAGAAAATCGGTTTGTAATTATACTTTGCATGCACTAAACTGCAACATTATCTTCTAGCAGTAACTGTTCATGTGATATGTAAAATCGACATCATAAAATACATGCTTACAAGGCCAATAGTGTGGGGCCGTTTAGCAAACTGGTCATTTGCTTTATCCGAAATGGATTTGGTTTACATGCCAATTAGAGCGGTAAAAGGATAAGCATCGCGGATTTTATCACTAAATACCCATGTGTTCAGGTCAACGAAGATGAAGTCGCGAATTACATACAATCGGTTCCATGGATCCTGTATTTTGATGAATCGAGTACCTCTACTTCATCAGGGATCGAAGTCCTAATAGTGTCTCCAAGAGGTTAAAAGACAAAAGTTCAAATGAAGTTGGACTTCAAGTGCTCTAACAATCAAGCTGAATATGAGGCCTTGATTGTCTGCCTATACATATTAGCTAACATAGCTGTTCAATCTGATGTCCATGTAGGCATATGCGGTGCCCATCAAGCAAGTATCAAAATGAAGTGGTTACTGAGAAGGCACGGATATTTTTAGCCTTCGATGACACAAGATTGTGTAGATTATGCAAAGGAATGTAGGTCGTGTCAGCATGTACCTGCATCGCTATTGAAGCCCATTATAAAGCCGTGGCTGTTCAGAGGATGGGCAATGGATATAATCGGCAAAATATATCCATCGTCAACCAGGAAGGACCCATATATATTAGTTGCTACCGATTATTTAACTAAGTGGTTGAAAGCGGTGCCGCACAAAACCATAACCCAAAACACAGCTAAGTAATTTGTGGAAGAGCAAATAATGCATCGTTTCGGTATACTAGAGACTATAATGATAGACCAAGGGACTATCTTTACTGGAGTGGAAATTTCGAACTTTGTTGTCTCTCGAGGAATCAAGATAGTACACTTTACGCCTTGTTATGCGTAGGCCAATGGTTAAGCAGAGGCCTCGAATAAGGTTATAATCAACCTGGTTAAGAAACATCTTGAAGAGAACCCAAAGGAACGGGACCAAACACTGTCAACTATATTTTGGGCATACCGAACGTCGAAGAGATCAGGGACTCGAACGAGCCCGTATATACTGATTTATGGTCAATAAGTAGTCTTGCCGCTGGAAATTACGGTGCAATCCTTGAGAGTTCAGCTCTAAAATGACATTCTACCCAAGGAGTATTGGGAAGCGATGTACTTACAAAGTAAGGTTTGCAGCGTTGGATCACATGATTGCATAGAAGAAGAGAGTGATGCAGGCCTATAATAAGCATGTGAGAACCAAGCAATTTGCCATTGAGGACTTCGCATGGAAAACTATCTTTCTGCATAATGTACAGACGGAGACCTTCGATAAGTGGTCTACCACTTGGGAGGGGCCATATGAAGTAGCCACATGTTAAATGGTAATGCTTACCGATTAATAGATTTTAATGGGAGAGAGTTCCCACATTCGGTTAATGGAAAACATTTGAAGGCTTTCTACCCGACAATGTGAAAAACGAGAGAGTGGAAAAAAAAAAGAATAGACGATATCGAGGTCAACAACACACCATCAAGCAAACCCTAGATTTCATTAGCAGCAAGCCATGTACATCCTACAATATGAAGTGGGGCTACTATCAATAGAGAAAGCAATAACAACACACTAAGCAATCGAGAAAATTGTCAAAAAAGTCCTAAACCTATTGTACGGCGGCCAATTCAGTCCTAAACCTTTCAATTTTGCCAATTCAGTCCTAAACCTTTTTAAAATTTGCCAATTCGGTCCTTCCGGCAAATTTACCCCGGAAAATGCTTACGTGGATGTCCAGTCAGCTCTAGCCATCCTACGTGGTCGGACCGGCGGGAGGCCGGTGCTGACTTGGTCACCGAAGATAAAAACGACGCGTTTTCTGCAATTAAAAAAAGAAAGAGTTTGGAGTTGTCATCTGCTTGGAACCCTCGCGTCTTGCCCCAAAGTGAACGCTCACCCCAATCCTCTCTCCAGTTCGAAGAACCCTAACACAAATTGATTCCATCTCAAGTCGAATCGAACGATTTCTCGCAAGCCGCATCGTTCTTTTGTCAAATCGGCTCCTTCAATCCTGCGTTCGCTCGTCAAAATTGAAGACCCGATTCACCCTTAACACCCGATTCGACCTCCGGATTCTGTAGCAAACGCGACAAGGTGTGTGGTCTCGATTTTCACCCACAACACCCGATTCGACCTCTGGATTCTGCAGCGAACGCGACAAGGTGTGTGGTCCCAATTTTCACCCACAACACCCAATTCAACCTCTAGATTTTGCAGCCAATGCGACAAGGTGTGTGGTCTCGATTTTCTTGTGTTGTCGGCACTCAGCGAACACAATATAAAGGTGCGTTTTCGTGCTCCCAAACGCGACACAAAGGTTCATTGTCTTCACGTGTTGTCGGTACTTGACGAACATGATTGTCTTCACGCAAAACCCCCGATGGCCATCTGAAACTAATTTCTAAGCATGTATGCACACAAAACGATATTTGGATGCAAAATAGTCCATGTAGCATGTTTGTGGCAAATTTTGTTGCGACAGATTTATTAATTTCTTTTGTGTGTTGTAACTTTGGGTTTTATTTTGACTACACGGAATGTTTGTGGCAAAATAGTCTACACAGAATGTTGTAACTTTGGGTTCTGTTTTGACTACACAAAATAGTCTACACAGATTGTTTGTGGCAAAATAGTCTATGCAGAATGTTTGTGGCAAATTTTGTTTCTACACAGAATGTTTGTGGCAAATTCTGTTTTGACTCAACTTGCCTTAGGTGGGTTGTTCTTTTCTTATTAAAAGCCATGGGAAGTAGCATCAATGTACTGAGGTGGGTTGTTCTTTTAGGAATTTCACTTGAGTAAGGTCACGTGAATTTTAGCCTCTTGAAACTTTGAACACGATTATGAATGGACTAACTGTGACTTCTGTTTAGCCAAATTGACAGTAAGAAGACTTTGCCTCGAAATGTCACAGGAGGCACAAAAGATTTAATGAAGTAGATGGGAATTCTATTAGAGCTTCTGAAATCTACACCAAATATTCGTTCAATGACTTTACTAGACAATATGTATCGTTATATAAGTTTGCCTACGCAAAAATTTTACTTCAGTTTCCTATTTTTTTAGTTAGCATTTGTCTTGCTCTAGTTTAAGTTCTTCTCACAAGGAGTGTCAAGAGATTTGATAATTAAGCACAATGACAAATTTCTTTGTGCTAATGCTTATCTTCACGTGTTATTATATTGACCCTCAATTATGTTCAATTAACTAACTATAATATACGTTGTCATTTTGTATAGGGTCGAGATGGACAACCAGTCAACTCTGGTTTGTCTTGTTAGAGGTGCTGGTCAGGGTGCTGGTCAAAGTAAAGGCATTGGTGGAGGTGCCGGTAAGGGTGTTGGCCAAGGCAAGGGCATTGGTGAGGGTGCCGTTGAGGGTATTGGTTTGGATAGTAATTTCTCAGTTGATAAGGGTGATGGTGCTACATTAAAGAGTAATGAATTTATGATGGATGATTTAGATGTATCGGTAGATAATGTTGAAATTGATTCAGACAACGAATACTCATCTAATCTAGTTGATGCAATATTCTCGACTGATGATGAGGATAATGATGATGAGGAACTTGTAGAAGGAAGGAAGAACATCAGGGAGTTCCACAAGAGAGTCATAAAGGGTTGGATTATAGCGGAACCACTCACGGAAGTTGTACCATCCCAACAATCTATAAGAGAGTCATCTAATCGCGAACAATCTGATGTAGTTATTGCTGAAGGTGGTTACCAAATAGACTATTATGAAACAGATGGAGATGAGAGTTTAAGTTCTGATGTAGAGCGAGAAGATAGTAATGTGACAAGAAGAAGAAGTAGGTTTCCAATATATGATCCTGATAGTGTAGTGCCTTTTTTTTCTACGTCTATGAAGTTTGATGATAGTAGGCAATTTAAAGATGCTCTCATAAAGTACTCAATAGCCAAGCGTAGAGAGATAAAATTTGTCAAGAATGAAAAGAAATTTGTTAGAGCAAAATGTGCGGATGAAAATTGTGCTTGGAGGATTTCTGCATCTTTGGATGGTAGAACTGGGTCATTCCATGTGAAGACCTACCACGAAGAACATTCATATAGCATCGGCTTTAATAATAAGAGGGTCACGAGTTCTTGGTTGGCAAAGCACTACCTTAGTACAATTAGAGCAATGCCAACCATGAAAACCAGTGCTTTGAAGGAGTTTATCAAGGACCAGTTGGGCTTAAATGTAAGTATGAATCAGTGTACAAAGGCTAAGTTGCTTGCCTTCATCGTTTTGATGGGAAACTATGAGAAAGAATATGCAAAGTTGTGGGATTATGCAGAGGAGCTTAGGGAGACAAATCCTGGGAGTAGTGTTATACTGAAGGTTGAGAAGCCTGAAATGCATTCTAAAGCATTCTTTGACAGAATGTATATCTGTTTTGCTGCATGCAAAAAAGGTTTCCTTGATGGATGTAGGAAAGTGATAGGGTTAGATGGTTGTTTCTTAAAATGAATTTGTAAAGGGAAGATCTTGCGTGCCATTGGAAGGGATGCAAATGATGAAATGTTTCCAATTACATGGGCAGTTATCAAAGTTGAGAGTGGAGACACTTGGAATTGGTTCTTGACACAGTTGATGTGGGACCTCAACATTATAAACACATATGGACGAGGTTGGGTCATAATTAGTGATAAGCAAAAGGTAAGTTCCTTATTTGTTTTTTATTGTCTTAAATGATCACACTTGTAGTATGCTATTTTGATTGGAATCATATTTTGTAGGGTCTTCTACAAGCTGTGGCAGAGTTGTTGCCTGCAGCTGAGCATAGAATGTGTGCTAGACACATTTATGCCAAATGGGGCAATAAGTATAAGGGACTACAAATGCAAAGATTGTTTTGGCAGTGTGCTAAGAGTAGTACCATGGTTGAGTACGATGAACATGCTCAAGCATTGAAGAAAATTAGTCCTGCTGCATATCACGATTTAGTTCAAACGGAGCCAAAGCATTGGTCAAGGGCTTTCTTCACCACTAAGGTCAAATGTGATATAGTTGACAACAATTTATGTGAGGCATTCAACGGAAGAATCATAGATGCCAGGTGTAAGTCCATTTATAGCATGTTAGAGGAGATGAGGATAATGATAATGACAAGGATGCACACACAAAGGGATGCATGTGCTCGATGGAGGAGAGACTGTGGTCCAAGAATCGTAAAAAAGTTGGAAGAAAATAGACTTGCTACGACTTGCTCCCAAGTGATATGGAATGGTGATAATGGATATGGGGTGATGGAAAATGGTGAGAAGTACGTGATCGATGTATTCAAGAGAGACTGTACTTGTAGGAGGTGGCAGCTTACTGGCATCCCTTGTCCCCATGCCATTTCTGCTTTAAATCATAGGCATGAGGATGCATATGATTATGTCGATGTATGTTACAAGAAAGAGAAGTTCTTAGCTGCATATCAGAACATGCTTATGCCAGTTCGAGGAGAGAGATTTTGGAAAAAAACTAGCAATGAGGCACTTGAATCACTTCTAGCTAGGGTGAAGCCTGGCAGACATAAACATAAAAGATTAAGGGAGGAAGGTGAGGTGGCAAGTGAAACTCGGATGTCAAGGAGAGGAATGAAGATGACTTGTCAAACTTGCAAGAAAACAGGACACAATAGTTTGACATGTCCAGTTAGGAAAGCTAGGTCTACCGCTTCACAAACACACTTTTCAAGGCAAAAACTTTCGGTAAGTACATACATTTTCATGATGTCATGCTTGCTTCAAGGATAAAACCTTAGATGAATTTTCTCTTTCTAGGTTCAGAGACATATAGGCGAAGGTGCAAGCGACGGTGTTGGTGGGACACCAATTTCTGATGGTGTGCCTGGGACACCTATTTGTGGGACTGTGAGTAGTGTTCCAATAGATTTTCAATTTTACTAGTAAAGTATTTCTATTTCCATGGTGTCATGCTTGCTTTGTCAATAAAACCTTAAGTGAATATTACTCTTTCCAGGTTCAAAGGCATACGGGCGAAGGTGCAAGTGGTAGTGTTAGTGGAGCGCCAATAGATGGTGCTGCTCCTAAGACGCTAGTCCACGAAACTGTGAGTAGCATTCTATTAAATTTTCATTTTGATTAGAAATTTTTTATTAACTAATGAAATTTAATGATGTTGGGCAAGATTACAAGTTCCGCACATGGCAAGAGACAAAGTTGATGTACAAACACATGTTGAATTAACATCAAAAGCAACTGCAGTTGAAGTTCCAGTTAAAGCAAGAGGCCCATCAAGAAAGAAGAAAAATAGTGACAAGAAGCAACTCCAACCTACAAGAAAAAGTGATAGGAAGTTGTATTATGGTTGTGTTCTTTTTTTTGTCGCTATTGGGTTCAATGAAGTGTTGTTGTGGCTGTCTTATCTTTTTTTTGTCATTCAGAGGTTTAGTGAAGTAGTGTGGTGGTTCTCTTTTTGTTTGTCGATGATAGGTTTGTTTAGTGAAGTAGCATTGCAGGTTTTAGTTTTTTTTTTTTGGCTCGATGATGGCTCATTGACTTGGTTGGGGATCGGTGAAGTACTGTGCTTGTACTCTCCTTTATTGCAATGAAATGTGCTTGTGCATTCTGGTAAATTTGTTTATCTGTTGTTACTCTTACCGATTGTTGCATAAATGATGACAAGTCAAATAAATGCTTAAGTTGAGCAGGTGCCTGGGATAGTTAATGTTCAACTTATTTGTTTTTGCATTGGTCACTGTTTAGCTAGGAAGATAAGTAATCTAAGCACATGAATACTACTCTGATTAATGGCAAGGAACATGACAAAGTTAGTGGGCATTAGTTTTTGAAAATGGATTGCAAATTGGATTCCAAAATGGCATGTCCATGAGAGCTGAACCTTTGTTACAAGCTAAAGCAACATCAATGGAGCTTCAATATACCAAATAGAGCACAATCTCAAATGCACATCATTAGACAATTAGCAACCTCTCTCTTCACACCAGAAACATTTTCAAATTTAGTTTCGGCAACAGCCTCTATTATTCTAACAGTAAAACCAACTACAATAAGATCTCAACCTCGCAAAACTTTGATTTTGAGACTCCCAACCGCAGTGGATACATCCATTCCAAGCCAAATCTGAGCCGTTTCCCATAGTAAGTTTACAGAACTTTGTTTGTTAAAGTCAATATTAATTTTCTTTTTGTACATTTTCAGTCCAACTAATGGGCATCTAACATCTTCAGCCACAGAAGCTTTGATCAAGTTAGTATAGCTAATTCAACCCAAGTTGCTTGCTTTTGTGGGATAATCTATTAATCTTTTCCTTGTCATTGTGGGTTATTCATATATTAGAATGAATGCAAGACAGTTTTCAATGGCATATAGGATAACAGAAAGTTAAAATTCCCTAGCCATGAGATTTCCCTAGCTCTTTTCCTGATTTAAGCAACATTTGTTCCAGACAGGAAATTGAACTATTAAAAATCCAAATATTATAAAGAACATTGCCACATATCCAGACAGGATATGTGCTTTTCACACTGAAAAAAAATCTTCACTTCATTCATCCCACAAACAAAGTGCACATACATGTAAAAAAGATGTCGACAAATATAAAACATGTTCAGAATAACAAATTCTATGCAAAACTCATGACATCCTTCACCTTCAAATTTTAAAATAACATACGAGCTAATATTACTATAAACACTAACAACACAACCAATATTATCTTCAATCTAGAATTTTCTTGTTTCACATGTTTTAATTGTGCTTTGAGAGCCTTGACTTCAGTGTCTAGCGAGCAGCCATCATCCTCACTACAGGTTGACATTAGTTCTTACTCGACATTGCTCTGGTGAAAACTTTTCGACACACTTCTTGCCGATTGATTGATTTCCCCATCAACCCAAATAAAAAAATTGCAACTGTCTCCTTTGTTGTTGTGGTTGTATCTCGGGCAGCCATAGTATCTTCTTCCTCGATTGTCCTTCGTCCTTGCTGTTCGTAGTGGAGATTTGAGGCCACAGTAACAAAAAATGGATGTATCATTGTTGATTGGAGGGACCGGCGCCATCGGTTGTGATGAACAAGCTGATCTCTTCATGAATTTGCTAATCTCTTCTTGCGATGACACCTCGCTGTTATTTATTGTACAATTGCTATTTATGCTTTCAAAATTACTACTGGAGTTTCCTTTTGTGATTCTGCCATTTGTAAGGGAAAAAGTGAGGATAGCATAAGATTTAAGAGAATCCAAAAAGACACTTCCAATGGTCGAGACAATGAGCAAATATGATGGACAGATGAATAGATACTAATCAGATGAACTCTTCCAGTAGGAGCACTTCCAATCTGAACAGATTCATGCTACGAACATAGAAAAATTTAGCAGAGAGAACATATGGTACTTGAGCTAATTGCACTTGGACAATCAAAAGGTCATCCTTGACAAAGAATGAAAGGAACTAGAACATCCAATGGGAAATGCTTAAGAAGCCGTGGATCTATAATTTTCTAGGAAATCATCAAGAAAACTCTCAGAACATAATGAGGAGAGGGTTACAATAGCATTTGATAGCTAAATTGGCTATATTGATTGTACTACCTAACTGAAAGAACCTCCTAATGATGGTCGGTGTAGTTTTAACTCTCAATTGTGCCATGTCTATCTATCTCCTTTCTTTTGGTTTAAGTGAAGAGCTTACTAACAAAGCCTGCCATGCACAATGATCAAACCACTTACTTTCCAATCTATGAATGTCATTCTCAAGTTCACCACTGAGGGCCTTACCATTTGAACTTGCACTATCCAGATTCCTCTAGCTTGGCTAGATAAATATAGAGGCATGGTTGTGAAAAGATTTTCTTAGATCTATTGTCTTGTGTCAGGAAAGCATGAATTGTTTCCTGCATTTGCAACTAGTGGAGAGGCTAGACTTGAAATAGCAACACGATCACTATTTCCTGATTTTGCAACCATTAGTTGTAGTAAATCCAACCTCTCTGTGTAGCCTTCACCACCAAATACTTCAATGGTTGTTTGAAGAGTCCTACAAAGCCATGTTAATAAGAACTGCAAGAATCAAACATCTAATAGAAGCATGACAAGGGAAATAGAATATATGCTTCCCCAAAGTGTACGATGAACAAATATCACATGCTTTACTTAACTATAGGCAAAGTTAACTTAAACTAGAACAAGCCAAATGCTGACCCAAAGAAAAGGACACTGAAGTAAAGTTGTTGCGCAATTCAACTTATACAACACTATGTATTGTCTAGTGAACCATTGAAAGAATTATTTGGTGCAGGTTTCAAAAGCTCTAAAAAAATGCCAATGTAATTCATTCAATCTTTTGTGCTTGCCATGACATTTCAAAGCAAAGTCTAATTCCAGTCAATGTGCCTAAACAGAAGTCACATTTAGTCAATCTATAACCCTGCTCAAAGTTTCAGGAGGCTAAATTCCAAGTGACACTACTCAAATAAAATTCCTAAAAGAACAACCCACCTCAGTACATCAATGCTAATTCCCATGGCTTTTGATACCAAAAGAACAACCCACCTCAAGCTAAAATTCAGTGGTGAACTCATCCCAACTAGTAGATCCCGAGACAAAACCCAAAGAACCCATAGCATGCTGATCTCGATACAGACCCACAACAGGCAGTAATAGCATTACCAACAGTTCCAGCATACAAAAGAATTCATAAATCTTTGTGTCGCGTTTGGGAGCACGAAAACGCACCTTTATATTGTGTTCGCTGAGTACCGACAACACAAGAAAATTGGGACCACACACCTTGTCGCATTCGCTGCAGAATCCGGAGGTCGAATCGGGTGTTGACCACACACCTTGTCGCGTTCGCTGCAGAATCCGGAGGTCGAATCGGGTGTTGTGGGTGAATCGGGTCTTCAATTTTGACGAGCGAACGCAGGATTGGAGGAGCCGATTTGACGAAAGATCGATGTGGCTTGCGAGAAATCGTTCGATTCGACTTGAGATGGAATCAATTTGTGTTAGGGTTCTTCGAATTGGAGAGAGAATTGGGGTGAGCGTTCACTTTGGGGCAAGACGCGAGGGTTCCAAGCAAATGACAACTCCAAACTCTTTCTTTTTTTAATTGTAGAAAACACGTTGTTTTTATCTCCGGTGACCAAGTCAGCATCGGCGTCCCGCCGGTCCGGCCACGTAGGATAGCTAGAGCTGACTGGACATCCACCTAAGCATTTTCCGAGGTAAATTTGCCGGAAGGACTGAATTGGCAAATTTTAAAAAGGTTTAGGACTGAATTGGCAAAATTGAAAGGTTTATGACTGAATTGGCCGCCGTACAATAGGTTTAGGACTTTTTTGACAATTTCCCCTACGCAATCACTATCAGGATAAAGTCGAGCTGCCTCCTGATCACCATCATGAAGTCCTTGAGGTGGCTGTCCATGTGCGAGTTCGCCTGTTCATCCTAAGCAGCAGCCGGGAACATCTCACACGCTATCTTGAAGGTGCAATAGCGTTCTTTCTCCAGGTTCTCCAACTTGGACTCTTGTGAAGACAGGAGGCCCTTAAGGTAGACGTTAAACTCGCTAGAGGCAGCAACTTTAGACCCGATATCTGCTAGCTGCTTGGTAAGACCTCACATTTGCTTAAAATCCTAGCGGGAAGTGATGACACCCGGACGTTCCTCTAGTCTAGAAAGCTTTGCTCCTAGGCGAGCCTGCTCTCGTTGGACCCAGACAAGCCGCTTCTTAGCCAAGACCACAGCCTTACGATGCCACTCCACTACGGAGGAAGCGAAAGTAGCACGATCCTCGAGAACGATGGCTCTCTCGTGAAGGACCGCTTCCTCCTTGATATTTGCCAAGTTCAACTTGTAGGCTTATAAACCCTTAGAAAACAGAAAGGAGAAGAGTTTGTACTGACAATGGAGTTCGGAACCAGAGATGGGTGCGACGTCCATCTCGAGAAGATGTCTTTTCAAAGTTCTCTCTTTCTTTGGATCTCGAGCAAGAGAGGAAAACCCAGCGAAAAGCAACTCATGAAGTTGCTTCCACTCTTCAACTGCCTCCATGGAGAAAATGTGAACGACTTGAGGTGGACGAGACAAGCCCATGATGGAAAAGATACAAAGGAGTTTGGATGTGAAAAGATCGGAAGAGACCGTGTTTATTTATAGCCGAGGGAAAAGATGGTTCAATGCACTATGGGATCATGGAAACGAAGAATTAGGAGACATAGGAAAGAGGAAAGTTTATCTTTACATGCGTGACGTAAAAGAAGTTGTATCACTGGCAAGAAGTTGTAGGAGGAGACGAATAGTTGAGGAGATAATAAAACTCTCATAGGCCATCATTACCTTGGAACTCGAACGAGAATTTGAAAAGTCGTGAATTGGTAATCTCTGAGTCGCTATGATTTGAAAAGATTGGAGATTTATTAGTGGATAAGATACGGCCGTATATCTCCCCTGACGAAACGTAAAAATATTTACTTGGGATCCTACGGCTGGCATGATTAAGTTTTAAAGTGCTCGAGTAAGTGTGCTACAGGGAGCATTGCATTTTGTCAGGTCGATTATGGATTAACTTGATAATGGCCGAATCATCGGTTAGAGCTTGTGAGATCAAAACCCCAAACGAAAGTGAAAGGAAACAGAAATTTTATACAAAGGGGGCACACAAATTTACAAGCCTAAAAGAAAACTGTGGAGATTAAGCTAGGGCTACGGAAGATTGAATTGTTGTCGCAATGCTGGAACAAAAGTATCCAATCTCAACTCTAAGGCTCTATTCTCAGCACGGAGTCTCAGTCTTTGGGCAGTTTGGGCTTGAATCTTTGAGCGAAGCCACTTGTACTCGCGGGTAAGAACTACCAAAGTATCTTGCTGCTGATGTACGTATGAACTAGGTAGTTAGACCTGCAGATGTTTCATTAAACTCGACCCATCAAAGGATGTTGGTATAGAGTGGATCGCTGGGACTTATTTGCCTAAGGAGCTTTCGACTTGTTGATTAGTATTCAGTTGATCTAACATAACTTGGAGTTCCTCTTCGGTATCAACCCTCTCCTTTTCTTTCTACCGATATTCAACTTCGAGCGCTTCAGCAGAGGCTAGTTTAATACAGTTGTCTTGGTACACCTCAAGGATTGAGTCGATGGAAAGGAAGAAGCCCCTATAAGTGTGCTGGAATGCAAAACAGGGTACAGAGCTTATTAAAGGGTCCAAGTTCAATAATTAACAATTAATTTCTCCCATTAGAGGCAAATTGGAAATGATGTGGGGATATCCATAAGATAAAATATCGGACAGACTCCTCCACTTCTCCAAATCGCGTAACATCGAAGGTGAAGACAGGCCATTATAAAGAGGAGAGATTATACAATCATCTCGAGAGGTGGCATCTCTACTCCTGCTACAACTAGATCTGGATCGGGAGGATTTCACATAATAAGGGGGAATGCCTGAGAAAACGCTGTTAAAACAAGTCGCCAACTCCGAGAGTTAAATGACAATGAAAGAATTGGCTTACCGGAAGAAGATAGGTGATCGACATCACATGCTGTGCAAAGACTCTGGAGTTGAGGAGGCGCAGCCCTGATTACACGAAGGCGGATAGGTTCGGCACCATCAGAGAACAAGGCATCTTGATATGGAACCCATCAATCTTCGAAAGGAGTCGCACTCGCGTGTATATGAAAACTAGCGTAACAAAAGCGGGAAATTATCTTGTCTCTGACGACTTCCTGGCGTTGGAATGCCGCTTGGAAGTGATGGCGTTTTGCAAGTGCAAAAGGAAAGTCAATAGAATATAAGCATGGCATGGGGATTCCTTAACTCACTCCAAACTGCTGAACACAATATTGAGGATGGTACGCCTCAAACCCAAGGAAAAACTTGCCACCGTCAGAGAAAAACAAAGGTACATCCGTAGAGATAAGGACTTGCCTACATAAATCTTTGTCCTCCGGACACTTACCTGAGTTGGGATCTGGAAACCAATCGGAAACGGGGTACAAGCCAGAATGAAGAACAGGGTCAAGTTCAAGGAATCCTCCCGAGTCGAGAGAAAAGTATTTAAGAAAGAAAGTAAAAGGAGAGAGATCTGAAGAACGTTGTCTCTGTGGCTTACGGAGGATGGTTATACCAAAATTGTCAGGACCGGGAGGAAGAGAGTTCACTTCGTACCATCGCTGGGGACCTCAGGAAAGGCATTGAAAGGGTTAGAAAATATAATTTGAGCAAAACCTGAAGGAGCCAAAGGGGTTCGAAAAAGGAATCCGAATGCTCAGTGGTAAGTGAAGTCTGAAAATCAGTAATGGACCTGTACAAGGTGACGAGTATCATCTTGCCAAGAGGTTGATCGCCCTCAGAGGTCAAGGTGATAGCAAGATAACCAAACTCCTTAGATATAAGATCTGAGGGAACACAAAATACATATCG
Source organism: Syzygium syzygioides (assembly GCA_031216285.1). Taxonomy (NCBI): domain Eukaryota; kingdom Viridiplantae; phylum Streptophyta; class Magnoliopsida; order Myrtales; family Myrtaceae; genus Syzygium; species Syzygium syzygioides. The sequence goes on along the minus strand of CM062242.1, from coordinate 11,153,852 downwards.
AGAAAGCCAATACAAAAGGAAGGCGGCGTGCTCTTCCCGAGTAACACCACCTCCGCTGTACATGTAACACCTCACAAAAGCGTTAGGATGAAAATCCGACGGCCTTAAGTCATGAGATATGTAAGTCTCGTAGGAATATAGGGTAAGTGATTCGCTGCTGTACGGTGCGAGATCAGTTAAAGCATGAAGATCCAGTAAAGTGATGAACATTAGACCAGCCGGGAGAAAGAAGCAAATGAGTAGAACGAGACCAAAAGCACAAAGGCTGTTAAGCATGCCATAGTCAATGAAAAGGGGGACGCAACAAAGTTCAAGTGCTCGATGAATTTGAAGTTCCTTCCAGTGAGGCTCCATGATTGATTTGAGACGGCAATACCATGTGAAAAACACATGATCAAAAGTGGGCAAGAATCAAACCTCTTATTGGTGGGAAGCCATTGCCAATTAGTCAAAGACCCTTGCTGAAATGGAAGACGTTCTTTGAAATGCCAACGGAAACATTCGTCGAAGAGCAGAGGTGGGGGAAGTACCTCAAAGTAAGGACCGACTATAAGTTCAGGAGATCTGGCGTAATCCTCATCCGCGAAACCATGGACCAAGTTTACAAACTGTGTGGAGAGAGGACCTCTTTTCTCTGGTCAGCGTAAAGGGAAAAGCAGACCAGCATAAGTGCTAGGGTGGTAGTGGTTTTGGTTGGATGCTCTAGTATAAGGAGCCATGAATGAGTAGAGAAGTGAAGGATTACAGGGTGCTGAGTCGAACAGAATGGTCAGAAAGAAGACGAATTAGAGGACAAATAAAAGTCGATTGAAGAAAGAAACCGCCAAACAAAGAAGTTGAAAATACATAAAATCCCAAAAGAACGTGGTTAACCGTGGCGGTTGATTTATATCATGGGACACGTAGAGAGAGAAGTTAGCTGCTGTACAGGAGCCTTTATTAATGGATGTGGTTTAAAAGTCCGAAAGGACAGGCAAGCCTTTAGTCACAGTTGCATCCGTGTGACTAAAGAAACGTTAATGGCATGCAGAAGGAACAAAATAAAGGGCAAGCAAAATAAGCCCAGCTTCATTGTTCACAAAGAAGAGTACATCTTTTCAACTTCAGCTCGTAAGGAAATACAGTCCTTATCCAAAGATAGATTCTCAGCAAAGAGACGAGGTTTGAGTATGTTCCAACGATCCAAGATTTTGACACAGTCCTGGGCCTCCTTGTTACGTTGAGTTACTTTTTTAACTTCAGCAGCAAGGAAAGGCCATGATCTAGTCATATCGAGTTGATGAGCCAAAAGCGCTCAACGAGCTTCAATCTATTTAGCTTCAAGATCAGAAATGTCTTTGATTAGGCAGGCTTTAGCGCTAACCATCGCCTCATAAGATTTGAAAAGATGGTCAGCCGATTGCTTTTGCTTCTCGACACCATCGAGGAATACTCGGGATTGTCTCTCTAACATGGCCAAAGTTTGGAGCTGATCATAGTTCCCCTTGGCAGCTTCAAGGTCTAAAATAAGCTTGGGGCGATATGCTTCACAACGAGCGTAAAACTGATGGTATTTAGCACAGTTTGAGTCTCCACACATAGCGTTGAGAAGGATCAGGGCCTTTGTCTCGAGGAGGGGATCTGAAATGATCTTTGTAAGTCTGCCCTCCGATAGCTTGAAGAACTCTTGGCACTTCTCCTTAGTGGAAAGACTTGAAAGATCGTCGCTGCACCCAAAAGGGGTAGCCGAAGGCGTCGGTGTAGCTTCAACGAGTGCCTTCCTAGCACTAGTAATGTCTTCGAGAAGTGGGAGTGCAATTCCACTAGGGTCAAGCTCAGAAGTCAATCCAGCAACGAAAGAAGCAGGTCTGTGACAAGAATGCTAAGACCAGCGAGCGGTTGCGTATTCAAATGAGCCATGAGCAAAGGAGAACGAGAAAAGATCTAACTCCAACGTCACATATAAAACTCACAAGAAGATCAGATAATGCCGTGGCAGATACCGTCGGTATGGCAGATGGAGACACTTGTTCCAAAGTCATTGGTGCCACAGGCGAAAGATCAGACTCTACCCCTAGAATTAGCTTAGAGGATGCGGAAAGCTCAACTAAATCCTGTGGAGAACCATGTGTTGGCAAAATAGGAGACACGTTCAGAATAGGGCCCTCAGTGGTCCCACTCAGAATGAGACCAGGCTCTGAGCCGTCGATTGCCCCATCGCCGGATGAAGCATTAGATTTTACGGCATCGCCTGCATCCTCAGTGGATAGGGAAACTGGCTGCGACACGAGGAGTAGTAGCCGCCAAGGGAGAATCAATTGGAGCTGACGTAATTTTTTATGGCTTCGGAATACCAGCAGAGTAAGGCTTGGAGCCATGACTTCTGTTGGGATTTTGGCACAAAAATCCATAGAATTGAATGAGAAGTGTGTGGGTGAAATTGTCCCACATAAGGTAGAAGAGAGATAGGAGATGGGTTCATATAATTGAGCCTCACAAATGGGTTTGGGCCCCAAGGGGTACCTTACTTTTGTAGAAGAGATAAGACTTACGTCAAGCTCGGTCCACTTCCCGCGCGCGCCGCCGTCCGGCTCGGTTCCCAGTCCGGGGTCCACCCTCTATCGGTTTTATTTTTTCCGAACAGACACATTGTTTAGAATTATTTATTTTTATTATCGATTTTTTATTTTTTTGGACAAACAAATATGTCTGTTCGAGGTTCGGTTCGCCCGAACGAAGAACCGAATCCCTTCGTGATTGTTCACGAACCGAACCGGTTCGAACCTTTGCTACTGTTCACAAACTTGGAACCGCCGGCACTCTCGCAACTCTTCAATTTTCGCCACACACATATATCCGAACGGTTTAGTTCGGTGAGTGACACTTCGTGACATTTGCATTCCCCAGAGACATTTTTCCCGAGGCATTTACGCATATTCATTTCATCATTATCATTTCTTGTGCGATTGTTCTGCGAAATTGCGTTCGTTGGAATCCTCCGGATAAGTACCGTTTCGGAGGAACGAGATCCGTTCTATCCTGGGAGACGATTGTCCGATATCCTCGGGTATTGATTGAGGGGTCAAATTCGTCTTAAGGACACGACGTTATTTCGTCGGGCTCGGATCAACATCTTGTTTGCTTGGTTGTGCTGCTTTCAGGTTTGTTATTCCTAACGTTTGTTTTTTTTTAATTTCTCGCATACGAACTTAGCCGAACTACAATACCGAATTACATTCTTCTACAACTTCGATAACATCAGGAGCAGAAGAGGAGCAAGTGGATAAAGTGAGAGCCTTCGACATTTCAGAGGCAGACCCAGATAGGCATATCCTGGTCCTAGAAGCAACAGCACGTTCGGAATCTTCTGAAAAGGAAAAGTTAAAGGATGAGATGCGATCATCTAAAGGAAATAGCAGGAAGAAAGGAAAACAAATATCAGGATTTAAAGCCCTCTTCAATGTTCTGTGAGGAGGAGAAGTTTGCGATCGCAAAGAAGTCTCGGGAGGTTTGGAAGGAGAGCCCCTACCAGCGATCTTGCCGAGTATGTCGTCAACCTCAGAATTAAAGAGGTCATCCCGATAGCCTTTCCACCAGTTCTCAAAGCTCTAAAGAGCACTTGGAGCCGGCACGAATGACTTTACCACATGATTCTTTGACACTTCTGAGATGATCCGGCGATAGCAAATGAAAGGGTCAGATGTTTTAGTGACCGCGAATAGACGCTTCCCATTAAAAGGGAAGTCCATGGAATAGAGGGCAAGAAACGGAATACCCTGCGTCAACCCAAATTGCCGAGCGCAGTATTGAGGGAAATATACTTCAACCCCATACTTCATTTTTCCCTTTATAAACAGCCTCAATGTCAGATTGGATACAGCTAAAACAAAAAGCCAAAATTTCTAGGTTTCTTTGGAGCAAAGGAAAGAAAAGATATCTCGGAAATATGGACAAGAAAGTGAACAGAAGTCACTATCGCTCAATGAGACTTGGTAAAACCAATGAAGATAATACTTGAAGGCAGTGTTTCCTTCACGAATGGAGCGCAAATGAAAGCTTAGCAGCCGGGCTCCATCAATGTCAGGGAAGTAAGGTTCGGCCTTATGTCCCGATGGAAACGAAATTCGAGACTCAGAAAACAAAGATGGGAAATACAAGCGAATCCAAGCTTGGAGAATCCAGAAAGGACCATGAAAAAATCCTGAAGTTGGCTCACCCATGGAAGCAGACATGAAACTCAAACCTCGGTATAAAGCAGCCAAGGCTAAACACCCCATGGCGGTGTGTCTACCTTTCGATAAGTGGAAGGCCAGACCTCTCAGCTCTTTTGCCACTTGAAGCGAAGGATGGAAAAAAGTGGAATTTTAACAACTAGTAAAGAAGAATAGCAATATGCTCTTCTTCCTCGATATTCCCCTTCTGAAAAGCATACTCACTCAAAACACAAGTATACGAATGATCAATGTCCTTCAGGAAATCTGGATAAGAGGAGTCAAACAGGCTAGGGTCCTCTCCCAAGGGGCTTGGCCCAGTAATGACATAAACATCTAGAAAAGTTACTAACATAGGACCCGATCGAAGAAAGAAGCAATTAGCAGACAGAGACCAAAAGCTAACAAGGGCACCTAAAAGTCTACGATTTAGCCTCCAATCAAAGGTACAAAACTCAAGGGCTCTGTCAATCTTAGCTTTTCACCATAGCTCATACATTGTGACATTTCGAATTTCAACCCACTTGGAATCTATGAAATGTATAATTTCATTAATGCACTTATGGTAAATCTAGCCTAGAACTGATCATTTTTGAGATACTAACCATTAGGGAAAGGGTGATTAGGGAATTAGATTCGTGCGACCAAAGAACTTGATCATGGACTGACTTTCAACCATAAGGATTGTTGAGGTGATATTTTGGGCCAATATAGTCCGATCCAAGAATGGTCACGGATCGATTTACTAATATCATATAATTGGAACGCGAGTGATTCCGTCTCGCCATAATATGATATTGGCGAACGACCCTCAACTTATTCCGAACGATCACGTTTTTAGGAACTAGTGATTGATCATCGTAATTACATAACAATCGAGATCACCATGATTCAAGTCTACTTAAACGTGACTCGATTGAGTATCGACCACGGGTCGAATATACGAATTTTCCCAAAAGCCACCCGTTAGTTTGAAATACGCTCAAGTCACGTTTATTTTGATTTAGCCATTAATTAAAAATCGAATTTGGGTATCGAAAATTTCGAAAGTCATGACAATTAATTGGACGACGTTATTATTAGTGTGGCTAGCTTTGGATTTGTTCAGATTCGTCTAGAAATCGAAATTTTGACTGGAAGTGGAAAATGACTGTTTTGTCCCTGGGACTTTGTGAAGGCTAAGTATAAAAGTGGAAGGGCATATTGGACATTTTACCTCCACTTTAGAAGCCACAATTTTTGAAAAATTTTGCCCCTACCCTTTTTGTTTAATTCCCATTTTACCCTTGGATATTTTTTGTGAGAGTTAATCTTGGCAATTAATTTTAAGATAAGATTGAATCATGACTGTCGGATGGAAAGTTGAGAGGAGGGCGAGATGGTAATTTTGCTCGGGGTAGACTTTGACTAGCTTTTTATTTCTTTTTCTCTCTTTTTCTCTCTCTCCCCCTCACTTCTCATGCCTCCCTCTCTCTCCCTCTCTTTTGCTGAGCCACCCTCCCCCTCTCCTTGCCGTGCTTGTAGCCAGCTGGCCATGCCAACCACCACCACCATCCACCCGTCGCTGCCGCCGTTCCATCCATGGCCACCGTGAACTGCCGGTGCTTTTCTTTGTTCAGAGCGGCCGCCACTGCTGTTTTCTTCTCGTTCTCATTCTGCCATCTTTGAGTGCTTGATCTCGTGTAAGTGATATCCTAAATCACGCTTAGGATAATGGGTAAATTTGGGTTAGTTTGGGTGCAGTTTGATGAAATTTTGGGGTTGTTCGAAGGTAATTTAGCGGACTGAGTTGGCTGTGATATTTGCGTGAAATTGTGATATTTTTAGAGGTTGAATAGAGATTGGAATAGGTTGATTTGATTGTTGGATTGATTAGAAATGATTATAATGAACATAGCATGGAAAATGAGCTTAAAGGTGATGTTTTGGTGATTTACGTGGCATGGCTGAATTGATGTGCTTAGCATGGTTAGATTGAATGCGTGAATATGTGTGAAATGCATTGCATAGTGAATTGGGGTTGATGGCATAAGTGTGACCATTCTTGATTGATAAAATATGGTGCAAAATGCGAAAATTGTGTTAATTGTGCTCGTGCAAGTTGAAGTGGTGAAATTGTGAGTTAATGTAACTCGTTGGTAGCTTGAATATCTTGGGTGACATGTGCAAATTGGTTGTATGAGATTGATATGTGATCGGGTGCTTGATGTGTTGCACAAACATTAAACACCCTAAGGCATTTTTATGCGGGGTCCAGATAATAATTGGAAAATGTGTGTACATGTGATCACCTAATTCCGGAGGCATTTTTACACGGGGAATGGAACTTGTCTTGAGGCGTGTTACGCAAGACGTTGTCCAGTTTTACCGAAAAACTGTCAGCCTGAGGCGTTTTTACGCAGATTGTGCAGTAGACCTGAGGCATGTTGATGCGGGTCAAGATTGATTGATCGTTTTTGAGACTGAAGCGTTTTGACGTGGGCTGTGGAAAGACATTGAACCTCAAGCTTGTTGACACGGGTCGAGAATTGAGTGATCATTTTTTAGCCTGAGGCATTGTTTACGCGGGCTGTGGAAGGATTGGATTTGAGTCATGTTTACGTGGGTCAAAAATGAGTTAGACATGTGTGCTCGATTGTGATAGTGAACGCAATATATGTGTTGTCAATTGAAAGTAATCAGATTGTTATATGAACTTTGGTACGGATATGGATTGATTGGTATTGATAAGTGCTTTATTATGTCAATTTCTAAAAGTTATTTTTGAAATCACATGTAAGGTTGCGTGTGTATGAAGGAGAGATGTTTGTGCCTGCAATTTTATGGCATGCTGATTTTATGATTTGAGTGTTTCAACTAGTCCGGAGGTACGTGTTAGCCTAGGTAGGGTCTAGGGTATTCGCTTACTGAGAAGTGTTCTTATGGTTTTATTTAAAACCATTTCAAATCCCAGACTTAGACCATGAACAATCTGCCGCCGTAACGTTTTGGTATACCGATGCAATTAGGCCACGCATCAGTAGAGTACCCTATAGATGACCAGTATACTTGGATTAAACACACTAGTGTGGTTCGAATAGACATAGGTGTTCAGGACTGGCAGTCTCATAGTTACAATACTTGGACCTTCTGAGATGGATTAGACGAGTTTGGGCCAGTTCGAGGTTTCGATGTCCCCTTTGATGTAGTTGGGGACTAGGATCCAACGACCATTCCTCCCCCTGATGGTGAGGTGACTAGCACGGTATTGGTTATAAGAAGTTGGCCCCTTCACTCACACCCGCAGAGTCCGCACCTAATGAGGCAAATCCTCAACCAGAGCCCGAAATACTGTATCAAGAGTCGATTCCGATGGATTTAGCCTCAGATGAAGAGCCCATGGAAATGGAGTCCATAGAGGAACCTGAGGAAGAACCGGAGGAGGAGCCCGAAGAAAAGGAGCCGATTGAGGTCCTATTGGAGTCGAGAGATGAAAATAATCCAATTAAGATCAATGCTGAGTCTGAGTCATTGGAGTATCAGACTGACTCCGATGAGATTGACTCTGAGTGGACCCTTCTAAGGTTAGTTAGAAGCTAGGAGTTGAACCTGTTTTTTTTAGAGACACCTTTTTTGGTGTAAGTGTTAGTATACCCGCTAGTCCATTTTGATATCAGCAGTTATCAGTGCAGATGTTTGATGGTTGCGATCGTTTGTGGTGAATATTGTAAATATAGTGGGTGTAATGAAGTGGTTGGTTGTTTGGTTAATTATCCCCCCTGTTACCCTTCTTGATCTTTGTTTGGTTGTGTGTGTTATCGTTTCCACCATGTTCGAACTCTGATGTGTTGGTTTAGGTCGACGACGTTCCTGAGATGTCGCACTAATTCAACCGACTTAGGGTTGTCGCGCGCTCGTTGGGGTTCGAGGCATGACATACATGGCAAGTTTAAGCCTATTATACCATTCAAAGAAGACAGGATCAAAAGGAAAGAACGACCTAAACCTCTAGGACATGGTTGTCTAGACATAATCCACAATGTGCTCTTTTTGAAACGGGAGAAGCTCGGTAACATGCCAAGGGAAGCAGTCAAAAAGGAAAGGTGGAGAGCACAATGTCCAAAGACACGGACCCTGTCACGTCCCGAACCCCATCGAGCTCGCGACTCACTTCTTTGGTCGAATATCGCGACATCCCAGAAAATCGCCTACCCAATTTAACTTATCAGGGATTTAAATCAATCAGCAAAAGCCACAAACACCTGGACAAAAATTTGCTAGGGGTACAAGGGAGAATAAACATCCATTACCTAATCAAACTTATACAATATCCACCATATACATAGTCACCATATATACATGCACACCGAACTTTTAAACTATTTACCACCGATATCAAAAAGGATCAATAGCCTGGATAAACCCTATCTCCAAAAATGGGTCATATGAAAAGGCCTATACCTAGCTCCTACACTAACCCCTGCGCCCTCTGGATGGCGTCCACTCAAAGTCTGACTCCTTAGGACCTGAATCTGAATCCCCCTGAACTGTTTGCTCCTTTGAGGACTCCAACTCAGCCTCAATCTCAATCGGGTTGTTTATATCACCGACTCCACTGGAACCTCTACTTGCTCCTCCTCATCTGGCTCCTCATCCGACTCGTACTCTAGCACATACTCGGGCCCGTACTTGGGTACATCCTCTAGTTTCATCTCTGGGTCTTCTTCGGGCTCATCTTCAAGCTCTACTTTCGAGGCATCTTCAGGTTCGATCTCAGGGTCCTCGTCTTCTAGTTTCTCCTCTAGTATTACCTCGAGATCCACATCCATCGGGTTGTACCCTACCTGGGACTCCTCCGGCTCCGGATCAGGCTCGGCCACAGGAGTTTCAGGTGTTGCAAGAGCAGCCTGATGTCTAGATTGCACCAAACTAGTCTCCAAACTAGTCATCTCGCCGTTAGGAGGGGGTACGGCTGTTGGATCCCAATCCCCTACTCCATCAAAAGGAACATTGAAGCCTCGAACGGGGCCAAACTCATTTACCATGTCTCTAAACATCCAAGCGATGTAAGTATGGGCCAGCCAAAGAGATAGTCCTACGTCTACCCAAACTATGGTAGTATGTTTAATTTAGTTCCTATCCTCGTCTACAGAATACTCAACAACATTGTGATCGGTGTGCATAGGAATTCCAAAACGCTGCAGTGGCGGCGGCGGAAGATTCATTGTTCAGGCGGGGGTTCTGAAATTATTGGTTGAAACAACCATGAGATCACATCTTAATAAGCACATACCCTAAATCCTACCTAGGTTATCAGGTACCTCCAAACAAGACCAAACATAATAATACCCAATAAGCACATCATAAGCACATAATTGCACTTACCTGGGCTTTTCATGCGTGCAACCTGTACGTTAGCCATAATAACATAATTTCCAATCACATGCACATTCCAAATACATTTCATGCACTATTTTCACTTTACTCGTCAGTGACCCGCGTAATGATGCTGCCTCAGGTTCACTACGACCAACTTATATTTCCCACTCGACTCGCCAGTGACCCGCGTGATCGTACCGTCTCAGGTTCACTGTGACCATCTCATATTTTCCACTCTACTCGCCAGTGACCCGCGTAATAGTACCGCCTCAGGTTCACCGCGACCATCTCATAATCACAACACTTCTTAACTCGCGTAGTGATACCGCCTCAGGCCATGTATCTTGCCCGCGTAATGGTACCACCTCAAGCTCAACACCTACTACCTACGACACAACTCGCGCAATGGTACCGCGTCAGGTTGGCCGTCCTCCAGTAATACTGGATATCGTCCTACGTAATGGTACTGCCTTAGGGATTCTCGCAACCACACATACAGCATCACACACAATTTCTCACTCATTCACTTGCTCGACACCAACATGCCAATATACTAGGCAATCACACTTAGCCCGTGCATGCACCAAACCACACACATTTCTCATGCTTAATAAACACCCGAGTATGGCTAATTGACAATCAATTCAATTCAGTCCATGCGTACACATAATGGTCCACATTTCAATCAGTCAAGTCACGATTCCATGAACATACAAGGCCACTAACGGGCCCACAATCACAGCCACAACCATAGCATAATATTCAACATTTCCAAGCCCATTTCCAGCCCTAATTTCCACCACGATTCAGCCACAACATGGCTTGCCAACCCAACACCATTTTATCCCAAAATCAAGTCATATGCTCATCAATACGAGCCACAATTTCCAACACCTAATTTAGCCTCAATTCAGTCTCAAACCATCACCATTTCACCACTAAAGTCAGCCAATATCAGCCCCTAATTAATCCACACTAAACAGCCCTAAATAGCCCCAATTAAACACCAAAACAGCCCCTAATAAACTCAATTCAACCCCTAATCATGTCTATCGATACTCGACATCCTAAATAGGGTTTAAGGGGCGACTTACTTGGAAACCTAAGCTAGCTCAGGCAGAAATGGAGGGGCGACAGTCCGGTGGCCTCATGGCGGTGGACGGCGACGTCGGCTGCACGGCGAATGGCTGAGCGACGAGCGGTGGTGGCTGATTGTCTGCTGGCTTTTCGTAGTTGAATAGGACCGAAGGGGGGGCTGGTCGTGGTGCTCGGTGAGGATAAAACAGGAGAGAGAGATGGTGAGGTGAACGGCGGGGTGAGACGAGCGGCTGCTCCGGCTAGGCCGGTGAACGGCGACAACGACTGGCTTGGACGGCCAGCCACGGTCACGACAAGGAGAAGGGGGTGGCTCGGTTGGGTAGGGAGAGAGAGAATGCCAAGAGGGAGAGAGAGAGAGAGTGAGGAGAGAGAGAGAAATTTGGCTTTAAATAATCCAAGGTCAATTATTGATGTACCAATTGACCATCATGCCCTCCTCTCTAAAATCCAATCAATGGTCAAGATTCGATCTTATCCTAAGATTGACGGTCCGGTTTAATCCTTACCAAAAATATCTAGGAGTATAATTGGAATTTCACAAAATTTCCAAGGGTAAAATTGTCCAAAAATTTCTATTTCTAAGCTAAGGTGAAATGACCAAAATGCCCTTCCCCATTATACTTGACCTTAACAAAATCTCAGGGGTAAAACGGTCATTTCCCATTTCTCGCCGAAATTCGATTTTTCTGAAGGATTTAGACAAATCCGAAGCTAACCAAGCTAATGACAACGTCATCCTAATGATCTGTCGAGACTTTCTAAATTTTCAATGCCCAACTTGGTCTCTAATTGATGACTAAGTTCTAAATAACGTAATTTGAGTATATCTCAGACTAACAGGTGGCTTTTGGGGAAATTCACACTTTTGACCTGTGGCCGATACTAAATCAAGCCACGTTCAAGTTCACTCGGGTCGTGACGACCTCAGTTGTCACTTAATTGCGAGGATCGATCGCTAGTTTCGACGGGCACGATCGTTTGGTATAGGTTTAGGGTCATTCGTCAGTTCACTTCGCGGTCAAGCGGAATCACACGCGATCCACTCGTATGACAGTGGCGAATTAATCCCTAGCTATCCTTAGATAGGCCTATATTGGCTCAAAATGCTACCTCGACAATTTTCATGGTCGAAAGTCGGTTCATGATCAAGTTCCTTTAGTTGCGCGAATTTAAATCTCTAATTAGCCTTTCCCTAACGGTTGGTATCCTAAGAATGATATGTTCCAGGTGAGATCTAACTACAAGTACGTTCATAAAATCATTTATTTCATAAATCTCAAGTGGGCCAGATTTCAGAATGTCACAACTCTTCTCCCCTTATAAAAATTTTGTACTCGAAATTTACAAATCAAACTAACTACTCAAACAAATAAGCGTACTGATGTTGCATTTGATCTTCACTTTCCCACGTCGCTCTTTTTGTCCCATGATGTTCCCACACCACCTTGACCATTGAGATTGTTTTGTTCCTTAGAACTCGTTCCTTCCGATCTTTAATACTTATTAGTCTCTTGACATACGACACCTTGTTATCAACTTCTATATCTTCATAATTCAACACATGGGTTGAGTCCGGTTCATATTTTCTCAGTATCGATACATGGAACACATTATGCATTTGCGACAAATTTGGCAGGAGTGCAAGGCGATAAGCTAAATCTCCAATCCATTCTAAAACCTCAAAAGGTCCTACGTACCTCGGACTCAACTTCCCTTTCTTACCAAATCTGGATAGTCCTCTCATAGGTGACACCTTAAGAAATACGTAATCCCTTACTTGAAACTCCAAAGGTCTTTGCCTTATGTTTGCATAACTTTTCTGACGGCTTTGAGCTGTTTTTAGCCTCTCACGAATTATATTAACAGCCTCAAGTCACTGTTGAATTAATTATAGCCCAGTTATACTCCTTTCTCCCACTTTGTCCCAACACACGGGCGTTCTACACGCTCTGCTATATAGCGCTTCAAATGGCGCCATTCCGATGCTTTGTTGAAAACTGTTGTTGTATACAAATTCTGCTAAGGGTAATTGCTCTTCCCACTTACCTTGAAAATCCAATACACGTGCTCTAAGCATATCCTCTAAAGTCTGAATCGTTCTCTCAGACTGGCCATCCGTTTGTAGATGGTAAGCTGTACTAAACTGCAGCTTTGATCCTAAAGCCGTCTATAGACTTTTTCAAAAATTGGCAGCAAACCTAGGATCACGATCTGAGGTAATCATAACTGGTACCTCATGCAAACGAACTATTTGTTGCACATACAACTCAGCATATCGATCTAATGCGAAGTCCTTTCGCACGGCCAAGAAGTTTGCTGACTTTGTCAATCTATCGACAATCACCCAAATGGAATCATGACCTCTTTGGCTCCTTGGTAATCCTGTCACAAAGTCCATAATTATATATTTCCATTTCCATTCTGGGATTTCCAAGGATTGCAGTAACCCTCCGGGCTTACAATGTTGCGCCTTTACTTACTGGCATGTCAGACACTTGGCTATGTCTACTTTCATGCCATTTCACCAGTAATACTGTCTCAAATTCTAATACATTTTAGTACTACCTGGGTGGATGCTATAACTATTACGTTGCGCTTTCGATAAAATTTCTTCCTTAAGTTCTGCATCGTCAGGTACGCATAATCGTCCATGAAACTTCAATATCTCGTCTTCGGATATCTGGAAGTCCGGCTTTTTATTGGTATCGTCCGTTTCTAAAATCCTTTGGATTTCTTGATCCGTAGACTGTAAAGTCCTAATCTTAGCCTAGATCGCTGGTTCAATTCTCAATGTGGCTAACAAGCTCGAGACTTGACTTACTTCGAATCTAAACTTCGAGTCTCGCACTTTTTCCAACAAAGTCCATTCCTTGACCATCAAGTGTGCGATGCTTGATTTCCAACTTAATGCATCGGCTACCCGGTTGGCCTTTCCGGGATGATATAAATATCACACTCGTAATCCTTCAATAATTCCATCCACCTGCATTGTCTCACATTTAACTCTTTTTAAGAAAACAGATATTTAAGGCTTTGATGATCTGTATATATCTGGAACTTCTCTCCGCAAAGATAATGTCACCAAATCTTAAGGGCGAATACTATAGCAGCTAATTCCAAATCATGCGTCGGATAGTTCAGCTTATGCGGTTTTAACTGTCTTGATGCGTAGGTCACTACTCGTCCATTTTGCATGAGTACACACCCCAATCATTTCAATGACGCATCATTATAAATTTCATATCCTCCGGGTCCGGATGGAATAGTTAACACCGATGCCATCGTCAACCTATATTTTAATTCCTGAAAACTCCTTTCACATTTGTCTGTCCATTTAAACCTTGTTTTCTTTTTCAACAAATGTGTCAACAGTGTTGCTATTGCTGAAAACCTTTCCACGAAGCATCGATAATATCCTGTTAAACCCAAAAAGCTTCGAACCTTTGTTACTGTAGTTGGTCTCGGCCATTTTATTACCACCTCAATCTTTGTTGGATCAATTGAGATTCCTTCCCCAGAGATCACGTGTCCAAGAAATGCTACCCAATTAAGCCAGAACTCGCACTTACTAAACTTAGAATACAGTACGTTTTCTCTTAAAGTTTGCAAAACTTTACTCAAATGGAACTCATGCTCCTCTGGGCTCTTTGAGTACACCAGTATGTCGTCCATGAAAATGATCACAAATTGATCTAAGAACTCCTTAAACACTCGATTCACTAAGCCCATAAAGGCAGTAGGGGCATTCGTCAACCCGAACGACATTACCGTAAATTCATAATGTCCATATCTCGTCCTAAATGCCGTCTTCAGTATATCCTCATTCCTAATCCTTAATTGATGATATCCCGTTCTCAAATCAATTTTAGAAAACACCAAAGCCTCTTGTAATTGATCAAACAAATCATCTATCCTCGGTAAGGGATATTTATTCTTGATCGTCACCTGATTTATCAGCTTGTAGTCGATACATAACCTCAACGATCCATCTTTCTTCCTTACAAATAAAACGATCCATGGAGACGCACTTGGATGAATGAAATCTTTGTCCAATAATTCTTGCATTTGCACCTTTAACTCCTTTAACTCCAACAACGACATTCTATAAGGTGCCTTTGAAATTAGCTCGGTCCCAGGAGCCAACTCGATTATAAACTCTACTTTTCTTTTTAGTGGCAATCTTGGTAATTCCTAAGAAAAGACATCAGGATAATCACACACCACGACTATGTCCTCTAGTCTCGGCTCTTCAGCCATCAAATCCACTACAGCCTTAGAAATCCTTGACACCCTTCGTTCAACAATTTAGTCATTTCTAGCGACGAAATCAATGGGATCGAAGGTCCCCCTCGATTTCCCACAAATTTGAATTTCGAATGTCCAACAGGATTAAATTGGATCACCCTGTTACTATAATCCATTATGGCCTTCTGCTTAGCCAGCTAATCCATACCCACTATCACATCAAAATCATACATGGCTAGAACCGCTAAATCAATCCTTTCCTCCCTATCCCCAATCACAATCCTACAATTCGGGCACCCTAACGAGACTAACATCTTATCATTCAAGGGAGTTATGACACATAACACAATATTAGTAACTGCAGTTCTATACCAGTGAACTCAACAAATTGCTCAGATATAAATGAATGTGACGCCCTAGGGTCAAATAAAGCATATACAGCATGATGGCACAGAGAAACCATACCTGTGATGACCCCTGGCGCGTTCTCAATCTCCCTTCTGGCCATGGCGTACACCCGTCCTTGGGCCTGTGGCCTATTCTGATTAACTGTCTGGGCAGCTCCAGTTTGGTTCCCATTCCGGGATGGCGACAATGCAGGCGATCTATTTTGCCTGAGGTTGAGGCAAAACCTTATATGATGATCAAATTTGCCACATCCGAAACATACTTCGTCCCTGGTTGGACAAGGTCCATTTTCATGTCTTTCCCCACATGCCCGACATGGACTGTTCTGAAAACGGGTCGGTTTCCCTATATTCCTTCTAGCAGGAGGGACGAAACGTCGATTACCTATAATTGGCCTCCTTCCTAATTGACGGTTGTCCTTACCCTAGGCAAATCTCAACCTAGAAGTGGTAGCCTTATCCGTTAAGTCTTGCTCAATCGCTTGAGCCCTGTTATAGATCTCATTATACTCTCTTAAATTTAACGAAATCATTTGGCTGCGAAGGTCCGGCTTCAAGCCGTCTTGGAACCTTCGAGCCCTATCCAACGGGTCCTTGACCATCTTTGGGACGAACTTAGACAATCGAGTAAATTCAGCCTCGTACTAATCCACTGTCTTCTGCCCCCAATGAAGCCTTATAAACTCAGATAATTTCTATTCTCGGGCACTCTCAGAAAAACACTTACCATTAAAGGTTTCCACAAACATCACTCAAGTCTAGGCAGTACCAGCCGGGAACACCCTTCCTCTAGTGGCTCTTCACCATTCATTTGCATTTCCTTGAAATTGATATACTGCTAATGTCACTTTCTCTTTATTGGTGCAGCCTAATACCTTAAAGGCTTTTTTCAACTCCTCTACCCACAGCGTTGCAAGCTCAAGATCGCCTCTACCATTAAACTTATGAGGTTTTAATTTCAAAAATTGCTCCACTAATTAGTACATCTGCCTATTTATATTCACCTGCCCCTACCATTGATTCCCATTATTATTATTGGCAGTAGTGGCCACAGAGGCCTTGGCAGCTTGGGCAATAGTGGCAGCTCTTTCCAGAGTCTACTGTCCTATCAAGTTACCAATCTCTTCTAGGGTCTTCATGACCGTATCCATTCTTAGATCTCCTGTAGGTCGAGTTCATGAGCTAGATAGTTCCCCAGTTCCTCTACCTCGCGAGCTCATCCTCACGATTTCTACCACTCAACTACCTATTATAATTCCACTTAGGAATTAGAAACCTAAAGTAACTATGCCAATCTAGTCCTAGGCAGTGAATTAGCATAAGAATTCATTCAACAGGTAATTAATCACCATAGTAAAAGGCTACAATCAATAGGGTTTGTGCACTTACCTCAGGTCCAGACGCACCTGCATTTCAATCGTTATAACAATCAATTCACTCAGCAATTATAATAAACAATCTGGAGGCACGCACAGCTCATTCCACCCTATGACTCGCTAAGGTCTCCTTAGATTACCACCCCAGGGTCTCTACACCTTATTACTCCAAACTTCGACCAACTTAGATCGAGCTATCCTCTCTCTGATACCAAATCAAACCGTGAAGTCACACCTCGAACCCCATCGAGCTCGCAACTCACGTCTTTGGTCGAATATCGCGATATCCCAGAAAATTGCCGACCTAATTCAACTTATTAGAGATTTAAATCAATCAGTGAAAGTCACAAACACCTGGACAAAAATTTGCTAGGGGTACAAGGGAGAATAAACATCCATTACCTAATCAAACTTATACATAGTCACCACATATACATGCACACTGAACTTTTAAACTATTTACCACCAATATAAAAAAGGATCAATAGCCTAGGTAAACCCTATCTCCAAAAATGGGTCATATGAAAAGGCCTATACCTAGCTCCTACATTAACCCCTGCGCCCTCTGGATGGCGTCCACTCAAAGTCTGACTCCTCAGGACCCGAATCTGAATCCCCCTGAACTATTTGCTCCTTTGAGGACTCCAACTCAGCCTCAATCTCAATCAGGTTGTTTATATCACCAACTCCACTGGAACCTCTGCTTGCTCCTCCTCATCTAGCTCCTTATCCGACTCATCCTCTGGCACATACTCGGGCCCGTACTCGGGTACATCCTCTAGTTCCATCTCTGGGTCTTCTTCAGGCTCATCTTCAAGCTCTACTTCCGGGGCCTCTTCAGGTTCGATCTTAGGGTCCTTGTCTTCTGGTTTCTCCTCTGGTATTACCTCGAGATCCACATCCATCGAGTTGTACCCTGCTTGGGACTCCTCCGGCTCCAGATCAGGCTCGGCCACGGGAGGTTCAGGTGCTACAAGAGCAGCCTAATGTCCAGATTGCGCCAGACTAGTCTCCAAACTAGTCATCTCGCCATCAGGAGGGGGTACAGCTGTCGGATCCCAATCCCCTACTTCATCAAAAGGAACATCGAAGCCTCGGTCGGGGCCAAACTCATCGACACCGTTTCTAAACATCCAGGTGATGTAAGTATGGGTCTGCCAGAGAGGTAGTCCTACGTCTCCCTAAACTACGATAGTATGTTTAATCCAGGTTCTATCCTCGTCTATCGGATACTCTACAACATTGTGATCGGTGTGCATAGGAATCCCAAAACGCTGCGGTGGCGGCGGCAGAAGATTCATTGTTCAGGCGGGGGTTCTGAAATTGTTGGTTGAAACAACCATAAGATCATATCTCAATAAGCACACACCCTAAACCCCACCTAGGCTATTACGTACCTCCAGACAAGACCAAACATAATAATACCTAATAAGAACATCATAAGCACACAATTGCACTTACCTGGGTTTTTCATGCGTGCAACTTGCACGTTAGCCACAATAACATAATTTCCAATCACATGCACATTCCAAATACATTTCACGCACCATTTTCACTTTACTCGCCAGTAACCCGTATAATCTTACCGTCTTAGGTTCATTGTGACCAACTTATATTTCCCACTCAACTCGCCAGTGACCCGCGTAATCATACCGTCTCAGGTTCACTGCGACAATCTTATATTTTCCACTCTACTCGCCAGTGACCCGCGTAATAGTACCGCCTCAGGTTCACTACAACCATCTCATAATCACAACACTTCTTGGCTCGCGTAGTGGTACCGCCTCAGGCCATGTATCATGCCCGCGTAATGGTATTGCCTCAGATTTAACACCTACCACCTACCACACAACCCGCATAATAGTACCGCCTTAGGTTGGCCGTCCTTCGATAATACCGGATATCGTTCCACATAATGGTACGGTCTCAGGACGAATCAATTCCCCGCATAATGGTACCGACTGAGGGATTCTCGCAACCGCACATACAACATCACACACAATTTCTCACTCATTCACTTACTCGACACCAACATGCCAATATACTAGGCAATCACACTTAGCATGTGCACGCACCAAACCACACACATTTCTCATGCTTAATAAACACCCGAGTATGGCCAATTGACAATCAATTCAATTCAGTCCATGCGTACACATAACGGCCCACATGGCAATCAGTCAAGTCACGATTCCACGAACATACAAGGCCACTAATGGGCCCACAATCACAGCCACAACCATAGCCTAATATTCAACATTTCCAAGTCCATTTCCAGCACTAATTTCCACCATGATTCATCCACAACATGGCTCGCCAACCCAACACTATTTAGTCCCAAAATCAAGTCATATGCTCATCAATACGAGCCGCAATTTTCAGCACCTAATTCAGCCTCAATTCAGTCTCAAACCATCACCATTTCACCACTAAAGTCAGCCAATATCAGTCCCTAATTAATCCACAGTAAACAGCCCTAAACAGCCACAATTAGACCCCAAAATAGCCCTTAATAAACTCAATTCAACTCTTAACCATGCCTATCGATACCCAACATCCTAAACAGGGTTTAGGGGGCGACTTACTTGGAAACCTAAGCTAGCTTAGGCAGAAATGGAGGGGTGACAGTCCGACGGCCTCATGGCAGAGGACTTCGACAGCGGCTACACGGCGGACAGCTGAGCGATGAGCTGCGGCGGCTGGCAGTCTGCTGGCTTTTTGCAGCTAAACAGGACCGGAGAGGGGCTGGTAGTGGTACTCAGTGAGGATAAAGCAGGAGAGAGAGAGAGAGAGAGAGAGAGAGAGAGAGAGAGAGAGAGAGAGAGATTGTGAGGTGAACGGCGGGGTGAAGTGAGCGGCAGCTTCGACGAGCGGTTGCTCCGGCCAAGTGAGTGAACGGCAGCGACGACCAGCTTGGATGGCCAGCCACGGTCATTGCGAGGAGAGGGGGTGGCTCGGTCAGGTGGGGAGAGAGAAAGAATGCCGAGAGGGAGAGAGAGAGAAATTTGGCTTTAAATAATCCAAGGTCAATTATTGGTGTACCAATTGACCATCATGCCATGTTCTCTAAAATCCAATCAACGGTCAAGATTCGATCTTGTCCTAAGATCGACGGTCCGGATTAATCCTTACCAAAAATATCTAGGAGTATAATTAAAATTTCACAAAATTTCCAAGAGCAAAATTGTCCAAAAATTTATATTTCTAAGGCTAGGGTGAAATGACCAAAATGCCCTTCCCTATTATACTTGGCCTTAACAAAATCTCAGGAGTAAAACGGTCGTTTTCCATTTCTTGCCGAAATTCGATTTTTTCGAAGGATTTAGATAAATCCGAAGCTAACCAAACTAATGACAACGTCGTCCTAATTATTTATCATGACTTTCTAAATTTTCAATGCTCAACTTGGTCTCTAATTAATGACTAAGTTCTAAATAACGTAACTTGAGCATATCTCAAACTAACAGGTAGCTTTTGGGGAAATTCGCTCTTTTGACCCGTGGTTGATACTAAATCAAGCCACGTTCAAGTTCACTCGGGTCGTGATGGCCTCGAT
Organism: Syzygium syzygioides; assembly: GCA_031216285.1. Classification (NCBI taxonomy): domain Eukaryota; kingdom Viridiplantae; phylum Streptophyta; class Magnoliopsida; order Myrtales; family Myrtaceae; genus Syzygium; species Syzygium syzygioides. The sequence goes on along the minus strand of CM062242.1, from coordinate 11,133,622 downwards.
TATCACTTAATTGCAAGGATCGATCGCTAGTTTCAACGGGCACGATCGTTTGGTATAGGTTTAGGGTCATTGTCAGTTCATTTCGTGGTCAAGCAGAATTACTCATGATCCACTCGTATGACAATGGCGAACTGATCCCTAGTTATCCTTGGATTGGCCTACATTGGCTCAAAATGTTACCTCGATAATTTTCATGGTCGAAAGTCGGTTCACGATTGAGTTCCTTTAGTTGTGCGAATTTAAATCCCTAATTAGCCTTTCCCTAACGGTTAGTATTCTAGGAATAATTAGTTCCGGGTGAGATCTAACTACAAGTACGTTCATAAAACCATCCATTTCATAAATCCCAAGTGAGCCAGATTTCAAAATGTCACAGACCCAAAATGATCTCCCCATTAGCTTCCAAAGGGTAGTTTTGTAGCAGCAGGAAGATACTGTCTACATATGCTGGTGATCGAAGCTATTTGAAGGGGCCTAGATAGGTCAAAAAGTCGGGTGTGAAGGAAGACAGATAGGACCAGGGCAGAAGAAGAAGATCGAAGATGGCAAGGGAGCAAGGGTAAAAATATGATCTTGGAACAGCCGTCAATGGCATTGAGAGGAGCTTAAAAGGCGCTTAGGATTGAAGCCCAAAAAGATATCGGACTGCAAGAAAAGATTTGGGGACTAAAAAGACGTATAGTGTGAATCTACAGGATAAGTATTAGCTAGTACAATTGTCAAACCGAATTAAAAGAATTGAAAATATTTCAATTCTTTTAAATGGGACATTTGTTGGCACTCAAATTTGGCTAATTGGGCTAGAGAAAAGACAGGGTACATCAGGCCCAAATCACTAAAACAGTAGCTAGGATGAGAAAGTCGCACAAGGCCCACCACACGGGATACCGAAGACTCGGTACCAATAACCGCTTGAGATGACAGGATAAAGATAAGAGCGGATACCACATTTGGTGCTGAAAATACCGCGAATAAGAGGAGACAATTATCGGGAAGGAAATTGAAAATTTTGGAACAATCCAGAGTTGAGACGATAACTGGTCAGCGACGGTTATTCATCAGCATTAGCTATAAATAGCCTCAAGGCAATCATTCAAAGGACCTTTTGCCAAACACATTATAGAATACTTTTCTTTGTAATCTCGTTTTATTCAATTACTATCGTTAATTTACATTTTTATCTCACACTTTCTATCTCCTATCCTTTTACTTTTATTGCCATTAGGATAGATTTCGTTGCTTCCTTTCCGAAACGACACAGGACCCGGTTACTCACAAAAAATCAAAGATCTTCCCCTTCGGTGAAAGATTTTTTTGTTCGAGGCCAATCTCAGCGAAATAACTATTGAAATAGTTTGTTATCGCAAAAGATGTGACTCTTGGTTATGAAAAGAGGCAACTCTTCATCCTAAAAAATAGGTTTTTGTCGTTATGAACGGAAGTTATTTTTAACATGAAGAGTGGTAATGGTTGTGGATTAGGTACCTCTTCCCAAGAGGTGTGTTGATTAGTTGTCTGTGAATATAGATCAAATCTCACGTTATTTATTATAATCATGACTATTCATAACTACAACATTCTTCGGAACTCTCTTTTCTTCTCTTTTCATATACATAGCTTTAACAACACATGCAAGATGAAATTTCAAGAGAGAAATTGAATAATTGCTGAACTTGTTTCTCTGCAGCTTTGGTATACATCCTTGAGGTATATATGTTCTAAACTCGGCAGCAACAATAGTGGGAGAAAATAATATCTTAAGGACAGTGATTGTCATCACGCATCAAAGTATTAAAGATCTATTACTATTTCTCTATCTTCATCAACAATGAATATTCCCTAACAATCTTAATGTATTATTGTCATGGAGATGGAGAAATCGGCAACATCAAGTGCTCGCTATAAATTGATCCTTATGATGGAACTAATTTCATCCGTGGTAAGGACAACAAGATCCTTCTTTTATCTGAATTATGTACCTTCTACATCTTGGATCCCAACCTGCACGCTATCCATAATCTAAAGGATGATGATTCCGATGATATTAAAGCTGCAAGGAAAAGGCCTGAGGATGATGAAAAGAGATGCCGATGAAGGATTCTCAAAGCTCTGTCAGATCATATGTATGAAACCTTTCGATCTTACACAAATCCAAGAGATATTTGGAATGCCTAGGAGACAAAATGCAATACCGACAAACAAGGTATCAATGGCTTTATTGCTTTGAAATATTTTGAATATACCATGATTAATGGAAATTCTGTTTTTAAGTAAGTGGAGGAACTTCAAATATATGTTACCAAACTCAAAGACCTTATGATTGAAGTTTTTGAACCTCTTCAAGTTGTTGCAATTATTTCAAAATTGCTGTCAACTTGAAATGATTATCAAAAGAAACTTCTCCATACAACCGAGAACCTATCTGTAGATAATTTGATAAATCACATTCGAATTGAGGAAGGTTCTCGGGAACGTGAGGCTAATTACATGAAAGAAGTTGTAAACAAGGTGCATTTTGTTGAGAATGAAAACATGAGTAGAGACAAAGAAAATAAGAGGGGAAACAAGAGGAAGTTCATTGACACCAACAAGTCTGGCAACAACAGCACATTCAACAAGGACAAGTCTTGCTTTTACTGTGGTAAAACAAGCCACTACAAGAAAGAGTGCCGCTACCGGAAAAAGCAAAAGGTTGACACAACGGCTAATATTGTGGAGCAAAATACCAATGGATTAGTTGCTGTGGTTTCTGAATTGCAAATTGGGAGGGTGACTAAATTAAACATGGCAACTATGAATGATTCAAAGGATTGGTGATTTGATTTCGGTGAAACTGTACATGTCTGCAATGATAAGAAGCAATTCAAATCTTATACACTTGTAGAGAAGAAACAAAAGTGTTGATGGGAAATCACAATATTGCAGTTATTCAAGGGACAGGCACAGTTGAACTACAATTCATTTCCAAAAAGAAATTGACTTTGATCAATGAGCTTTGTGTTCCTGATATTCTTAAGAATCTTGTATTAGCAAATTTGTTGTGCAAGAATGGAATTAAGGCTGTGTTAGAAGCTAATAAGCTTATCCTGTCTAAGTATGGGATGTTTGTTGGGAAAGGGTACTCTTGTAACGGAATGTTCAAATTAAGTATTAATGAGAATTTCATTTCTATTTATATGCTTGAGTAATCTTCCTTGTAGCTTAATAGATTATCACGTGTTGGATATAGTACTTTGAAATTTATGAATAAATGTGGTATGATATCATGTGATAATCTAGATAAGAAGGATTGTGAAATATGTTTACAAGCAAAGATGACTAAGAAATCATCCTCAAAGGTAGAAAGATCTACAACAGTACTTGAATTAGTGCATTTTGATATTTGTGAATTAAATGGTGTAGTAACTAGAGGTGGAAATCATTATTTTATTACATTTATTGATTAGTACTCTAGATATAATCATGTTTACCTAATGAAATTAAAAGATCAAGCTTTTGATATGTTCAAGATATACAAGGCTGTAGTTGAAAATCAAAGGGACGCAAAAATCAAATTTTTGAGAAATGATCATGGAGAAGAATACTTCTCTTTAGATTTTTCTGCATTTTGTGAGGAAAATGGTATTGTGCATCAAGTAAGTGCATCTTATACACCACAACAGAATGGATTTGTAGAAAGAAAGAATCGAATTTTGATGGATATGGTTAATTTCATGATCTTACAAGCAAAATTGCCAATAATTTGTGGAGAGAAGAACTGCTTACTGCATGTCACATTCACGACAAAATTCCTTTGAAGAAATTTAAGATATCTCCATATGAATTATGGAAAGGAATGGTACCGAATATCCAATACTTTAAAGTATGGGGATGCCTTGCATACTATAGAATTATTGATTCTAAGTGAACAAAATTAGGACCAAGGGCATTAAAAAGTGTGTTTATTGGTTATGCTGAAAATTCTAAAGCTTATCGCTTATTAGATGTTGAATCTAATATTATTGTGGAATCAAGAGATGTTGAATTTCTTAAACTCAAGTTTCTTAAAGATTCAAGTGATACCTTAACATATTCACAAACAACAATTGATGCAAGCAATCCTTTATCAATTAATAAGGAAACTATTTTACTCTCCAAGCAAGCCAAGGAGAAGTCAAAGAGTGAAGAAAACAAAAGATTTTGGTTTTAATTTTGTAACTCTCCTGGTAGAAGGAGATAGGGAAAATGTTGTGAATAAATTACCCATGTTATTTTACTTGGATGAAGATCCAAGAACGTTCAACGAGGCAATGGCATCTAGAGATGCATCATTTTGGAATGAAGCAATTAATGATGAAATGGATTCAATTATTGCTAACATGACATGGACGTTAGTTGAATTGCCTCTTGGATCAAATCTAATCGGATGCAAGTGGGTATTTAGAAGAAAGTATAATCTAGATGGTACGTTACAAACCTTCAAAGCAAGGTTAGTAGCAAAAGGTTATAAGCAGAAAAAGGGGATTGACTACTTTGATACATATGCACAAGTTGCTTGAATAACATCTATTAGAGTTCTATTAGCTTTGACATCAAATTACAAATTGCATGTGCATCAAATGGATGTTAAAACAACTTTTCTAAATGGTAAAGTAGAAGATGAGGTGTATATGGAACAATCTGAAGGTTTTGTTCTACCTAGAAATGAGAATAAGGTTTGTAAGTTAAACAAATCTTTATATGTTTTAAAGTAAGCACTGAAACAATGGCATGAAGAATTTGATTCGGTGATTTTGTCACATGGATTTAAGCATGACAATGCTGACAAGTGCATTTACTCAAAATTTACCAAAGAGCATGGAGTTATAATATGCTCATATGCAGATGATATGCTCATTCTTGGTACCAATATGCATGGTATAGATGAAACTAAACGGTATCTATCTTCTCAGTTTAAAATGAAAGATTTGGGAGAAGTGGATACAATTTTAGATATCAAAGTAATCAAACATAGTGGGGGTTATGCTTTAAGTCAATGCCACTATGTGGAGAAATCATTCAAAAATACCAGTATTTGAGAACTAAAGAGTCAAATATACCATATGATGTATCAATTAAATTGATGGAAAATATTGGGCAACCTTTAGCACAATTAGAATATGCTAGTGCAATTGGAAGTCTGATGTATGATATGCATTGCACTAGACCGGATATAGCATTTATCGTCTGTAAATTGTCCGGATTTACTAGTAATCCTAGAACTGTGCATTGGAAGGCTATAAGTAGAATTCTTGGTTATTTAAAGAAACCAACGCATTATGGTTTATTTTATGAAAGACATCCAGCAGTACTAAAAGGATATTCATATGCTAGTTGGATAACTAGCACAATTGATAACAAGTCAACATCCGGGTGGGTCTTTAAGCTTGCAAATGTGGTGCAGTTTCTTGGGCATCAAAGAAGCAAACATGTATAGCTCGTTCAACATTGGAATCTAAATTCATATCACTATTGGCAGTTGGTAAAGAGGCTGAATGGCTGCGGAATTTGCTATTGGATATAGAGTTATGGCCACAACTAATGGTAGCCATATCTTTACATTGTGATAGTGAGACAACTATGTCTAAGGCATACAACAAAATATACAATGGAAAATCTAGACATATTAGTTTGTGACATGAGTATGTTCGACAATTTATTACTGGTGGAATTATTTAAGTAATATATGTTCGGACAAATAATACTTTGGCTAATCCATTCACCAAAGGACTCTCGAGAGGTTTATTAAGTAGCATTGCCAAGAGAATGGGTCTTAGACTAATTGATAATAGTTAATCATAGTGGAAACCCAATTTTTTAATTTCTAATGAAATTATTAAAGTTAAATGGGTAACAACAAGCTATTTTAACTTGATGGTGATTGAGTACTGGGGCATAAGATTAGTATTCATGGAAAGTTAGGAGGATGAGTGTAAGAAACACTCTTAATGAAGTTCAAAGTTTTTAGTAAGGCAATGCTAACGAAATAATTTCGGAACTTCACCTATATGAACATAATAAGTGGTGCCACTTCTAACAAAAGTCGGATGAACTTTTGTAAATGTTCATGAATACAGGAGGGAGCACAAGGCCATAAAAGTGCTTAGGCATAGGAAAATTTCTAACCGAATGTGTATAAATTCATATGTGTGATAATTTGATTAACAAACAAAATCATAAATTCAAAGTTTATCTACCAATGATTTCGTTAATGAAATTATTTACACTAATTGAAGCTTCAAATCTTAATAGATACCTTCTTGTATGTATGAATTTATGTAAATGTAGATAACAAACTAAGTAGGGATTGTTGAAATAGTTTGTTATTGTAAAAGAGGTGACTCTTGGTTAATCAAAAGATATGACTCTTGGTTATGAAAAGAGGTGACTCTTCATTCTAAAAAAGAGGTTATCAGTGGTTATGAACATAAGTTATTCTTAACATGAAAAGTGGTGATGATTGGAGATAAGGTACCTATTTCTAAGAGGTGTTGATTGATTATCTGTGAATAGAGACCAAATCGTACGTTATTTATTATAACCACAACTGTTCATAAATACAATTTTCTTCGGAACTCTCTCTTCTTCTCTTTTCATATATACAACTTTAACAACACATTCAAGGTGAAATTCTAAGAAAGAAATTGAGTAATTGCTGAATTCGTTTCTCTGCAGCTTGGTGTACATCCTAAAGGTATATTTGTTCTAAACCCGACAACAACAATAGTAGGAGCAAATAATACTTTAAGGACAATGATTGTCATCACGCATCAAGGATCTATTACTATTTCTCTATCTTCATGAGCAATCAATTTTCCCTAACATGTACCTTGAAGAAAGTGCATTAAAGCCATCTTATAGTTGACCAAAGTTATCAATTCCACGTACGATTCTTTTTGTCAAGAAAGAATACTCTTATGATGTTCAAATTGCCTAATTATTGATTGTTGACACATCACATTCTGTTTCAATTTTTTAAAAAAAATCATTAAGATTGACCTAGAGTTGGTCGAAAGTTGACCAAGGTTTGACCAATGATGTACAAGGCACCAAATACAGAATTTAAACCTCAAAAATACGTTTTGGTTCTCAAAATGAGTATTTTAACATCCATATTGCCACCCAAAATTGACAAATGATTTTTTGACCTTTCAGGACTGGTCGCCTGCTTTTTGTATAGTCTGAAAGTTTGTGTTGTTCATAATTTAATTGCACAACACGAAACTAGGGATTGCAAGCATTCTAACGCAACAAAAATCAAGTCAATCGGATGTTGGACAAGGAAGTTATGGCTGGTCAAAATTTGGTCAGCTTTTCAACTCCCGAAAAAGGTCTTAGAACCCAAAACCATACCTATAGGTCTCGGAATCGAATGGAAACTTTGAAATCTCTAAATTATGCTTCATGAATGATTTTTGAAAGTGTTAACTCCCCAAAACAATGTCTGGTGTATGGACCGTGGCTTATGGCGTCAGTATAGGCCAAAACCTCAGGTCCAAAGCCCAAAACCATTCTTAGAAGTCTCGCATCAAATGAAACTTTTTAGATCTCTAAGTTTTTTTAAGCTCTATTTTGATGCATGTTTTTGCCTCGTTTGGCTTATTTTATTCATACATTGGTTCGTTTTATTCTATATTCCAGTATGCATTGCGTTTTGTTCTTATGCGTCTAGATATATCCTAAGCTCTATTTTGCAGGAAAGTGAAAACGAAGGCTACAATAATTGTCAGTTTTTATCGACATGGTTTTCCCATGCAATATTTCGATTCCTTTTAATATTCCAGCATGCGGTTTACACCTAAATCATAGTTATTTAATTAAACTTATTACATTAACAATATAAAAAGGATAAAAATAAAAGATAAAAAAAAACATCTAGATTGGATTTAGGTGTTTCTTGCATTACATGAATAGGATTAGATCACTTTTCTTATTAGTTTCATCTTATCATATTTCAAATTTATTTATCATTTTTATTTTAAGCAATTTACATTTATTGAATTAGTAAATTTATGCAGAGCTCACGGGAGTCTTCTCCGGGCTTTATAATAAAGCGTTATATAACTTTGCCTAGTACGGCTCGGGTTATTTCCTTTCTGCCCTTTACTTATTGTTAGTAATTTCTTTAATCTTTTATTGCTTGAATACTTATGCATAGAAATTTAGACGCATGTTTGGAAACAAAATTGGAAAGGTCACATGAGTAACGTTTTTATTTAATGTATCAATAGCTGGTGTGAGACAAATCTAGAGGAAACAAGTCTAAGGACCGTTAAATATGTCTTGAATTTTATGTACTCGGTCCGGTTCATGACCCGACCCGACATATTTTTTGTGCGACCCGACATATTTTTTGTGCGACCCGAAAGTGGAAAGAAAATTGAGATTTAGTTCGCGACGCGAAGGGTTGGGCCGTGAGGTTTTCCCCCGAGAAAAATTTTCGGGAACACTATTTGTACTGTGGCTAGGTTTTCTCATTATTATGTTGAGAGAGTTTTGCTTTCAGAGAGTTTTGGTGAGCCGTGAGGTTTTGTTGTTGTTTCGACTTCTGAAATTTGTACTCTCTTTTGATTATAGTGGAACTTTGTCTTGCCTCGCCCGTGGACGTAGATCACTTCGTGATCGAACCACGTAAATTTCTGGTGTTCTGTCTTTTGCTTTTCCGCATACGTTTCCAACAAGGACTTAAGAATCTCCCGTTTGCATGAGTAAAGCATGCTTCTGTGTCTTACTCGACTCCTAACCGGCTTAGAATAGGTTAGTGGCAAGTCTAGCTTAAAATAAAATGAATAAAAAATCAAGTTGCAATGGACAAAACTTGAGAGAATTCATGTGAAGCGCCAGCTCCAACTCGCAAAAGGTTATTTGCTCTCGCTTAGCAATAGGCCAATCTTCCTCGAGGTCCATCTCAAAAGGGTCGTGACAGCCTAGATATGTGAAAAGCTGATTCTGGTGTCAAGCGAAACATAATAAAGTTCGTGTCACTTTCGGTTTTGTTATATAATCGTGTTAAAACATGCTAATTCATGTCAGAAATTGCCAATTTATCTACATGAGTATACTTAGATGAACCTACAAACGAGAGACATCTAGCGACAGCATCCAGTGGCTGCTGCTCGAGCAGTTGCTAATTCTTGCTCAATTCAAGAAGCCTAAACCAAAAACATAAATCTCCAATAGAAGTTAGGCCGCATCCTGTAAAGCCAGAAAATCTACTTTGAGATTGGAGGTAGACATGCCCATGGGCCGGTTTTGGCTCGGAACCGGCCCGGGTCAAACCCGGGACCAACCCGTTGACCGGACCCGCAGTTCGAAACCGGAACCGGCCTATGGCCTACGGGTCTGATTCCAATTCCAAAAAAAAACAAAAACTGCTACTGCCTGCAGCCCCACGTTGACACGTTCCCATCAGGCCACCCCCACCCACGCCCACCTCCTCTAGTTCTCCACGCCCTCCTCTCCCACTAGTCCCTCATCCACCACTTCCGTTCCACCCTCTCCTCCTCCATCCACACCCCTCTCCGCCGCCGCCCCCTCCGCCTCCCTCCTCCTCATGCCCTCTTAGTCCTCCCACCCTTCCCTCCTTTACATTGGCGTCAAGCTCATGACCCACTTCCTCGGCAACTCCTCTGCACTGAACTTGCCCGGGGTCCACGCCGTCTTCGTCCTCTTCAGCTCCCTCACAGGCCAGCCCTTCGCCACTGTGTTGATCCTATACTGCACCGCTTGCGTCTCAAGCCTCACCTCCAAGCTCCTCTTGCGGATTGACAGTAAGGTCCTCGTCATGGTCGGTCCCTCCTTCCCCCCTCTCCCCTGCGCCTCCTCCAGTCCTCCCTTTTTCTCCTTCGCCCGCCTCCCGTCTTCCTAGATCTGACCCCCACCGCCGTTGCCGCTGTCGCCCCCGCCCATGGCCACAGCCGTCGACGCCAACCCCCTCTTCTCCTTCCCCCTCGCTACCTTGCGCTTCCTCCCCTTTTCTCCTCCTCCCCCTTTCGAATCGAAACTGGCCCAAAATCGCCGATTCCAGTTCATACATGGCCACGAACCGGAACCGGTGGTTCCTGAACCGTGGCCATGTCTAAAAGCCCAATACGTGGGTCAAAGAAGCCCATTTGAGAGTTCTAGTACTATCTTTGGTACTTGCTACCAACATTACAACAGAGCTTTCATGATACACAAGCTTGCAAAAATTTAGGAAAAAGTATTAGAAAAGTTCTAAACTTATTGCATTTGTATCAATTTAGCCCAAAACCTTTTTTAGTACCAAATTAATCATAAACCTTTTGACATAGTACAAATTCAATTCTTCCAGCTAATTTTGGTCGGATATCGCTGACGTGGACATCGGCAGACCTACGGCACCATCGATACTAATGTGGATAATTTTTAATAATATTTTAATATTTTTTCCACTTTTTCTATTTTTTTCTTATTATTTTTTCTTTTTTCTTCCTTCTTCCTTTTGTTAGTGATCGGCCACCAGCATGGCTGGGCTAGCGATGGCGACCCTCACCTAGGTCAAGCCAGCCCAACAGGCCATGGCCAGTCACCGAGAAAAGGAAGAAGAAAGAAAAAAATCATAAAAAAATAGTAAAATAATCAAGAAAATATTGTAATATTACTAAAAATTGTCCACGTCAACACTGGCATTACCACGTAGACCTATCGACATCCACGTCAGCTATATCCAGCCAAAATTAATTGGAAGAACTGAATTGACACTGTGTCAAAAGGTTTAGCACTAAATTGACACAAATACAATAAGTTTATGACTTATATGACTCTTTTCCCCAAAAAAATTATTACCCAAATCGATGGGTTTTTTGCCTATGAGCGTATTGAATAGCTACCTTATAGTTTGGTTCTTTATTTACAAACAAGCTGAGTGCATGGCACATATTCTATTCCCAAAAAATTATGATAGGACAAGATAAAATATCATTCAATTTTAATGAGCTTTAGCTCGCTTAAGTTCGATTTTAGAAGCATGTGGAGCGGAAAATGCAAAACGCAGTCGTCAAGATCTTGCCATCCGAGCGGTACGTTTGCGTGTGCGGAGGCGTTCATTATGCATATGCAAGTGTGGTATAGGTGGCAAACGAATAACTGAAGTTTGGATTTGACCAAGTTGAATTATTTAACTCATATAGATCCGTCTTCATACAATTTAATATGAGCGAATTATATCTGACACGGCACGGCTTCAACCCAAATCCACCCCAATGATTTAAATTTGTGTTGCGTTTGTCTTTGGTTAAGAGATCGCCCCTAATTAAGGCAAATTGGGTATCACCTGAAAGATTTCGAAGAATGCTACCCCAGTTACACCATCTGATCGGGTGTTTGAAGGGTTTAACCTCAGGCTTGAGTTGGTCAAACTTTGATCAATCGTGAAAAATCTGAGACCAAATATAATTACTATTTGACAACCACTTTTTTTCTTACCTAGTTAGGGTTAATACCACGAAAAATCCTAAACCGATACATCTTTAACAAATTTATCTCGTACTAATTTGACCACTAAAAACTCTAAATTGATACACCTATGACAAATTTATCCCAAACTAATTTTTTGATAATCAAAATTCCCAAACTAGTTTATTTGTGACAAATTTACTCTCTATTAATTTCAGTTAAATTGGATTAATACCAAGAAAAACTAGAAATTGATACACCTGTGACAAACAGAGGATAAAACCCCAAACTGGTACACCTATCAATTGTCACGTGTCACCCAACTCAGCAATTTGACGATAAGATTTAACAGAAACTAACAAAAGATAAATTTATCATAAGTGTACCAATTTAGAATTTTTGATGATCAGAAAATTAGTTTAGGTAAATTTATCACAAATGTGCGAGTTTGGGGTTTCTCGTGGTATTAACCTTTAAAGTTAAGATTAAGAGAAATGTGGGTGAGGCAAATTGGTTAGCAACATCTGTATGCCTCGCAAAGGTGGGACGGGCATGTAAATTTGCCCAACACGGGGCACGAGGAGGATATACATGCGTTTAGCACGGGCCGACGCTTTAGATCGCGATAATGTGGCAACTTAGGCTTCTTTTGGTTCGTTGGGTCGCATAAGATAAGCCTTTTCCCAAGGATCGATCGATCTCTCGCTTGCTAACTCACCCAAATGGTTGAGAGAGAAACTTTGGGAGATAATGTAATTCTATTGCTCAAATATTAGATAATACAAATGAGGGAAAGAGGACCTTTATTTATACTCAAGGTCTTCAAATTACTACTGCTCCAACTACCATCTATCCTATTAAATACAAGGATATCTTATACCTCATTAAATACAAAAAATATCTTTAATACAATAATTAATACCACGAAAAACCCTAAACCGGTACACAGATGACCAATTTACCCCAAACTAATTTTTTGCCCACAAAAATCCCACACTAGTATACCTGTAACAAATTTACCCTTCATTAATTTTCATTGAATTTTATTGTCAAATTACTATGTTGGATAACACGTGGCAGTTAACGGGTGTACAAGTGGGGTTTTACCCTCCATTTGTCATAGGTGTACCAATTTATGATTTTTCGTGGTATTAATCCAATTTAACAAAAACTAGCGGAGGATAATTTTGTCACAAATTTACTAGTTTGAGGTTTTTGATAGTCAAAAAATTAGTTTAGGATAAATCTGTCACAAATATACTAGTTTGGGGTTTTTCATGATATTAACCCTTAATATATATATATATATATATATATATATATATATATAAACACACACACGCATTTTCAATAAACCCAAGGCCTTTAGTAGGTAAAGGCTTATTCCGTTCCCCAAGATCATTTCTCGATGCATTGAACCTTGAAAACCTCAGGACCATGAAAATCTCCCCCACCCATTTGAGTGACGCCCTTGGCACTGTAAACTCAGAGTCGTTTGGTTGCCCATACAAATCCTTCCCTTGAATTGTCGATTTTCTCGAACGTTGACAATTTTTCAATCTCCGATGCCACTTGGTCTTTCCCTTCTTGACTTGTTGACTACGCGGTCTTTGAATCCCAACTTGTTCCACAAGTAAGTCCTTCTTCAATTCGGTCATTTCTATGTTGCTCGGCAAGTTTTCAATTACCGGAAAAATAAAAAACACATGCATTGGCATCTCACTTTGAGTTGGCGTAGGTCGCCTCAACTCCACCTTCGATCCCTCCAAAGGCTGTGACTTTGCTCTCGACTCAACTATGAGCTCCTCAACTCTCAGTGCTTCATCCACAAGTCGTATCATGAAGATGCTCTTTGTCTCTATCAACCCATAGATCATTAGTACCACTAATGGGCATTTTGGGTCGGTGATAATAATTGACTTGGTTCTCATGTCGATCATGGCATTTGAATTGGCTAAGAATTCCAAACCAAAATAAGATCATATTCATTAAGCGGAATTACCTCGATAGGGAATTTGTCTTTCCAATCATTGATGTGTAGTTCCACATTCCTAGCAATGCCAATGGCAGTACATCATCCAAGTTAACCACTTTGAACCGATGTCCGGTTGGTTCCACTTGAAGTCCCAAACTCTTTACTGCTTCACTCGACAAGAACATATTTAACGCACCTGTGTCCACAAGGCATAGAGTTTTGTGTTACTAACCTTGACTTCCAGGAATGGTAAACTTGTCCTTGGAGGCTTCTTGGATGGTGCTTGAGTCTTTACGAAGTTGAGAATCTTTATAGTTCCGAGCTGCACTTCTCTCTTCTCTTGCTTTGGTTCTTCCTCTTCCTCTATGGCGAGCAATGCCATGAGTTTGTTCCTCTTTGAACAATCTTGGGACCAATGGGACCGTCGCAAAAGAAGGAAGCGGATGGGGTGGCTTCTTATCCCTTCCTTTGTGGGACTCACCTTGGGGTTGGCACATTGCTTGTCAGGCGAACTCGGGAAAAAAGTAATCTGAAAATTTTTTGACAAAATCATCCCATGAGTTGATGGGATCGACATCTCACTTGGTCTCATCACACCTATTTCGTCATCAAAGCATGGCATTATCGGTTAGGAACAAAGAGATGTTCCTTACCTTGGCCATTTCATCTTGAATGCCAACCGCACCAAAGTATTGCTCCATACAAGCGAAATTGTCCACCTCTTTAATGGACAAGTTGCCCTTGAACTCCTTAGACTTTGGCACATCCACCTTCTGTGCCACTTGAACAAGTATGGCACCATTCGCCATACAAGTCTTGCACAAGACTAGTTCAATCTTGGGCTCTTGGACCTACATCTTCAAAGCTTCGACCTCTGCTTTGTGAGAGTTGTTTACTTCAAGCTCTAGGACTTCCATCTTCACAGCCTCAATCGCGGCTTAGAAGGATTCATCTTTCAAGTGCAAGGGGGCCACATATTTGTTCACGATGGTCGTGAATTCAAGGTGGAGCGTCTCTTCGACCTCGTTGATTCGCCCTTTCACCTCATTGTTCCATCCATGAATTCCACCATGGTGGCATTCATTCTAGCAAACCTTTCCTTCAGAGCGAACACGACGTCCATCGAACGGCTCTCCTCTTGGCTCTACCACAGGTCTCCTTCTCTTGGATGACTTTCTCTTGGGGAGCCTCTCCAACAACAACAACATCGGCAACTCCTTGGTTCAACATTCTTATGACCACTTGATATGCTCCTCAATCTTTTTGAACAAACTCTCTTCAACTCTCGATGATACTGCTTGTCACAGGCCGTCACTTGTGACTGCGGCCGTGCAGCAACTTAATATTCCTTTGATTCATTGGGTTCCCTAAGCTAAGCCTTTTCCCAATGATTGATGGCTCACTCACTAACTCATCCATATTGTAAAAGAGAAAGTATTTAAAGAGAGAAACTCTAGGAGAGAACGGACTTCTATTGATTAAGTGTTGAATAATACATATGAGGGAAAGAGCACCCATATTTATACAAGAAATATCTTGAATACAAATATATATCTTCAAGAAACCTTAAGCCTTTAGTAGTTCAAGGTTTATTCCATTGCCTAGGATCATTTTTCAGTGCATCGAGTCTTTAAAACTTTGAGGCCGTGACACGTTCCCCTCCACATGCAGGCATGGCGTACACCACAAAAATGAGTATGAATGCTCGCGTGTTTGAGGTCTTTCGTCCAACGTATAACGCAAAATATCATGACTCCGATACTCAGCTTTAGACTTATCTGCTTTTAATTCAAAATTATATTCTAATTTGTAAATTACAAAAAGGGGATAACTTCGAATTTAAATGTAATAATACCTTCAAGATGTAGTATGTTAAAAGCTAGAATTATTTACAATAACAAATAATCAACTAAAAAGATACCAATTAGATCTCTCAAATGTTTAAATTTACAGTTACAAAATCATAAGCAAGAATCACATTTGAATTTTAAAGTAAACCGCCATACACACTAAAAATATTGGTGCACCATGTACAGTTATAAAACCAATTCCTTTACCTAACTTAAAGAATACCCTTTTTTTTATTTTTTTAGGGGAAAAAAAAGAAAATGAATAAGAATCTACCACTACCCCCGTCCCACGGGCGATTTTCTAGTCTCGAGCCGCTCCGCTCCTAAGGATTTGTCAATTAAGAAGGAAATATATTACGGAATAATTTGTTCAAGAAAGTAAACGCTTATCCACATATTTCTAGTTGTAAAAAGTAAGTCTTGTGGTCAATGAGATTAGGCGAATAATGCCTAAGCCTAACCTAAGTTAAGCGAATCTTCTCTTTTTTTTGGTCGCAATTTAAGCATGTCCTATCCACCACTTTTTCCGTCGGTATGATTCCCATTCTGGAAGCTATTCCAAAATCAAAAGTGCATTGACTTTGTTTATACGGCCTACATCATATGTGTAAACACGGGAGTATCGTCTCAATTCTTATGATCCATGAGAATAATGTGAGCTCAACTAGTCTCCACCTATATCTCGGTAGAGTAGTTCAATATTGAACGACGTTTTTATCAAACAACTTAAATTTTAGAAGAGTTGATAGTGGTATCACAAAATTTTACATAATATTAAAGCAGGTAGTCTTAGGCTATAGTCATTTCCACACATAAGGGGGGGTGTTAGAATATTTCACCGTTAAATCACGCTTTCATATAACAACTTATGTTTATAAAATAATTAACATATGTCCCATGAAATTGCATGTATCTACGATAGCAAAAATATATGTACGTTTTAGAATTTGATTGAGAAATTATCTCCATCCAAAAACTCCAAAGAATTAGTTGAGACGACCAAGACTAGCTATTTCCATCGAAACTTATAATTAGGTTTCATAGTCAATTCCGAATAGGATGAGATGCGCTATGTTATTGCAAACAATGCGGTCATTCGTCATGAAATGTTGTATCCAACGTTGAATGTTTGATATACCTTTACTTGGACTCGTGCACAACACAAATGAGAGATGTAAATTGGATCATAATGGATTGTTAGAGTCCGGTGAAGCAACCCTACTCTGGAAGCCAAAGTCAAAAGAACACAATGCGACGTAATAATGATATATATTCTACCTTTACCCAATCTTTTCTCGCCTATAAAAAACCTATCTCTTAGCATATGTCATGTGATGCTATTACAAAGGAATTCTTTTCTTGTTCCATGCGTTGATTGTGAGTAGTGATGCTGCTTCGATCCAACAATTGCATGCCATGATTCAATCTGCCCAAGCGTGGGGGCTCTGTTACATCCTGATGCGGGCAAAAGTCTCGGAAGAATTACCAAAAAAGTCAAAAATCTATTGTAATTATATCAATTCGGTCCTAATTTTTTTTTAATTAAGTCCTAAATCTTTTCTATTTGTGTCAATTCATCATTCTAAGATTTATAATTCCACAAAGTTTGAAGGGAAGGTATCAATAACCATGAGTGAAATCACCCCATCCAAAACAATTTCACATCTCATTGTAGATGTTCCGGTTACTTTAACATCATCAAACTCTTTTAGTAGATGTGAAGCCTCCACGATCAACTGGCTTTATGAGGTATCCTACCTCAATGAAGATGAGAAGATCTCAACTACTACTCTTCTCTTGTAAATCCCTATGCTGCTTTTGCTAAACACACATCCTCTTTTTCTCCCATCAACTCTATAAGATAGTTAATTTGTCACACTCCAAAAGAGGTGAAGGAATATGTATAATCTACCCAGTTTGATCAACATCCTATTCCCGCTACCTAGTAAGAACAGTTTATTACACTTCAAATTCCTCCTGAATTCCTTCAACGGTGGATTCAACAAGGATACACTTATCTGCATTATGGTGCAATTCATCTTGCTTTATCATTCCATAGTCGAAAAGGTCTAGCTGTTGCTGCTCATATGACTCTTCTCGATACAAGGTTTCTTGACTACCAACATGCCTGTATTGGGACAATTGAGACTACCCTCAATGCTAGAACGATGTTTGTCACACTATTTCCATATTTCAATATGGCACTTTCTTACTCTCAGCTTTTTACTGCCTTAAAAGTCCAATTCCAAATTATCGGAGCTCCTCAAGTAGCAAATTCTGTTGTTGCTACCTTGCACTATCAAATGATGTATATGGTCTAGAACCATGCCATAGATCTTTCTCTTCCAGCATCAGAAGAAGCCTTAATGATCTCCATGGATAACAACCATACAACATCTTGTGTTCATATTCCCAGACAAAATTCCAGAGATGTGTTGGTTAAACTCCTCCCAGAAACCTAGGTAACCAATTGTGAAAAACTCTACAAGGATGTTCGTCCAGTCCAGTTCGCTGAGCTAAAGTTTACCAAGAAAAAGGATGGTGTGGATATTAAAATTAACCGCACGGAATAGAAGACAGAAGCATCTAGCTCTGTTTCTCCACTCTTCTTTTGGTCCATCTTGTCCAGGACCACCAAGAAGATGAGAAAGATAAACCTAGCCACAAACTCCAGATAGGTCCTCCGATGCACTCGTTTGATGCAAGTGGTGTTGCTATTTACTACTTTAAAGACCCATTTATTAACACCTGATTTTTAACTCTTTTTTTATATTTTCAAAAATCTCAAAATTAGGACTATGAATCTTGGCCAAGCCTAGAAATCTACTTCTAAACCAAAAATAAAATTTTTTAGTATTTTTCTGCATTTTCCTTAATTCTTTTAGTCAAAATAAGTGAGAAAATCAAGAAAAATAGCAAATAGAATCAGAAAATTCCATAAAAGTAGTCATTAGTCTTCTTTTAAATCCAATGTCATTAATACATCATCAATTTTGAAAAATCTCAATCGGGTATATATTTTTCCAAAAATTGGGCAAAATCAAACCCGAATTGAATAAAAAATGCAATTAAATCTTTTCTAGTCATTTTTAAGTCACAGTATCTTGACAACTAATGATTTTGGGATCTTGAATTACATAATGGTTGGTCCAATTGCACAATTTGTCATAGAAATCAGAAATCCTCAAAATTCAATTGAAAATTAGGAATTTTGAGCACAAATTGGGAATCGTGCCCAATTCGAAATTGTCAAATCATGAGACCATCATTTCTAGGGTTAATCATATGTGGGTAATTCAATTTTGGCACCAATTTTTCCTAATCAGGTCATTAGGACATCGAATTGAACAAAACCCCAATAACTTGAATACAAAAATTTAAAAGTCTTGGACATGATTTTATCAAAAATTGGGAAAAATTACATATTTGGGTTCAAAATGTGATGAGGAAGTCAATTTTGGGGTTTAATTTTAAAAATTCAATTGAAATTGTGCTTAATTTGGATTTTTAAACAAAATCGGGTGTGCCGGGTCAGCCAGGTCAACCCAATCTAACCCAGCTACCCGTCTTCTTCACCCTACTACCTAGAATACATTAAAAACCCAGAAAATTTTAGTTTGTGTTCGCGACTTCGTGAATCTTCCCCAGTCAATCTAGCACGTGTAAACTGACTTGGCCACCTAGAGAATCTCCAGCTGGCACCACAGAATTGATCCTAACTAATTCTAAGTCGGTTCTAACTGAATTTGGGTGGGGAATCAAGCTACAAAAAACAAAAAAAAATGATCACAAAAGAGGAAGGTGTTCGACGAAATTACCGAGAGAAGAGAGAGAGAGATAGAGAGAGAAAGAAGGTGAAATACAGAGAGAAGGTGTGGAGTTGAGATTTCCCATATCAAGTGATCGGCACCAGTCAATTGGCCAGTTCCGGCAAATCGATCGTCCAAAGAGGATCTCCTCCTTGAACGGCTAGTGAAGACCTGACCACGAAGGTCTGAAAAATCACCGTCGACCGGCGTGTCTAGAGCCTCCCCGACAAAGCCAAGATTATTTTCTCGAAGTATACGTGTCAAGGAACGACTCTATAGGCACGGAACAGCTCGGCGATTCCTCCTTATCTTTGGACGAAGTAGGTAAAAATCAATCACAGTCACAGTTTTTCCAAAATTTTCAAAATTAGTTCTATGCTCATGTGATTTCGTTGATGATTTTTTTCGCATTTTTGATTTTTAAAACATGTTCATGATCGCATTTTGTGATTTTTGATTGCATTTTTGGCCATTAAATGTGTATAAACCAAGTCGGCCATGCATTTGACCACCTCACCGGAGCTCGAAGAACCTTGTCGGAGTGCCGCTGTGGCCCTAAGCCACTCAAGTTAGCCTCCCTTAATCCTTGTTTGATGTTTCGAATCGTTATTTTAATCGATTTAGATGGCTAAGGCGATTAGGTTAGTCATTTGAAGTCTGAGAATGTTAGCTTATATTAGTGATGATTTAGGTTTTTCCGACTAGATTTTCACCGGCCGGCGATGGCCGACGAACATCCAGTCAGTCTAGTTGGTTAAAAGACGACATGAACTTGATAATGGATCAAAAGCAGTGGCGAAATTGTCGTCGGAATGTCGTCGGTGATGAGCTCAAAGTCACAGCCTTAAGAACTATAAGTTTGGGATTGTGCACCTTAGGTGCTTGATGTAATGCCTCCGATGAAATTCCATGCAAACGACGCTGTTTCAACACTACTTCTCGCCAAAGGAGACGATCAGTGCCAGTGCCGGCGAGGCCCGGTTCGGTCAAGCCGAACAAGATTGAACTGGGCCGATCTGGTTCATTTCCCGATGGGCAAATTTAAAAAATAAATAAATCTAAAAAATTTAAAAAAATATAAAAATCACAAAAAAATCAAAAAAAATAAAAAATTCAAAAAAATTCAAAAAAATTTTGGAAAATTGAAAAAAAATTCAGAAAAATAGGAAATTCACAGAAAATTCAAAAAGATCAGAAAATTCAAAAATTTCCAGACAATTCATAAAAATTTAGAAAATTCAGAAAATACAAATAAAAATGTGAAAAATCCACAAAAAATTCATAAAAAATTAAAAAATTCGAAAATTCATAAAAATTTTTAGAAAATGATAAAAATCAATTCTCGGTTAATGAAATTCTCAGAAATTCAATATTAAAAAAAATCAAAAATCAAAAGTTTCAAAACTTCACAGAATGATTCAAAAATACAGTGGCCAACCTTAGAAAGTTAAATTTGAATTTTTGGAAGTGCCAAAGTGGCATTTTTAGAAAATCTCAAATTCAAGCGCTATAACCTCTAAAAAAACCCTAAAACTCTAAAAAATACAAATCATGAAATGAATAAGCTTCTAGGGCTTCATTAGGGTTTGAATGTCTTGATTGATTTTCATTTTTAGAGACCATTTATGATTGATTGATTTGATTGACATCGATTGCGCATTTAATTCATGATTGATTTTCCCGCGATTAGAATTGATAAAATTAATGGGTAAGCTCTTTACCCAAAAAAAAATTAATGGGTAAGCTTCGGAAACTTACATGACACGTTAGACATTGTATCATTCTTAGGTACCGTAAGGGCATTAGGGATCTCGATTTGGAATCATTAACGTAACCAAGTCCCCGTACTCAGTATCTCTAGTTCGTAGAATCATGGTATTTTTCCCATACCCCAATTAGGTTTCTAGTCTACCTACCAATAATGACTAGTGGCGACTCCAAAATCAAAAACTTAAACCAAATAGGAAATTATCATCCGTTGTCACGTGAGGTATGGTTTGAGAGAGACCCTTACACGGAAATATCTCCTTAGTGCACAAATCCTGAAAGTCCAAAAAAAAGGCATGGCGCGACAGGCTTGGCGACTCTACTAGGGATTGACCTTTTCTGAGTGGACTTAGGCCTAGATAGAACGATACGCATGTGTTTTGTGCTTGTAAGGATCTCAGGTACGTCTCATTAGCGATAGTGTTAAATGATTTTGCAGGCGGGTGGTATAAGGAGTGTAGTCTTTACTAACCCTTGTTTTACAGGATGGTGTTGGGATTGAATGTGGTTTCAATGAATTTTAGAAATGATGTTTGGTCATTAATTGCTATACATGTTTTTAAATTACTTTAGCACTACACTATTAGCACACACCAACCATAGCCCAACCCCGACTACATTTAGGATTACCCTAAGGAGGTATGTGTTTAGATGAAACTATGAGTCGATTGCTCATAGGATCGTTTAAATTCAATACCAATCACCAAGATAAAATAATATTCCATTACTTTGGGCCAATTGCCTATTGGAATAGAATCCCTTGTCCATTAAGATGGTAACCTTAAGCCTTTAGCATATCTTACCCTTTCAGGCGTCAAAACTTCACTAGTTGCATTCATTTGTCTTTGTGGTTGTTATACCTAAAACCAAACAAAAATGTCCTAGTAAGCAAGTATCGTTCCATTCCATTTTTTTACAATTATGCATGTTAGTTGGCACATTTCAAAAAATGCCTAAATAACATTCAATGCTTGATCTAAATATCCTTTCATATTAGAATATGTGATTAGGGTGTCATACTCCATTTGACCATTCTTTCATTCTTAGATAAAATGTATAGGTCCATGGCAGATTTTCCATGTAATTCAAGTGCTTATTCGTTCATTTCAATGTATTTGAAGTTGTAAACTATAGTTTAGGGCTTTATGGTCTAAATGGAGTAAGACAGAATGGGTATTTACATCACATATTGAATTTGTCCATAATCTCAAATATATGTTATTTTAAGGTCTAAATGGACTCAAAATGACATTTGCATTGCTTTCTAGGCATGCAAGTGTATTTTACCTCCGTCTTACCTTAAAAGGACATATAATTGAAATTGAGGCATTAAAATTAATCGGTAATCCATATTGAATAATAATCAATTTCTTTTATGTGCTTTAGATCAAAATGGGGAAATTAAACATATAAGTCATTCCTATTCCAAGGAAGGAGCTTTTGATATGGTGGGTAAACATGACAAAGGACAACAAGGCATGCGTAAGGAAAAAGCTCGGGTATTTGTTCAAGTTCATCAATCTAGAGTACCAAGTGAGCTCAATTCAAGCATTATCCCATTTCTGGAAAGTTACCACTGCCACATTTTAATTGGGTAAGCACGAGATAGTACCTACACTAGAAGAATATAAGACAACCATTGGGATTGATTTCGAGTCAAGAACCGTTGAGCCCCCAATTGGATTAAAACCCACGAATGTTATAGCTAAATTCTTAACTTGAAGACCCCTTAAGTGGAAAAGTTGATTAAGTCAAATACCGAAAGATTTCCTCTATCTTACTTGGTGGCCAATTACTCCAAATTGCCGAAAGAAACTAGAAATACTTCTGCGAGGGTTTTCATTCTTGCCTTATTCGGATTCGTCTTATTCCCTACATCAGGGACTGGTTGCAATAATTGCTAGGCTTATAAAGTGGTTGAAGGCTAAGCAACCAATCGACGTCGAACCCTATGTACCATTGAGAGTTACTACTCATTTCGATGAGCCATACACCCCAGAGTACATTGTGCCAAGCATGCCAGGTGTAGAGCCGTATGTTCCCGAAGAGGTTGTAATCGATGTGGAAGAATGGGAGACACGAGCCAAAGAATATGAAGAGGCTGAAGCTACCTTAACTAACAAGAAGCCTAGACTTGTTTAAGCTAGTGTTCCCCTATTTTGATGAATAGCATTGTAATAAATATTTTTAAAATTGAAACAATTACTTAATGAACAATTGCTTAATGAAGTTTCAAAGTATGTTTTGTAAAGAATCACCGTGAATTGCAATTCTTTGAATTGTATGATTCCTTGAGAAAGATATTGATGAAGAATTTTATACAAAGCTAAGGCGTGTATGAAATTTCTTATCCTTGACAATCTCATGAAACCATACAATTAAAAAGTATGTAGGATTTCATGATCATTTTACTATGCTAATATCGAGTCTTTTTGTGAGATAGGTTGTTTAGCAACGGAAGGTAAATGACCTCGGACTCACTTATAAGTTAGAATGGCAGAAGAGGAAACCCATGCTCGACTAGCTAAAATCGAGAATCAAATGACCTAAATGGCTGCAATGATGGCAGAAATGAAGGCTTTTATTCTTACATCCAGTGTACAGTATCCTACTACACCAAATGCGGGAACTTTAAACACTATGGAAACACCAATTGAAGAACCAGCTAGAAACAAAGAACCGGTTCAAGAAAATCCTCCAAAGACTAGGCCTGGAGTGGTAAATTTGGAAGAGGATGATCAAATCAAGTAGACATCCAAAACAAAGGATGAAGAAGAGGCCAATAGATTGGCCAAAATTGAAGAGTGCTTAGCAAGTCAAGGCTATGAACTTCAAAGGTTCGACAAGTTCTCGCCGTATGCGGAGGTGATTGTTCCAGAAAATTATAAAGAACTAAAGTTCATGAGTAAGTATGATGGCACTGGTTGTCTCCAAAGCCATTTGAAGTATTATCTCCGTAAGATGGCAAGATATTCATATAAGACGCCACTTCTTATTAGCATATTTCAAGATAGTTTGAGAGGAGCGGCTCTCGCATGGTACACAACCCTAGATATAGAAGACTTCACTGAATGGGATCACTTGGCGAAAGAATTCCTTTGCCAGTATAAGTTTAATGTTGAAGTACTCTCCACTTTAGAAGATCTTGTCAGAATTGAGAAACGAAAGAATGAAGGATTCAGAACCTATGCTCAGAGATGGAAAGCTATTGCCTCATATATAAAGCCTGCCATAAGTGAAGATGAGCTCATTGAGCACTTTCTAAAATCATTGCCAATTGAGTATTACGACAAGCTTCATGTATCAGGCTGTCAAACATTCACCGTGTTGGTAAAAGTGAGGGAGAGAATTGACTGGAGATTGAAAGAGAAGAAGGCTTAAGAAATAGCAGCATGAAGGCATTACCCCGGGAAAAAAGACAAAGAGCCTATCTAAGAAGTGGCTATGCTGTCTAGCCCAAATACTCATCAAGCATCATTTCCAAAGCAATCGAATGTCGCTTGGAAAAATCCAAGATAATTCGAGCCAAATAAAAGGCCCATGAGGCAATAAACACCGTTTCCCCGACCCATGTCAAAGCTATTACCAATGCTTCTAGAAAGACATTTGGTGGTCAAAGAAGTATCGAGAGATAATCCTATAAGATTTTCTTGGTACGATGAATAAAAAACTTGCACCTATCACATGGGAGAAAGGGGACATGATGTAGATAATTGTCCCACTCTAAAGTACAAGGTTCAACAGCTCATTGACAAGAAGATATTGAATTTTCAAGAGCCCAAGCCGAATATACATTAGAATTCTCTTCCTGAGCACAATCCAGTAAACATGATCAGAGATGAAGAAACAATGATCAAGTCTGACAATGAAGATGAATATGAGATTAAAATTAAAGCTTCTAGATTAGGAGATGTCCGCTTTCATCAAGAAGCACTCCTAAAAGGTGAGATTATAGACAACATGGGAGAAGACTCCAGAAAATATAACTTTCAAGTGAAATATACCCCACCGCCATGGGCATTCAAAGATGAAGTAATTGTGCCTAATGGCTAGAGTGGTATGGATGATGAAATTAGCCCTGAGGAGAAAGCCCTGTTTAAGAAGGAAATGCTCTAAGATGAAACAGATGAGGATGAAAAGGAGAAAGAAAAAATTTGATAGGGTGCAAGGCATTTCACCCATAAATCATCCAGGGAAGGCAAGACCGTAGATTTACTTGGTCAAGACAGCAGTAAATACAATTACCACGTCAAATATACTCCACCACCATGGGCGTTTAAAAATGAAAACATTGTACCTAATGGATGGGGTGGCATAGATGAGGTCTCGATCAGCCAATTAAATCTCGAAAAGAATGAAGATCCAGAAAAGAAAAAGAAGAAAAAGACTCACCGAGATGATAAGCGACTTGCTCGAAAAGCATGAAAACAAGGTGAAGTTATTGATTTTCTAGGTCAAGATAGTGGCCGGTATAATTACCGTGTCAAATATACTCCTCCTCCGTGGGCATTCAAGAATGAAATGATCACACCTGATGGCTGGGGTAGAATGGATGTTGACGAAACCAATAGAAGCATGATATCCATGATTATACCACTTCTGATCAAGCTTGATGAGGTAGATAAATATAAAGAGGAGGAAGGTCCTATCAAACCAATCACTATCCAACTTTCCATTGATCAATTAAGAATTGAAGGAGAAGAAACACAGCCTGTGATTATCACTCTCCCTCCAAAAGAAAAGTTTGATACTAAGTGTGTACCTTGGGATTATTCTCCTAAAGAAGTTAATGCCATAACCCGATCGAGGAGATGCAATGTCCCTAAAGAAGGTGAGCATGAAAAGAAAGGTGTAACCGAATAAGATGTTAAACAATTGCTTTCAGTCATGAAAATGAGCGAATTTGAGGTAATTAAATAACTGATAAAGATGTCGGCATAGATTTCTCTGTTGGATCTCTTCAAGACTTTAGAAAGCCATAAAGCGGTGCTTATGAAGCTTCTTAATGAAGTGCACGTCTCAGAGATAATTAATGAAGTACAATTGAAAGACTTTGTTGGCACTATTCTTTTGAAAGATCAAATTGCTTTCTCCAATGAAGATTTCCCAATCGACGAGCATTCCCATAATAAGGCGCTATATATTGCCATCAAATACCGGGGTAAAGAGGTGTCACATGTACTGATCGATAATGATTCCGCACTTAATTTATGTCCACTAAGCACGCTGCAATGCTTGGGAATTAGCCAAGAGCTTATCAAACCATCTAAGGTAACTATGTGTTCGTTTGATGGAATGAAGAAAGACATTATTGGCGATATCAAGCTTGAAGAAAACGCAAGCCCTGTGCCTTTCCTAATTAATTTCCAAGTAGTAGATATTCCGATGACTTTCAACTTGTTACTCGGAAGACCTTGGATTCATATGGCTGGTGCTATTCCTTCAATTCTCCATCAGAAGGTCAGGTTCGTCATTAATGGAAAGATGATCACCGTACACGGGGAGACAAATTTCACCACTTACAAAGAGAGTGCAATACCATATGTCGAACCTGAAGTGAAAGAAGAACCAAACTATCATTCCTTTGAAATGATATCAACGGTACAAATACCTGCCGGTTGCATTATAAAATCCCCAGAGTTCTCAACATCATCCATTATGTCTGGAAAGGTGTTATGCTATTATGGATTTACTCCCGATGATGGTCTTGGATCGAAATTCCAAGGAATCAAAGAACCTATCACTCCGCTTGCTATAAGAATGAAACACGGAGTATGTTATAAACCAGATAGCTCTAAAGATCACCATGGAGGCCAAAGCCGAGGTCGAAAGAACCATAGAGGCTATAGAGGTCAAGGTGATCACATTATTAATCCATCCATATGGAAGGGCAAAGCTAAAGAGCTTCCCTATCATTAGATCCACATCAAGGAAACTTTTCCTCGACATTCCAAATTACTTCAAGAAGAAAATTTACATGCAGTGGAAGAATCGGTTCTGCCTAGTTTATTCGAAGAGAATACCATCAACGTTATCATAATCGAAACAAAAGATACCTACGCACTGGAGTAGGAAGATTCTCTTGAACTTTTGCTATTAGCCTTTTCCATTGCATTTTGTTGATTACAATTTCAAATTTCTTGTGATTTCATTTGCAATTTTAGTTTAGTTGCAATTTACATTCCTATTAATATAGATGTAATCATGTCTTTTAATTCAATAAAAGTGGTCAAATGTTTTGTTAAGAACATATAAAAACAAAACCAAACCTATGATGAATATTATCCTCATTCGTGAGGCTTGAGACTTTGGGTTTCTATATTGCTCCTCATTGCGAAAATGATTTGAGGGCAAGGAAGTTTGATGATATGAGAATTAGCTCTGTCTTTAATTCTTTTAAAATGAATTTCAAAATGAATTTCTAAAAGGTTTTTCATAGGACCACATGCATTATTTTACTTTGTATACAATTATTAATCATGTTTGTTACATGTCAGACATGAGCATTCGCATATCCATAATAGGTTCATATATGGCCCAAATCTTTCCAAGGAGAACATGCTTTGCGATATTGAAGAAGATAACGAGGATGAGGAATGGGTAAAAAATGAATGGATTCGTCATGAAGAATCAAAGCCACTCACATTAAAGAAAACTATCACTATTAAGCTGAGCGATAAAGAGAATCCCAAAGAAGTTAAGATTAGAGAAAGTCTTTTCTCAGCAGAAGTAGAAAAAATCACAGATTTACTCAAAGAATATCAAGATATATTCGCATGGTCTTATGCTAACATGTCAGGCCTTGATCCGAGCATAGTTGAACATGCTTTGCCAATCGATCCAAATATTCCACCAAAGAAGCAACAACTGAGGCGAACGAAGCCGGACTTAGCAAAGAAAATGGAAGAAGAAGTGATGAAATTGTTCAAAGTCGGTTTCATTGAAGTAGTACCACTTCCAGAATGGGTTGCCAACATAAAACCCGTAATGAAGAAAAATGATCGAGTACGGGTGTGTGCTGATTATCGCGACCTAAATAAAGCAAGCCTTAAGGATGATTTCTCGCTTCCACTTATCGATGTATTAGTGGATAGCACTGCTGGATTCGAAACATTTTCATTCTTAGATAGTTTTCTCAGGATATAATCAAATTCTCGTGAAGAAAGAGGATAAGGCGAAGACGTCCTTCATAACACCATGGGACATGTTTTGTTATAAGGTGATGCCTTTCGGTTTGAAAAATGCTGGTGCCACATATCAAAGGGCGATGGTAACTTTGCTCCATGACATGATGCACAAAGAAATTGAGATATATGTGGACGACATGATTGCAAAATCCAAACAAGGAGAAGATCATGTTGAGGTGCTTCGCAAATTGTTCGAAGGACTTAAAAAGTATAAGTTGCGATGAACCCCAATAAGTGTGTATTTAGGGCAAAATCTGGCAGACTGCTAGGATTTGTGACCAGTAACAGGGGCATCAAAATAGATCTCTCCAAGATCAAGGCAATGTACGACTTAAAGACTCCTTCTATAGTAAAAGAAGTGAGAAGTTTATTGGGGTGATTAAATTACATTGCCCATTTCATCTATCAGTTTTCTGAGACTGCTAAACTATTTTTCAAATTATTGATGAAAGATGCCAAAGTGAAGTGGGATGCAGAATATCAATAAGCCTTTGACAAGATCAAAGAATATCTGGTATGCCCACCAATGTTGGTACCACTAATCCCTGGGGTTCCGCTGATCTTATTTTTGACGATTTACTATGAGTCGTTAGGAGTGGTGCTTGTGCAAAGAAGACCAAATGATAGTAAAGAACAAGCCATTTATTACTTGAGCAAGAAGTTCATAACATCATAAATGAATTACCCAACAATCGAGAAGACGTGCGTTGCATTGATTTGGGTATTACACACATTAAGGTAATATACCCTCCATTATCAAATTTGGCTAGTGACTGAAAATGATCCGATTAAGTACCTTCTTGAGAAATCCTTCTTAGTTGGGAAATTACCAAATTGGCAAGTTTTGTTATCTGAATTTGACATCAGAAGTTCATCCCAAAAGTTAGTCAAAGGATGAGTCATAGCAAACATATTGGCAGAAAATTCGCAGAATATCGCCAATCCTGAAGATCAACTTGATGATTATATATTAATAATGGTCGACGATAAATGGCCACGTATTTTGATGGTGCAACCAACTTATCTGGATCAGGAACTAGGCCAGTATTGATCTCTCCAAAAGGCCAACACTATACAGTATCTGTGAAATTGGTATTTCCATGCACTAATAACGTCACTAAATACAAAGCATGCATTCTAAGCTTACAATTAGCCCTTTCAATGAAGGTAAAAAGGTTGCAAGTATATGGAGATTCTATACTCATCATATTATAAACAACTGGTGAATGACAAACTCGAGATGCTAAACTAATTCCTTATCACAGATACTTAGAAGAGATGATAAAAAACTTTCAAGAAGTAGCATTCGATTATCTCCTAAGAGCTTAGAATCATTTTGTAGATACTCTTGTAATTTTGTCATCTTTACTACAAGCTGAAGATGGTATGAATATAAAACCATTGAGAATTAATATTCTTGAACAACTAGCTCATTGCATGATGGTCCAGGCAGAGTTTGACAAAGAATCATGGTATCATGACATTAAAAGGTATCTTCAGTCAGGAGAATTTCCGGAAGGAAGCTAACCAGGTGACAGGAAATTTATAAGGAAGATGGCCAACAAATTCTTCCTCAGTGGTCAAACTCTCTACAAAAAATCATTTGATTCAACCCTACTAAAATGTGTAGATGCTACAGAAGCTGAACAAATCATGAAAGAAATTCATAAAAGTGAATAAGGACTGCACATAAATGGATATCTTCTAGCCCGAAAGATTATGAGGTTGGGATATTATTAGATGACAATGGAAACAAATTGCATCCAACATGTGAAGTGTTGCCATCAATGTCAAGTTTATGGAGACGAAATTAATGCATCACCAAATGAGCTACATTAAATGTCCGAGCCATGACCAATTTCAATGTGGGACATTGTTATAATTAGTCCAATCAACCCCAAGGCCTCAAATGGGCACCGGTTTATCCTAGTTGCTATTGACTATTTTACTAATTGGATTAAAGCAAACTCCTACACGAATGTTACTGCCAAGAACGTTGCAAAATTCATTAGACGAGACATCATTGCTAGATATGGAGTTCCAGAAGTAATAATTACAGACAATAGCTCAAATCTAAATAACAAGATTATGGATGATTTATTCAAACACTTCTACATCCGACATATGAAACTCATACCCATATCGTCCACAAATGAATAGAGTATTTGAAGCAGCAAATAAGAATATCAAGAAGATATTGGCCAAGACGGTTGAAAATTATCATGATTGGCACGAAAGGTTACTGTATGCTCTAATAGCATATCGAACTTTAATTCGAACATCAACTGGAGCAACCCCGTTTTCCTTAATTTATGGAATGGAAGCAGTTCTACCTGTTGAAGCATAAATTCTTTCATTAAGGATACTATCTCAATTGAAGCTTTGAAAAGCTGAGTGGATTCAACAAAGATATGAACAACTCAACATGATCGATGAAAAGAGATTAAAAGCTATATGCCATGGACAAGCCTATCAAAGAAGAGTAGTTAAATCCTTTAACCAAAAAGTGAAACTAAGGCATTTCAAAACAGAGGATTTAGTAGTAAAAAAAGTCATCTTCAATAATTCAAATCCTCGCGACAAATTCACTCTGAATTATGAGGGTCTATACATTGTCAAGAAAGTTTTTGCTAGAGGAGCATTGATTCTTGTAAATATGGCAGGAACAGAATTGGCCTATCCTATAAATGCAGATGTTGTCAAGATTTTCTACCCATGAAATGAAGATGAATATTCAAGAAGAGATTTGGGTTACTTTAGAACATGTGCAATATCATGCATATCATGCATACCATGCATTTCATGACTATATTACTTTAGAACATGTACAATATCATGCATATCATGCATACCATGCATTTCATGAATATGTTTATCTGTTTTGCAAAAGAAAGCAAAAGGAGTCCAAATTAGTCAATGGTTTCAAAAATCCCAATGAAGTTATCAAATAATAGAGGGAAGTATTATTTCTAATTCAATTTTCCGTTAATATTCCCCAATGTGCTTTTCTTTTTATCAGGAGACAAAGAAAAGGGAGCAACAAAAGAAAAATCCCTAATGGAACCAAGGTAAAAACATGCAAACAAGAGGGATCTTGGCAAGTTGATCAAACAGGTATCCCTAAATGGTGAGTATATGTGTTAAAGAAGTTGCCTTTCTAAAAGAAAATCGAACTTCTTCTTCCTCAAGCGGAATAACACTAAAACTGAGTAAAACAAAACAAATTGTTTTGAAAAGAAAATACCTCTGAAATGTTTCAATCAAAAGTTTTGAAACACGCTTTCTTTGAGAATGCATTAAGTATTAAAATTGCCTAAAAGGGATGATTTGACAAAAGACTTTGAAAAATTTCAAAGAAAAAGTTTGGATTAAATCGAATGGAAAGACCTTCAAATGAGGAAAGGTAAGCTATATCCAAACACATCCCCTATACACTCAAAGTCAAAATGAAAGAGTGAACGAAAAAACTCATCCAAAGGAAATAGGGGGTGTTCGCAATGATTACATGGATTGAAATGATGAAAGGCAGTCATTTCATTATTCCAAACATATATTTATCCCTTGCAAACTAAATTTGAGCCAAAATAGTGAAGAAGTTTTTTCAAAATAACCCCGTTAAGAACTACCCCACATTGGGGCAAATAAGGAGGTTTGTGATTGACAGCTATAGAGAATAGGATCAAGAAAGATTTTAGTACATACTCTTGCATCAATCTTTTTGTGAAAACTTCAAATGAAGTCATATGAGAGCTCAAGACATCCTAAGAGGAAGAAGAGCACTTCATTTCTTATAACCAAACACATTACCTTTGGCAAAGCCCAATTGAGTCTGAATATTCATTTCAAAACCCTAAATTGGTGATCATCTGTTCATATTGGAGCATGAGTATATAATCCACTTTAATAGATAAGAAACAAAAGGCATGACACGAAATCCTTAGAATTCAAAAAGGTCAAAGGCAAAGAATCAGGGGCATGAAAAAGCAGTGCGCCTGATAAAAGCAAGGCCAAATGCCCAAGAAAAATGTAAAGGAAAGAGAGTTCAAAATAAAACTCAAAATGACAAAAAAATCATGATAAAGCAAAGCCAATATCATGAGAGATCATATACCACGGCAAGTGAGAATGAACAAAAGAAAAGAAATTGTAATGAATGTCTAGGGGACTTTGATGTTCATAAAAAACATCCCTAGTGGACAAAAGAAGAAAAGGGTGGTGATACCATGAAAATCACCAATTTCATAAAAACCTTGAATCCAAACAAATAAGTCTTTTGAGCCTATCCGATACCAATAATACAATCTCTCCCCAAAGACTCTTCAAATTTAGATGTTGAGAATAGAAACATGAATTTCTGACAAGAAGTCATTACTCAAATAAGTGTATGCAATAGTATCTTGTCTTGTTCTCGAGGTTCTTAACTTGTAAACCCAAAGTTAAATATGATAAAATTCTTTTTCTTGGCCTCAAAATGCCTATCTTTTGAATAGCCATTAACCAAGCCAACATTACAGTCCTCCGAAAGACCTTATTAGATCAATTGGATTGTATATATTGCGAACATCTCCAAATACTTAAAGATTGGTTAGGAGAGATAAAATTGAGAGGTATCAGACAAGTCCACTTTCAATCAAATAAAGAAAAGACCAAGCTCATAGATTAAAACAAATCCTTTCTAATGAAAGTTTTCCAAAAGATTATTTCGAGCATTTCTTAAAAGATTGCAAGCATTTTGTTCAAATAATTTCTCGAAAAGAAAATTTGATTGTCTGAAATGCATTAATGCAAAGAATGCACGTTTTTAGACTAGGTTTCAAAAGTTTTTGGTCAACTTAAAACCAAGTTTTCAAACAGTTTGTGGTCAGCCAAAAAAAAAACCATGCTTCAAATAGTTTTGATTAATTTCAAAACTACTTTTCAAAATAGTTTTTGGTCAACTAAAAACCATACAAAAGTTAGTGAAACCTCAAAAATCACATAACTCATGGTCAAGGCACTGAAATCTTCCCAAAGTCCTACGGGCGAGAAGCCCTTAGGTAAATTCAAGTCCTACAGCCGAGGAGCCCTTAGGAAAATTCAAGTCCTACTCGTGAAGAACCACTGGGCGAATTTAAGTCCTACAGGCAAGGAGCCCCTAGGCAAATTCAAAGTCCTACAAGTGATGAGCCTCTAGACAAATTCAAGTCCTACAGGTGATGAACCCTTAAGCAAATTCAAGTCCTACTGGTAAGGAACCACTAGGCAAATTTAAGTCCTACAGGTGATGACCCCTTAGGCAAATTCAAATCCTACAAGCGAGGAGCCCCTAGGTAAAATCAAAGTCCTACAGGCGAGGAGCCCTTAGGCAAATTTAAGTTCTGTAGGCGAGGAACCCCTAGGCAAATTCAAGTTCTACAGGTGAGGAGCCCCTAAGCAGATTCAAGTACTATAAACGAAGAGCCCCTAAGCAAATTCAAGTCCTACAGGCAATGAGCCTCTAGGCAAATTCAAAGTCTTATAAGTGAGGAGCCCCTAGGCAAATTCAAAGTCCTATAAGTGAGGAGCTCCTAGACAAATTCAAGTCTTACAGGTGAGGAGCCCCTAGGCCAATTTAAGTCCTACAAGCGAGGAGCTCCTAGGCAAATTCAAGTCCTACTGGTGAGGAACTACTAGGCAAATTCAAGTCCTACAGGCGATGAGCCCCTAGGCAATTTCTAAAGTCCCACTGATGAGAAGTCACTGGGCAAATTTTAAAGTCCTACTGATGAGGAATCACTAGGCAAATTTCCTAATTCTCAGGCGAGGAGCCTCAAGTGTTCATGGTTCATGGGTTTGTCCTTAAACCATAAAATCTGAATAATCATCATAATCATCACCGCTATCAATTCATACTCTTGGATAAGCAACAAAGAGACGCTCACAAATAGGTAAGTTTCTCTCCCTCAATCATTAAGAATCTGTCAAAATATACTCTGGCAAGAGAACCTTTGGATTAGATCACAAATTTCAAAAGCAATATTCCTAATTAATTGTTGTGAAATTTCCATCTTATCTTATTTATTGAGTTGACTAAAAACTCAAGTATCACATTATCTTTGAGATTAACCTCTAATGAGCTCAATCTCAAAAAAGGGCAGCTGTTAACACATGATTTTTAGCTCATTTTTTTATATTTTCAAAAATCTCAAAATTAGAACTAGAAATCTTGGCCAAGCCTAAAAACCTACTTCAAAACCAAAAATAAATTCTTCAGCATTGTTGACACCTAATTTTTAGCCGACGTGTCATTAAAAATAAAAAATTCGAGATTATGGTTTCCGATCGCGACGGAGCCTGTTTCTTGAGCAAAAAGTGTCGTTTTTTAATTCTGTCTGTTGGCCTAGCTTTTACAGACGGACAATTTTCTATTCATTTCATACAAAAACCCGAAAAGTCAATTGGTTGACTTTGGCGTTGACTTTTTGGTCAACCGTTGACCAAAAGTCAACCCCAGGTCAAATTGGGGCTTTTCGCATAAAAAGATTCCTTTCAAGTCCAATTTCACTTTAGAAGTGGAAATTTCAGAAAAATTCAAAGATTTGATCATAAAATCAAGCTTCTAGTGAAAAGTCAACTAGGGTTTGACTTTTGGTCAGACCTTTGACCAAAAAAATTGAAAAATTGAAAAATCCAAAAATCGTCTTGTTTTACATTCAATTTACCTTTGGCATTTGAAATTTTACAAAAATCGATTTAGAATCAATTTTTTCCCAAATTGTGGAATTTGATTCAAATCGGCCAAAAATGAAATTACTTCATTTCTAGTCTTTTTTTAGATTAGTTTTCTTCACGACATTTGATCTAGAGGTCATTTTATATCCAATTTTTGAATCAATTTTGCAATTCCAAGCCAAACACAAAAATCCCCAATTTTAGCCCTAATCAGTGATTTTGATCAATTCTTCATGATGTGTGCAATTGAGGCACGAATGAGCCTAATTTCTTATATGAAATCCAAATTCAAAATCAATTTTGGAAGAATCACATGAATTTGGGTCAATTTGATCAATTTAGTGATCCAATGATTAGGAAGTCTAAGAGTGATTGGTCTAATTAGTGCAATTCAACTTGACCCACTCTAGACTAATATTCAATTTGATGAATTGGGACTCAATTTGGTTAATTAGACTTCAATTAAACTTGTTAGTCTAGTTCGGTCATACAATTACCCAAATTCAGAGCTAATTGACTCAAATCGGTTTAATTCAAATTGAACTAATCCGATCAGACTAGTCATTTTCCGGTCGAAAATTTTGATGATCGATAATCCGGTCGGACCAATCAAGGTTAGTCACATCCTCTTGAGTGCAAAAATGACAAAAAATGCCCTTAATTGAGAATGACAAAAATGCCCTCATTCAAGGATTAAGCAAATTAATTAGGGGATTAGCAAATCAATCATGGCCATTCATTTAGAATTGATCATGTCCATACATGATGCCATGTCATTAATCTTTAGCCCTTAAAAAAAGATTTTTAATCATTAAAAAATGCATTTTGGGGCTATTGGATTAATATAAGGGTTAATTTTCAAAATTAAAAGGAGTATATAGTGTTTTTCCCTCCAAAAAATGAGGGGGGGCTCATTTTCAGATCTGGTTTTCTCTCTCTTCTCTCTCTCTCTCTCTCTCTCTCTCTCTCTCTCTCTCACGATCAACTCTCTTTCTCTCTCGAGCTCCCTCTCGGCCGCCGGCTTTCCGGCTCCTTGTCGGCCTCTCTCCGGTGAGCCGCCGCCTCTCCGACGTCCCCCACGGCGGCTTGAAGCCGGTCGCAAGACCAGCAGCCCTTGCTGGTGGCCGGAGCTCACCGTTCCGGCCCCATTCCTCCCTCGGCAACATCACCGGCTTCACCGCCGGTGATTTGTCCAGCCGGTTCAACCGGCTGAACCGGCCCCCCGGCGACCTCCTCCAGCGATTCCAAGCCTCCGACGACCTCCCTCGACGTCCTCACGGCACTGTGGTGGCTGGCCTCGCATTGAACAGCCACCGGATCGCATCATTTTCCTTAATTTTTGCTGATTCGTTTATTTGTGTGAAAACGAGTCGAATCTCACATTATCTCTTGCAATCCGTTATTGTAGATTGGCCGAGCTTTCCGAGGCCTCTCTGTGTCATTCCAGATCAGAATACGGAGGCCGGATCGCTCGCTTGAGCGTTGGATCATCGTGAGACAAGGTAAGAACACTTGAACTCAGTTCTGTAAATTCGTGTTCAGTGAAACCTGTTGGCTTGAGATGCTGTTCTGAGCTTGTTAACGTTGAAATCTGGAGAAGTGATAATCTAGAGAGTCGTAAAGCTCGTCCTAAGCTTCGATTTGATATATCATACGCCTCAATCGGACTTGATTTGCTATGTCAAAACGCTTCTAGAAGTCAGGATCAGAATCAGTAATTTGTTGTTTAAGTCTGTTCTGATGATTCCCTGACTGACGTTGTGCTGTTCGATGAATTTTATGATTTTCTACGATCATTATCTAGAAAAACTTCCTTCATGAAAGTTGTAAAACACATCTTGATCTATTCACTGTAAAATGTGCATAAAATTCTGAGCACGTTAGCATAGTACGATTTGCCACGTCATCTGCACATAATCTGGTGACATGCTGGTTTCAGTTCGACCTTCATATGTTCTTCGGTCTTCATAAAGTCGTGTGTTCGAGATATAGAAATATTTTCTTCACGAAAGTTCTTCTTGAGATCGAGATCTTTCTATTGATACTAATTTCATCAAAATCGGAGATCATTCGAATTTTCAAAAGGAATTCTCATGATTTGATCAGTTCTGTGTCCAGATCTGATTTTTGTTCCTTTGGAGTTCACAAAGTGTTTCTTCGAATTTGATGAAGTTAGAGCCCTTTTTTTGCAAAAATTCAAAACTTCAAAGTTGTTCATTGGGGTCTCAATATACTAACTGGAAATTTTGAGGACCTAATTGCAATTTTTGGAGGGTCAATTTGCTTAAATTCTCATGAAAGGTCTTTTCAGGTTAAAATTTCATTTGCAATTGAGCCCTTCGTAAAAACCGAATTTTATAAAAATTGGGAGAGCTTTTTAGCAAAAACTCAAAACATGAAAGTTGTTGTACATGGGGAATCCTAACCACACAAAAATTTTCACGCTGTTTTGATAAGGTTTGTTATTTTTCCCGCCATTATTTTGAAATTCATAACTGAACTGAGTCCAGCCTGTCACTGAGATTAATTCGATATTTTCAGGAAAATTGGCTAGGATTTAGAAAAAATAGTCTTCTTGACTTTTGATCCTCATGTCATAAGCTTTCTAATGACACCTAAATCACTTCATTTGAACATCATTAGGATAGTTAATCATACTTGAACAGATTCAATCCGAATTAGGCATTAATTGAATAAGTGGTCTTTTTTATAAAGCCCACTTCTCATGGTTTGTTTGGCTTCGAAACAAGGCCCATGGGCTTGAATGCATGTTCATTTTATGATTATGCATGTGTTTGCTAGATGAATGTTAGGCCCGGTGCATGTTCGGCGGGTAGCCCATTCATGGTCATTAGAACCCGACTTTAGGGTTTAATTGATATGAGTTGCCGTTTTGTGAATGCAAATGGTAGCCCATTATCATTAACCATTAATCAAATGATGTTAGGTGATTAAGTGGGTGATGAATCGAAACGCATGAAAAACAAAGGCCGATCCTGAGGCCCGTGCTTAATTAGTGAATTGATTGCATCATTGTTCTTTCATATGTTGTCTTTTCATGAATGAATGTTATGAATGTAAACACCGACACCCGAGAGGCGGTCCATGGGAGGATAATCCAAAATCGAAAAGACCAAGGTGATTGACCGATGTCCAATCCGGTCTCGATTTGTACTCATTTGATAATGGTGTCAAACCGATGTCCGATCCGGTTTCAATTTGTACTAAATTCATTCATCCCCGATCATGTCTCGGGTTTTCAATTCGTGTTGTAATAAATACCCGACGAGTTGCGGGTTCTTCTTTTTACTTTCTCGCACTTAGAATTAGCTCATCTTTTAAATACTCAGAGTGTTTACTTTGCGAAAAGTCTTTCATTACAATTGATTGTTTCTTTCTTTTTCTAGACTAAGATAGGATTAGTTTAGAATCTCAATAAATGAAAATACAAAAACAAAATGCATGATCACCTAGTGGACTAAGACTTTGGCATGAAAATGGTAAAAAACAAATGCATGACGACTTAGATAACAACCATATTAAGTTTAGCGGTACCGAAAGGGCGTTAATAGAAATATTAACGTAAGCTAGTCCCCGAACCTTTGATCTCTGGTTTTCGTAGAAACCGAAACGAAATTCCCGCGTTTCGGTTGGGTATTCTAGCCGACCCCCGACCTAGGCTAGTGGCGACTCCTAAAAAATAATAATCAATCCGCTGTCACGCGAGATATGGATTTAGGGAAAATCCACGTTCATGATCAATGGGTCATATGGCTAAACAAAAGATTTACACTTCAGTAAAAATCATTTCAAAAAAGTGCCATATGAACCATCTCATGAACACTTATCTCTAAACCCGCCTCATCCGAGTTCGGCCCTCGAGGGGCAGGTCGCGACAAGCATTTTCCTGCATTTTTCCTTAATTTTTTTTAGTCAAAATAAGTGAGAAAATCAAGAAAAATAGCAAATGTAATAAGAACATTCCATAAAAATAGTCATTAGTCTTCTTTTAAATCCAATTTCATTTTTTTTTTGGTAAGGTAAGAATTTATATAACTAATCATAATACCAAATACAATCTAAGCTCGAACCAAGATCCGACCATACAAGGACACAGCGGTGTCCATACAGGGTCAGGAGAGGTCCAGCAGGAGCTAGAGAGAGGGCTAAACTGCCAACAAATACAAGAGAGACAAGGACCGAAAAACAAAAATACAAGCCAGCCAAGGACTAAGCAAAACAGACAAGGCTACCGCAGCAGGTCGCAAATGGCAGTAATGAGGGCCAACCCGCCTGATCCACCTGAGGAAGCCGCAAAAGCCACCAGCATGACGAGAGGGAGAGCTGTGTAGGGACCTCTCCAATCCGCCCCTCCATACACCGAGAGAGAGGACGATAGTGGGAGCCGCGGAGGGAGTACCAGCTAAGAAGAAACCAACTAAGGAGATGATCGCAAGGGCACCTAAGCAATGAAAACCTCCTAAGCCATGGTCCCACGACTTAATGTGGAAAGACCCCAGTTTGATTGAAGTCTTCTATTTTGGGGAGTGTCCGCCACTTGGCCAAGAGAGATGATTTTGTCCTTGACCACCTTAACAAGATGTTTAACCATCCCAGGTGCAAAGAAGGGCTTCTCTCTGAAAAGAATATTATTTCTCTCCATCCAAATAAGATGACAAAGTGCTCCAAGTGAGAATCGGGAAATACGCTGGCCAAAAGAGGAACCACCGAACTGTTGTATAGCCCATCCCATGAAGGTCGTCCATGGTTGATTTGTCCACAAAAGACCACACTTTGAAAAATCTCAATCGGGTATATGGTTTTCCCAAAATTGGGCAAAATTAAACTTGAATTGAACAAAAAATGCAATTAAATCTTTTCTAGTCATTTTTAAGTCATAGTGTCTTCATAACAAATGATTCTAGGATCTTGAATTACATAATGGTCAGTCCAATTGCACAATTTGTCAGAGGAATCAGAATTTCCCAAAATTCAATTGAAAATTAGGAATTTTAAGCCCAAATTGGGAATCGTGCCCAATTTAAAATTGTCGAACCATGAGACCATCATTTCTAGGGTTAATCATATGTGGGTAATTCAATTTTGGCACCAATTTTTCCTAATTAGGTCGTTAGGACATCGAATTGAACAAAACCCCAATAACTCGAATACAAAAATTTAAAAATCTTGGACATAATTTTATCAAAAATTGGGGAAAATTACATATTTTGGTTCAAAATGTGATGAGGAATTCAATTTTGGGGTTTAATTTTGAAAATTCGATTGAAATTGGGCTTAATTTGGATTTTTAAACAAAATCGGGCTTGCCAGGTCAGCCAGGTCAACCCAATCTAACCCAACTACCCATCTTCTTCACTCGACTGCCTAGAATGCATTAAAAACCCATAAAATTTTGGTTTGTGTTCGCGACTTCATGAATCTTCCCTAGTCAATCTAGCACGTGTAAACTGACTTGGCTACCTAGAGAGTCTCCAGTTGGCACCAGAGAATTGATCCTAACTAATTTTAAGTTTTTAAGTTGGTTCTAACTGAATTTGGGTGGGAAATCGAGCTACAAAAATCAGAAAAAACTAATCAAAAAAAGAGGAAGGTGTTCGACGAAATTACCGAAAGAAGAGAGAGAGAGATAGAGAGAGAAAGAAGGTGAAATACAGAGAGAAGGTGTGGAGTTGAGATTCCCAGATCAAGTGATCAGCGCCAGTCAATTGGTCAGTGCCAGCGAATCAATCGTCCAGAGAGGATCTCCTCCTCGAACGGCCAGTGAAGACCTGATCACGAAGGTTTGAAAATCACCGTCGACCGGCATGTTTGGAGCATCCTTGACGAAGCCAAGATTATTTTCTTGAAGTATAGGTGTCAAGGAACGACTCTATAGGCACGCAGCAGCTCGGCGATTCCTCTTTATCATCGGACAAAGTAGGTAAAAATCAATCACAGTCACAGTTTTTCCAAAATTTTCAGAATTGAGTTTT
The DNA here is from genome assembly GCA_031216285.1 of Syzygium syzygioides. Lineage (NCBI taxonomy): Eukaryota > Viridiplantae > Streptophyta > Magnoliopsida > Myrtales > Myrtaceae > Syzygium > Syzygium syzygioides. The sequence continues at coordinate 11,092,918 of CM062242.1, read as the reverse complement.
ATGCTCATGTGATTTCGTTGATGATTTTTTCGCATTTTTTATGTTTAAAACATGTTCTTGATCACATTTTGTGTTTTTTTATTGCATTTTTGGCCATTAAACGTGTATAAACTGAGTCGGCCATGCATTTGACCACCTCGCTGAAGCTCGAAGAACCTCGCCGGAGTGCCGCCTTGGCCCTAAGCCACTCAAGTAAATATTGAGGAGGAGGTGTTCGACGAAAATCCAAAGAGAGAAAGGAGAGAGAAGCAGGCAAAACCAAAGAGGAAAGGTTAGAGAGAGAGGTTTGAGGTTCCCACCCGAGTGTTCGGCGTCACCCTAGCCGGCGGAGTATCGGCTAATCGGAGTTTGGCTAAAATCTCCCTTCATTGTTCCAGTCGAAGTGGCTAGTCTTCAAGGTCTGAAATAGAGACTTTTCTGGTCAATCCAAAGCTCTTCCGGTGAGGCCAAGACCACCAGATGGAAGTGCAAGTGTCAAGAAACAACCCTATAGGTGCGGATCAGTTCGAAAATTTCTTCTAATCATTGAACGAAGAAGGTAAACATTGGTCATAATCACGGTTTTCCCAAAAATTTCCAAAATTGAAACTTATGCTCGTGTGATTTCATTGATGATTTTTATCGCATTTTGATGTTTAAAACATGTTTCTAATCACATTTTATGTCGTTTGATTACATTTTGTTGAATAAACCTGCATAAATCGAACCGATTGTCCATGAACCATCTCGCCGGAGTTCATTCAACCCTCGCCAGAGCAATGCCATGGCCATAGGGCCATTCAAGTTAGCTTCCTTGACCTTGTTTGATGTTTTGTTAGTCATTGGAACCGAGTTAGACAACTAAGGCAAGTAGGATAGTTATTCAGATTCTAAAAATGTAAATCCTTCCTAATGAAAGTTAGTGTTTTGGAGACTGGATTTCGCTGGCCGACGAAGGTCCGGCGACACTTCGATTGGGCTAGATTGGTAATGGGAAATGCGGACTTTGTAATGAATTAATTGGAATGGCAAAATACTCACCGGAGGGTCGCCGGAGACGGGTTCAAACCAGCGGCCTCGAAAATGTTCAATACAGAAATATGCACACCAGGTGCTAAGGAAAATGCCCCAACGAAATTCCTTCGAAACAACACCGTTTCGGTGCTGTGCCTGCTGGAGAAAATGACTGATGCCAGCGTTGGTGACACCCAATTCGGCCAAGCACCTGGTGTGAAAATTCATAAAATTTCATAAACACATAAAAATTCATAAAAAAATGTGAAAAAACAAAAAATAAAAAAATTTTGAAATTCGAAAAACTTCATAAAAATAAAAAATTCACATAAAAATTAAAAAAATTAGAAAATTCATAAAAATTCAAAATTTTCAGAAAATTCATAAAAATTCAAAATTTTCAAAAAATTCATAAAAATTCAAAAAAAATTAGAAAATACAAAAAAATATGAAAATTTTAGAAAATCAATAAAAATTGAAAAATTCATAAAAATTTTTAGAAAATCATAAAAATCAATTCTCGATTAATGAAATTTCTGAAAAAAAAAGATTCAAAAAATTTTAAAAAATTTAAAATTCACAAAAGGGTCCAAAAACATCGTGGCCAACCATAAAAAGTGAGATTTGAATTTTTGGAAGTGCCCAAGTGGCATTTTTAGAAAATCCCAAATTCAGGGGTCATAACCCCTAAAAAACGATAAAAACCAAAAAAAAATGTGAATCAAGGAATAAATAAGCTTCTAGAGATTCATTAGAGTTTGGATGTTTTGATTGATTTTCATTTTTAAAGACAATTTAGGATTGATTGAACTGATTGACATTGATTGTACATTTAATCATTGATTGTTTCTTCCTATGATTAGAATGGATAGAATTAGTGGGTAAGCCTCGGAAATTTGCATGACACTTTAGATATCGTATCGTTCTTAGGTACCGAAAAGGCGTTAGGGATCTCAATTCAGGATCAGTAACATAATCAAGTCCCTGTACTCAAAATCTCTGATTTGTAGAATCGTGGCATTTCTCCCGTACCTAGACTAGGTTTCTAGTCTACCTACCAATAATGACTAGTGGCGACTACAAAGTCACAAACTTAGATTAAATAAGAAATTACCATCTACTATCACGTGAGGTATAGTCTGGGAGAGACCCTTACATGAAAATACCTCCTTAACGCACAAATCCCGAAAGCCCCCCAAAAAAAGAGAGCGTGGCGTGACAAGCTTGACAACTCCACTAAGGATGCCTTTTCTAAGTGGACTTAGGCCTAAATAAAACAATATGCTTGTGGTTTGTTCTTGAAAGGATCCCAGGTACGTCCCGCTAACGATAGTGTTAAATGGTTTTGCAGGCGGATGGTATAAGGAGCGTAGTCTCTGCTAACCTTTGTTTTGCAGGGTGATGTTGAGATTGAATGTGGTTTGAATGAATTTTAGAAGTGCTGTTTGGTTATTAATTACTATGCATGCCTTTAAGTTGCTTTAGCACTATACCATTAGCACACACCACCTACGGCCCAACCCCGATTACATTTAGGATTACCCTTAGGAGATATATGTTTAGGCGAAACTATGAGCCGATTGCTCATGGGATCGTTTAAATGCAATACCAATCACCGAGGTGGAATAATACTTCATTACTTTAGGCTGATTGCCTATTAGAATGGAATCTGTTATCCATTAAGGTGATAACCTTGAGCCTTTAGCATATCCTACCCTTTTAGGAGTCAAAACTTCACCAGTTGCATTCACTTGTCTTTGTGGTTGGTATACCTAAAACCAAACAAAAAATGTCATGGTAAGTAAGTATCGTTCCATTCCATTCTTTTACAATTATGCATTTTAGTTGGCACATTTTTTAAAAAAATGCCTAAATGACATTCAATGCTTTGTCTAAATGCCTTTTCATTTTAGAATGCATGATTAGGATGCTATACTCCATTTGACCATTCTTTCATTTTTAGATAAAATGTATTGGTCCATGGCGGATTTTCCATATAATTCAAGTGCTTATTTGTTCATTTCAATGTATTCGAAGTTGTAAACCATAGTTTAGGACTTTATGGTCTAAGTGGAGTGACGTAATGGGCATTTACATCACACATTAAATTTGTCCATAATCTCAACTATATGCTCTTTTAATGTTTAAACGTACTCAAAATGACATTTGCATTACTTTCGAGGCATGCAAGTATATTTTACCTTCGTTTTACCTCAAAAGGACATATGATTGGAATGGAGGCATTAAAATTGATTCGTAATCCATGGTGATTAATAACAAATCTTTTTGCATGATTAAGCTCAATGAAAAAACTAGACATCCAAGTAATTCCCATTACTCGGAAGGAACTTGTTGCTTGATGGAAAGGCATGTCTAAAGACAACCAAACTTATGTCCAAGAAAGGCTTGGATACCTTCTCAAGCTTATACATGTGGAACATCAAGTCAGCTTAGTCCAGGCTTTGGCGCATTTTTAGGAGATTTCCACCGCCACATTCCAACTTGGAGAGCATGAATTGGTATCAACATTAGAAGAATATCAAACCGCCATTGTAATTAATTCTAAACCTAGGGTCGTAGAGCCACCCGTTAGACTTAATCCTATGAGCCTTTTAGCCAAATTCCTTAACCTCAAAACTTCCAAAATTGAAAAGTTGATCAAATCAAACACGGATAGATTTTGATTATCCTTCTTAGTAGACAACTTTTCAAAACTTCCTAGGGAAATGGGAAATACTTCAGCCTAGGTATTCATTCTAGCTTTTTTCAGCTTTATTCTATTCCCCATGTCCAAAACGAGATTAGACCCTTTAGTAGCTATCATCTAAAAGACAAGCATGTCTTAAGTGGGACTTCTCTAATATGCCTCTTGCCTAAACCGTCATTTTCTTGAACACATATCAAAATCGTGGAAGGGGTATCTTTCAAGCTTCTACTGGTCTTTTATCACTATGATTCATCTCACACATTCGACCTTGGTGTTGTTTCATGAATATTCACGAAATTTGTTCGGCAATAAATCCAATTGAACAATACATTCGTCTCCAAAGCAAATTACCCAAACAATCTTTCTTAGATTGGGCCAATTTCTTTAGAGCCCTAACTCCTGATAAAATCCAAATGTGGATCAATTGGCTAAAGATTAGCAAAGCGAAGATCACGAGCCGAGAGGGAAATGCGGTACCATTGCTTGGTTTAAGTGGAGGAACAGCTTATTGCCCTCTAAGTGTTATTAGACAATTTGGGATACTTCAACAAATACCACCGGTATGAAATCCCGAAGAGTTCGCCTTTGACATCCCAAGTGGAATTATACCCGAAGAGGAGAAGAATATCCTTCAAACCAAAATTCACAAGATCATCCTATTTTTGGATAACTCACTCGAACAAATAATCGAGTGGCCAAAAAGTTTGGAAAAAGACATGAAGATTTGCATGGCCTCCAAAGAATACATCAAATGGATAGAAAATAAGCGTTCAATTGATGTCGAGCAATATGTCTCGTTGAGCGTGGTACCAAATCCTGTAGATGAGTATGTCCCAGAATACATTGTCCTAAGCATGCCCGGAATGGAACCCTACGTCCCTGAAGAGGTCGTGATCGATGTGGAAGAATGGGAGTCTCGAGTCAAGGAATGAGAAGAACACCGAAAGGCAGAAGTTGTCTTTGCTAGCAATAAGCCTAGGATTGGATGATTTAGATTCTCATTTGAGTTTAAAATCATGATATCAAACAATTTCAAATTTTATATGCAATGATGGATTGATCATTTTCTAAACATGCATGAATAATTTCAGAATATGATTTCAAAACATAAAGGAATCACCATGGATTGCAATTCTTTGAATTGTATGATTCATTGAGAAAGATATTGATGAAAAATTTTATACAAGGCTAAGACTTGTAAGGAATTTCTTATCCTTGCCAATCTCATGAAATCATACAATTAAAAAAATATAGGGTTTCGTGATCATTTTGCTATGCTAATATGGTTCTTTTTATAAAGTAAGTTGTTTAGCAACGAAAGGTAAAAGACCTCGGACTCTATTACAAGTTAGAATGGCAGAAGAAGAAACCCGTTCTCAACTAGCTGAAATCGAGAATCAAATGACCCAAATGGTCGCAATGATGGCAGAAATGAAGACTTTTATTCTTACCTCCCATGGACAACATCGTGCTACTCTAAACGTGGAAACTTCAAACGCAACCGAAACACCGATTAAAAACTCAGTCAGAAACAAAGAACCGGTTCAAGAGAATCCTCCAAAGACTATGCCTGAGGTAGTAAATTTGGAAGAGGATGATCAAATTAAGAAGACAACCAAAACAAAGGATGAAGAAGAGGTCAAAAGATTGACCAAAATTGAAAAATGCTTAGCAAGTCAAGGCTATGAGCTTCAAAGGTTTGACAAGTTCTCACCATATGTAAAGGTGGTTGTTCCAGAAAATTATAAAGAACTAAAGTTCGTCAGCAAGTATGATGGCAATGGTTGTCCCAAAAATCAGTTGAAGTATTATCTTCATAAGATGACAAGATATTCGGACAACACGCCACTTTTTATTAGCACATTTCCAGATAGTTTGAGAGGAGTAGCCCTCGCATGATACATAGCCCTCGACATAGAGGACTTCACTGAATGGGATCATTTGGCGGGAGAATTTCTTCACCAGTACAAGTTTAATGTTGAAGTGCTTTTAGCTAGGGAAGATTTCGTCAGAACCAAGAAATGAAAGAATAAAGGGTTCAGAGCCTATGCTCAGAGATGGAAAGCTGTTGCCTCACAAGTAAGGCTCGTCATAAGTAAAGACGAGCTCTTTGAGCTCTTTCTAAAATCATTGCCAACTAAGTATTATGACAAGCTTCATGTATCAAGTTATCAAACATTCACCATGTTGGTAAAGGTTGGTAAGAGAATTGAATGGGGGTTAAAAGAGAAGAAGGCTCAAGAAACAGCGATACGAAGGCCTTACCCCAGGAAAAAAGACAAAGAATCCATCCGAGAAGTGGCTCTGGTGTCTAGCCCAAATACTCATCAAGCACAATTTCCAAAGCAATCAAATGTCGCTTAGAAAAACCCAAGGCAGTTCGAGCCAAGTAAAAGACCCATGAAGCAATACACATCGTTGCTACGACCCCTATCAAAGCTATTACCAATGCTTTTAGAAAGGCATTTGGTGGTCAAGGAAATACCAAGAGACAATCCTGCCAAATTTGCTTGGTACGATGAATCAAAAACCTGTACCTATAACATGGGAGAAAGGGGACATGACGTAGATAATTATCCCATTCTAAAGTACAAAGTTTAACTGCTTATTGACAAGAACATATTGAACTTCCAAGAATCCGAGCCAAATGTACATTAGAATCCTCTTCCTGAGCACAATACAGTAAACATGATTAAGGATGAAGAAACAGTGATCAAGTCTGACAATGAAAATGAATTTGAAATCAAGATTAAAACTTCTCGATTAGGAGATGCTCGCTTTCATCAAGAAGTACTCCTAAAAAGCGAGATTGTAGACAACTTAGGAGAAGACTCCGGAAAATATATCTTCCAAGTGAAATATACCCCACCTCCATGGGCATTCAAAGACGAAGTAATTGTGCCTGATGGTTAGGGTGGCATGAATGATGAAACCAGTCCTGAGGAGAAAACCCTGTCTAAAAAGGAAATGCTCCAAGATGAAATAGATATGGATGAAAAGGAGAAAGAAAAAGTCCGACAGGGTGAATGGTGTTTTAATTAGAAATCATCTGTCGAAGGTAAAACTATAGACTTACTCGGTCAAGGCAGCGGTAAATACAATTGTCATGTCAAATATACTCCACCACCATGGGTGTTCAAAAAAGAAAATATTGTACCGAACAAATGGAGTGGCATGGATGAAGTCTTGATTAGCCAACTAAGTCTCGAGGAGAATGAAGATCGGGAAGAGAAAAAGAAGAAAAAGACTCGTCGAGGTGATAGACGATTTATTCAGAAAGCACAAAGACAAGATGAAGTTGTCGATTTTCTAGGACAAGATAGTGGCCGGTATAATTACCGTGTCAAATATACACCTACTTTATGGGTATTCAAGAACGAAACGATCACATCTAATGATTGGGGTGGAATGGATGTTGACGAAGCCAATAGAAGCATGGTATCCATGATTACACCATTTCTAATCAAGCTTGATGAAGTAGATAAATATAAGGAAGAGGAAGGTCCTGATAAACCAATCACTATCCAACTTTCCATTGATCAACTAAGGATCGAAGAAGAAGAACCACAGCCTGTGATTATCACTCTCCCTCCAAAAGAAAAGTTTGATACTAAGTATGTGCCTTGGGATTACTCTCTCAAAGAAGTCGATGCCATAACTCGATTAGGGAGATGTAATGTCCCGAAAGAAGGTGAGCACGAAAAGAATGGAGTAATTGAAGAAGATATCAAACAATTGCTTTCAGTCATGAAGATGAGTGAATTTGAGGTAATTAAATAGCTAAGAAAGATGCCGAAACAGATTTATCTATTGGATCTTTTCAAGACTTCAGAAAGCCACAAAATGGTTCTTATGAAGCTTCTCAATGAGGTACATGTCCCGAAGACGATTAATGAAGTACAATTGGAAAACTTTGTTGGCACTATTCTTCTAAAAGATCAAATTGCCTTCTCCGATGAAGATTTCCCAATTGATGGGCATTCCCATAATAAAGTCCTCTATATTGTCATCAAATGTCAAGGTAAGGAGGTGTCATGGGTACTGATCAATAATGGTTCCGCACTTAATTTGTGTCCACTAAACACACTGCATTGCTTGGGATTAGTGAGGAGCTCATTAAACTTCTAAGGTAATTGTACGTTCGTTTGATGGAATAAAGAAAGATGTTATTGGCAATATCGAGCTCGAGGTGAACATAGGCCCTGTGCCTTTCCTGATTGACTTCCAAGTGGTGGATATTTCGAGAACTTTCAACTTGTTACTTGGGAGATCTTGGATTCATATGGCTAGTGTTATTCCCTCAAGTCTCCATCAGAAGGTCAGGTTCATCATTAATGGCAAGATGATCACTGTACATAGGGAGACAGATTTCGTCACTTATAAAGACAGTGCAATACCGCATGTTGAACCCGAAGTGAAAGAAGAACCAAACTATCATTCCTTTGAAATGATCTCAATGGTACAAATTCCTTCCGGTTGCATCATAAAATCCCTAAAGTTCTCAACACCATCCATTATGTCTGGAAAGGTGTTATGCCAGTATGGATTTACTCCCGGTAATGGTTTTCGATCGAAATCCCAAGGAATCAAAAAACCTATCACTCCGCTTGTTACAAGAAAGAAACATGAAGTAGGTTATATTCCAGATAACTCCAAAGATCACTATGGAGGCCAAGGCTGAGGTCAAAAGAACCTTGGAAGCTGTAGAAGCCGAGGTAATCGCATCATTAATCCATCTATATGGAAGGATAAAGCTAAAGAGCTTTCTTATCATCAAATCTATATCAAGGAAACTTTTTCTAGACCTTCCAAGCTACTACTACAAGAAGAAGACTTATATGGAGAGGAAGAATCTGTTCTGCTAGGTTTACTTGAAAAGAATGCCATCAATGTTATCATAACTGAGGCAGAAAAAACCTACGCACTGGAGTAGGAAGATTCTCTTGAACTTTTGTTACTAATTTTTTTCTTTTTGTCCATTGCATTTTGTTGATTGCCATTTCAAATTTCTTGTGATTTCATTTACAATTTCAGTGCAGTTGCAATTTACATTCCTGTTGATATAGATGTAATCACGTTTTTCAATTCAATAAAAGTGGTCAAATGTTTTGTTAAGGACATGTAGAAACAAAACCAAACCTATGATGAACATTATCCTCATTCAGGAGGTTAGAGGCTTTGAATTTCTATATTGCTCCTCATTGTGAAAATGATTTTAAGAGCAAGGAAGTCTGATGATATGAGGACTAGCTCTGTCTTTTTATTCTTTCAAAATTAGTTTCAAAGTGAATTTCCAAAAGGGTTTTTATAGGACCATGTAGGTTACTTAATTCGTATGCAATTACTAATCATGTTTGTTACATGTCAGGCATGAGCATTCACATATCCATAATAGGTTCATATGTGACCCAAATCTTTTCAAGGAGATCACTTGTGATATTAAAGTGGATAATGAGGATGAGGAATGGGTCAAAAAGGAATGGATTCATCACGAAAAATCAAAGCTACTCACGTTAGAGAAAACGATCACTATTAATCTGGGTGATAAATAGAATCCCAAAGAAGTTAAGATTGGAGAAAGTCTTCCCTCAGCAAAAGCAGAAAGAATCACAGATTTGTTCAGAAAGTATAAGATATATTTGCATGGTCTTATGCTAACATGCTAGGCCTTGATCCAAGCATAGTTGAACTTGCTTTGCCAATTGATCTAAATATCCCACCAAAGAAGCAAAAACTTAGGCGAATGAAGCGGGATTTGGCAAAGAAGATAGAAGAAGAAGTTATGAAATTGCTCAAAGTCGGTTTCATCAAAGTAGTACAATATCCAAAATAGGTTGTCAACATAGTACTCGTAATGAAGAAAGATGGTCGAGTACGGGTATGAATTAATTATCGCAACCTAAATAAAGCAAGCCTTAAGGATGATTTCCCACTTCCACATATCGATGTATTAGTGGATAGCACCACTGGGTTCGAAACATTTTCATTCATGGATGGTTTTTTAGGATATAATCAAATCCTCATGAAGAAAGAGGATAAGGTGAAGATGTCCTTCATAACACCATGGGACACATTTTGTTACAAGGTGATGCATTTTGGTTTAAAAATGCTGGTGCCACATATCAAAGGGCAATGGTAATTTTGTTTCAGGATATAATGCATAAAGAAATTGAGGTATATGTGGATGACATGATTGCAAAATCCAAACAAGGAAAAGATCATGTTGAGGTACTTCGCAAATTGTTCGAAAGACTTAGAAAGTACAAGTTGTGGTTGAACCCTAACAAGTGTGTATTTGGAGCAAAATCTGGCAAACTACTAGGGTTTGTGGTTAGTAGCAGGGGCATTGAAATAGATCTCTCCAAGATCAAGGCAATATATGACTTAAAGACTCCTTTTACGGTAAAAAAAGTGAGAAGTTTATTAGGGCGATTAAATTACATTGCCCATTTCATCTATTAGCTTTCTGATACTACTAAACCATTCTTCAAATTGTTGAAGAAAAATGCCAAAGTGAAGTGGGATGTGAAATGTCAACAAGTCTTTGACATGATCAAAGAATATCTGGTATGCCCGCCAGTGTTGGTACCACTAATGCCTGGAGTTCCGCTAATCTTATATTTGACGATTCACTATGAGTCGTTAGTAGCGATGCTTATACAAAGAAGACTAAATGATGGTAATGAACAAGCCATTTATTACTTGAGTAAGAAGTTCACAACATCATAGATAAATTACCTGGCAGTCGAAAAGACGTGTGTTGCACTGCTTTGGGTATTACACAAATTAAAACAATACATCTTTCATCACTAAATTTTGCTAGTGACTGAGAATGATCCAATGAAGTACCTTCTTGAGAAATCCTGATCGGGAAATTGGCAAAGTGGCAAGTCTTGTTATCTGAATTCGACATCATAAGTTCATCCCAAAAGTCAGTCAAAGGACGAGTAATAGCAAACATGTTGGTAGAAAATTTGCAAAATATTACCAATCCTGAAGAACAACATGATGATCGTATATTAACACTGGCCAATGATAAATGAACCACGTATTTTTATGGTGCAACCAACTTATCTAGATCAGGAATTGGGGCAGTACTAATCTCCCCAGAAGGCTAACAATATCCGGTATCTGCAAAATTGATATTTCCATGCACTAATAATGTCACTGAATACGAAGCATGCATTCTCGGCTTATAATTAGCCTTTTTAATGAAGGTAAAAAGGTTGCAAGTATATAGAGATTCTATGCTCATCATATTGCAAATAACTGGTGAATAGCAAACTCGAGATGCCAAGTTAATTCCTTATCACAGATACTTAGAAGAGATGATAGAAAATTTCGAAGAAGTAACATTCGATTATCTCCCAAAAGCTCAGAATCATTTTGCAGATACTCTTGCAACTTTGTCATCCTTACTACAAGCTGAAGATGATATGGATATAAAACCATTGAGAATCAATATTCTCGAACAACCAACTCATTGGATGATGGTTCAGGCAGAATTTGACAATGAACTATGGTATCATGACATCAAAAGATATCTTCAATTAGGATAATTTCCTGAAGAAAGCCAACTAGGTGATAGAAAATTTATAAGGAAGATAGCCAACAAATTCTTCCTCAATGGTCAAACCCTCTATAGATGATCATTTAATTCAACCCTACTAAGATGTGTGGATGCTACGGAAGCTGAACAGATCATGAAAGAAATTCATGAGGATGAATATGGACCGCACATAAATGGACATCTTCTAACCCGAAAAATTATGAGGTTGGGATACTATTGGATGACAATGGAATTAGATTGCATCTAACATGTGAAATATTGCCATCAATGTCAAGTTTATGGAGACAAAATCAATGCATTGCCAAATGAGCTACATCAAATGTCCGAGCCATGCCATTTTCAATGTAGAACATTGATATGATTGGTCCAATCAACCTCATGGTCTCAAATGGGCACCGGTTCATCTTGGTTACTATTGACAATTTCATTAAACGGATTGAAGTAAACTTCTACAAGAATGTTACTGCCAAGAATGTGGCAAGATTCATTAAGTGGGACATTATTGCTAGGTATAGAGTTCCAAAAGCAATAATTACGGGGAATGGTTCAAATGTAGATGATTTACTTGAACATTTCCACGTCTGACATTTGAACTCATCTCCATATCATCCACAAATCATTGGAGCAGTTGAAGCGGCAAACAAGAATATCAAGAACATACTGGCTAAGACAGCTGAAAATTATCATGATTGGCACGAAAGGTTACCGTATGCTTTGATGGCATACCGAAGTTCAATTCGAACATTAATTGGAGCAAACCCATTTTCCTTAGTCTATGGAATGGAAGCAGTGCTACATGTTGAAGCAAAAGTTCCTTCATTGAGGATACTATCCCAATTGAAGCTTTCGGAAGCTGAATAGATTTAATAAAGATATGAACAACTCAATATGATCGATGAAAAGATATTAAGAGTTATATGCCATGAACAAGCATATCAAAAACAAGTGGCTTAATCCTTTAACCGAAAAGTAAAACTAATATTGACACCTGATTTTTAGCTTATTTTTCTCATATTTTAAAAATCTCAAAATTAGGACTAGGAATCTTGGCCAAGCCTAAAAACCTATTTCTAAACCAAAAAAATAATTTTTAGCATTTTTTGCATTTTTCCTTAATTTCTTTTAATCAAAATAAGTGAGAAAATCAAGAAAAATAGTAAATGGAATCAGAAAATTCCATAAAAATAGTCATCAGTCTTATTTTAACTCGAATTAAACCAAAAAAGCAATTAATTTTTTTCTAGTCATTTTTAAGTCATAGTGTCTTCACAACAAATGATTCTAGGACTTTGAATTACATAATGATCGGTTCAATTGTACAATTTCACATAAAAATAAAAGATCCCCAAAATTCAATTGAAAATTAAGAATTTTGAACCCAAATTGGGAATCGTGCCCAATATGAAATTTTCGAAACATAAGACCATCATTTCTAGGGCTAATCAAATGTGGGTAATTCAATTTTGGCATCAATTTTGCCTAATCAGGTCATTAGGACATCAAATTGAACAAAACCCTATTAATCCAAATATAAAAATGTGAAAATCTCGGACACAATTATAACAAAAATTGGGAAAGATTATATATTTGGGTTCAAAATATGCCGAAGAATTCAATTTCGGGGTTTAATTTTGAAAATTGGGTCAAAATTGAGTTTGATTTGCAAATTTAGATCAACTCGGGTCGACCCGACCCAACCCGGGTTGTTCATATTCTTCACCCGAGTCACATTAAGCCCTAGAAAATGCCTGTTCAAACCCGCGCCTTTGCCAACTTATTTAGGCCAATCTAACACATGTAAATTAGTTTTGCCAGCTGGAGAATCTCCAGCTGGCATCAAAGATTCAATCAAATCGACTATAAGTCGGTTCTAACGATCTTTGGGTTGGAATTTTTTATCAACAAAAAGCCAAAAAAAACTGGATGAGAGGGGAGAACATGCTCGACGAAATGCTAGAGAGAGAGAGGAGAGAGAAATAGGCGAAATCAAAAAGAAGGATCTAGAGAGGAGGGTCGAGAGTCCCCTCGTGAGTGTTCAGTGCCGCCATGGACGGCGAAGCACCGGCAAATCATGGATTGGCCGTGACTCTCCCCTAGTTGTTTTAATCAATCAAACTGATCGCGAAGCCTTGAAAATGAGCTCCGTCCGGCACACCGAGACCAACTCCGGCGAATTAGAAGCTACTAGGGTGAAGTTCAAGTGTCAAGGAACAACTATAGAGGTGCGGATGAGTTTGGAAACTCCTCTTGATCATCGGATGAAGAAGTAAAGTTAGCTCATAGTCATTTTTTTTAAAATTTTCCAGAATTCGATTTCAATTCCGATATGCATGTTTGTGCGATTTCATCAATAAATCTTTGGCATTTTGATGTTCAAAACTAGTTTCTAATCATTTTTGGTGTTGTTTGATTGCATTTTGGGCATTAAAATGCATAAACCGAGTCGGCCACCCCCATGAACCATCTCGTTAGAGCTCGGATGATGTCGCTGGAGCATCACTGTGGCCATAGGCCTGTCAAGTTAGCTTCCTTCAACTTTGTTTGATGCTTTGTTTATGTTTAGAAACGAGTTACATGGCTAGGGTGTTCTATATTGCAACTTGAAGGTTCGGCTAGTAAGTTTGGAACAATTGCAAATAAGGTTTTCTCTGACTAGTTGTTTGGCGGCCGACGAAGGTCTGATGGTTATTCAACTAGTCTAGTTTGGTAGAGGTTGACATGAGCTTAACACAGAACCAAAAATTAGCCATAAAGGTCACCAGAGGCTCATCGGCGATAAGCTCAAACTGGCGGTCTTGAAAACAACAAGTCCAGAATTATGCCCACTAAGTGCTCAGGGAAATGCCCCAAAGAAATTGAGCCAAAACGATGCCGTTTTGGGCACCGTATCCACTGGAGAAGACCACCGACGCTGGTGCTGGTGCTGGCGCCGGCAACGCCCGATTTGGCCAAGCCGAACTAAGTTGAACCGGGCCGGCCCAGTTCATTTTCTCAGCGGAAAATTTAAAAAATTAAAAAATAATAACAATTCTACAAAAAACCTCATAAAAAATCAAAAAATCAAATAAAAATATATATAAAAATAAAAAATATAAAAATATATAATTTTTTTTGGAAAATCGAAAAATTCAAAAAATATAAAATTTACAAAAATTAGAAAATTCATAAAAATTCAAAAAATACAAGTAAAAAAATGTAAAAAAATTTAGAAAATCAATAAAAAAAATAGAAAAATTGGAAAATTCATAAAAATTTTCAGAAAATCATAAAAAATTAATTCTCGATTAATATAATTTTAAAAAAAAATCAAAAAATTCAAAAATTTTAAAAATTTACAGAATGGTCCAAAAACACCGTGGCCAACAATAAAAAGTGAGATTTGAATTTTTAGAAGTACCCAAATGGCATTTTTAGAAAATTTCCAAATTCAGAGGTTATAACCCCTAAAAAACCCTAAAAAATGGAAATCATGAAATGAATAAGGTTCTAGAGCTTCATTAGGGTTTTGATGTTTTGATTGATTTTCATTTTTAGAGACCATTTAGGATTGATTGATTTGATTGACTTCGATTGTGCGTTTAATACTTGTTTGGTCTTTCCTGCAATTAGAATGGATAGAATTAGTGGATAAGTCTCGGAAATTTGCATGACACGTTAGACATCATATCGTTCTTAAATACCGAAAGGGTGCTAGGGATCTTAATACGGGATCAATAACGTAATCAAGTCTCCGTACTCAGAATTTCTAGTTCGTAGAATCGTGGTATTTCTCCCGTACCTCGATTAGGTTTCTAGTCTATCTACCAATAATGACTAGTGACGACTCAAAAATCACAAACCTAGACTAAATAGTAAATTACCCTCCACTGTCATATGAGGTATGGTCTGGGAGAGACCCTTACACGGAAATACCTCATTAGCGTGCAAATCCCGAAAGCCCAAAAAGTGCGACGCAATAGGCTTGGCGACTCCACTGGGGATGAATTTTTTCTAAGTGGATTTAGGCCTAGATAGAATAATATACTTGTGTTTTATGCTTGCAAGGATCCTAAGTACATCCCGCTAATGATAGTGTTAAATGGTTTTGCAGGCGGGTGGTATAAAGGGTGTTGTCTTTGCTAACCCTTGTTTTGCAGGATGGTGTTGGAATTGAATGTGTTTTGAATGAATTTTAGAAGTGCTATTTGGTCATCAATTGCTATGCATATCTTTAAATTACATTAGCATTACACCATTAGCACACATCACCCGTGGCCTAACCCCGGCTACATTTAGAATTACCCTTAAGAGGTATGTGTTTAGGCGAAACTATGGACCAATTGCTCATGGGATTGTTTAAATACAATGCTGAATACCGAGGTGGAATAATATTTCATTACTTTAGGCCGATTGCCTATTGGAATGGAATCCCTTGTCCATTAAGGTGATGACCTTGAGCCTTTAGCATATCCTACCCTTTTTAGGCGTCAAAATTTCACTAGTTGTATTTGCTTGTTTTTATGGTTGGTATACCTAAAACCAAACTAAAATATTATGGTAGGCAACTGTCATTCCATTCCATTCTTTTACAATTATGCATGTTAGTTGGCATATTCTTAAAAAAATGCCGAAAGGACATTCAATGCTTGGTATAAATGCCCTTTCATTTTAGAATGCATGATTAGGGTGTCATACTCCATTTGACCATTCTTTCACTTTTAGATGAAATGTATAGGTCCATGGCGAATTTCTCATGTAATTCAAATGCTTATTCGTTCATTTTAATGTGTTCGAAGTTGCAAATCATAGTTTAAGATTTTATGGTCTAAATGACGTATAACAGAATGGGCATTTACATCACACATTGAATTTGTCTATGATCTCAACTATATGCTCTTTTTTTTTTTGGGTGAAGTAAGAAGAACTATATGCTCTTTTAATGTTTAAATAGATTCAAAATGACACCTGCATTACTTTCGAGGGATGCAAGTGTATTTAACCTCCATCATACCTTAAAAGAACATATAATTGAAATGGGGGCATTAAAATCAATCGGTAATCCATGGTGAATAATAATCACTTTCTATTACATGCTTTAGATCGAAATGCGGAAATTAGACATGCGAGTCATTCCTATTCCAAGGAAGGAGCTTTTGGCATGGTGGGTAAACATGACAAAGGACAACAAAGCATAGGTAAGGGAAAGGCTCGGGTATTTGTTCAAGCTCATCAACCTAGAGTATCAAGTGAGCTTAATCCAAGCATTATCCCATTTTTGGAAAGTTGCCACTGCCACATTTCAATTGGACGAGCACGAGATGGTACCTACACTAGAAGAATATAAGGCAACCATTGGGATTGATTTCGAGTCAAGAACCGTTGAGCCCCCAGTTGGATTGAAACCCACAAGTGTTATAGCTAAATTTTTAAACTTGAAGACCCCTCAAGCGAAAAAGTTGATCAAATCAAATACTGGGAGATTTCCTCTATCTTACTTGATGGACAATTACTCCAAATTGCCAAAAGAAAAACGAGAAACACTTCCGCAAGGGTTTTTATTTTGGCCTTCTTCATATTCGTTTTATTTCCCATATCAAGGATAGGATTAAATCCTCTCGTTGCGGTAATTACTAGTCAAGCTTGCCTAAAATGAGACTTCTCCAATATGCTCTTGGCAGAAATTGTCATTTCATTAAGCAAATACCAAAATCAACAAAAGGGTATACTGCAAACTTCAGCTAGGTTACTTTCTGTGTGGTTTATTTCCCATATTTGACCTTGGGAATGTTATATGCGTATTCGAGAGATCAACTCATCTATCAACCCTATTGAGAAGTATTTGAAACTCCAAGACAAAATGCAAAAGTACTCTTTTCATGAGTGGGAAAACTTTATTAGAATATTAACTCCCGACCGGCTTCAATGGAGAATTCGATGGCCAAAGATAACGGAAGCTCAAATTAATACCCAAGATGGCAATTTTGTGCCTTTGCTTGGATTAAATGGCGGAACTGCTTATTGCCCATTAAGAGTCATACGACAATTTAGAATGGTTCAACAAATTCCACGTATTTGGCATCATGAGAAGTTTACATTTGAGATATCGCAAGGACCTCTACCTTAAAGGAAGAATAAAGAGTTGCGAACAAGGGTCGATGGGATTGTGAATTCCTTGAAAAAATCAACCAAACAAATAGTATAATGGCCGAAAGATTTAGAAGGAGAAATGAAACTCTTTTTGGCATCTAATGAGTATATAAGGTGGTTGAAGGCTAAGCAACCAATTGACGTCGAACCCTATGTACCTTTAAGTGTTACTACTCATTTTGATAAGCCATACATCCCAGAGTACATTGTGCCAAGCATGCCAAGTGTAGAGTCGTATGTTCCGGAGGAGGTGGTAATCGATGTGGAAGAATGGGAGACACAAGTTAAGAAGTATAAAGAAGTTGAAGCTACCTTAACTAGCAGGAAGCCTAGACTTATTTAAGCTAGTGTTTCCCTAGTTTGATGAATAGCATTGTAATAAAAATTTTCCAAATTGAAACAATTGCTTAACGAAGTTTCAAAATATTTTTGTGAAGAATCACCATGGATTACAATTCTTTGAATTATATGATTCCTTGCGAAAAATATTGATAAAGAATTTTATATAAAACTAAAGCTTGTATGAAATTTCTTACCCTTGACAATCTCATGAAACCATACAATTAAAAGAATGTAGGGTTTTATGATCATTTTACTATGCTAATGTCGGGTCTTTTTTGGCGAAACAGGTTGTTTAGCAACATAAGGTAAAAGATCTCGGACTCGCCTATAAGTTAGAATGGCGGAAGAAGAAACCCGTGCTCGACTAGTTGAAGTCGAGAATCAAATGACCCAAATGGCTACAATGATAGTGGAAATGAAGGTTTTTATTCTTACATCTCGAGGGTCTTATCCTATTACCCTAAATATGGGAGCTTCAAACGCTACCAAAACACCAATTGAAGACTCAATCAGAAACAAAGAATCGATTCAAGAAAATCCTCCAAAGACTACGTCTGAGGTGGTAAATTTGGAAGAGAATGATGAAATCAAGAAGGCATCCAAAACAAAGGATGAAGAAGAGGCCAAAAGATTGGCCAAAATTGAAGAATGCTTAAAAAGTCAAGGTTATGAGCTTCAAAGGTTCGACAAGTTGTCGCCATACGCAAAGGTGGTTGTTCCAAAAAATTATAAGGAACCAGAGTTCGCGAGCAAATATAATGGCACTAATTGTCCCAAAAGCCATTTGAACTATTATCTCCATAAGATGGCAAGATATTCAAACAACACGCCACTTCTTATTAGCACATTTCAAGATGGTTTGAGAGAGGCAACCTTTGCATGGTATACAGCTCTCAACATAGAAAACTTCACTAAATGGGATCATTTGACGGGAGAATTTCTTCGCCGGTACAAGTTTAATATCGAAGTACTCCCAACTAGAGAAGATCTTGTCAGAACCGAAAAACTTAAGAATGAAAGGTCCAGAGCCTATGCTCAGAGATGGAAAGCTGTTGTCTCACAAGTAAAGCCTGCCATAAGCGAAGACGAGCTCATTGAGCTCTTTCTAAAATCATTGCCAACTAAGTATTATGACAAACTTCATGTATCATGCTGTCAGACATTCACCACGTTGGTAAAAGTGGATGAGAGAATTAAATGGGGATTAAAAGAAAAGAAGCTTAAGAAACAGCAGCACGAAGGCCTTACCTTGCGAAAAAAGACAAAAAAATCTATCTAAGAAGTGGCCATAGTGTCGAGCCCAAGTACTCATCAAGCATCATTTCCGAAGTAATCGAATGTCACTTGGAAAAATCCAAGGCAATTCAAGCCAAATAAAAGGCTCATGAGGCAATATGCACTGTTGCCCCGACCCCTGTTAAAGCTATTATCAATACTTCTAAAAAGGCCTTAGGTGGCCAAGGAAGTACCAAGAGACAATCCTGTGAGATTTTCTTGGTACGATGAGTCAAAAACTTACACCTATCACATGGAAGAAAGGGGACATGATGTAGATAATTGTCCCACTCTAAAGTACAAGGTTCAACAGCTCATTGACAAGAAGATATTAAACTTTCAAGAGCCCAAGCCAAATGTACATCAGAATCCTCTTTCTGAGCACAATACAGTAAATATGATCAAGGATGAAGAAATAGTGATCAAGTCTGACGAAGAAAATGAATATGACGTCAAGATTAAAGCTTCTCGATTAGGGGATGCTCACTTTCATCAAGAAGCACTCCTAAAAAGCAAGATTGTAGACAACTTGGGAGAAGACTCCGGAAAATATAACTTCCAAGTGAAATATACTTCACCGCCATAAGCATTAAAAAATGAAGTAATTGTGCTTGATGGCTGGGGTGGTGTGGACAATGAAACCAGTCCTGAGAAGAAAGCTCTACCTAAGCAAGAAATGCTTCAAGATGAAACAGATCAGGATGAAAAGGAAAAAGAAAAAGTCCGTCAGGGTGAAAAGCGTTTCACCTAGAAGTCATCTGTTGAAGGTGAAACCGTAAACTTACTCGGTCAAGACAGCGGTAAATACAATTACCATGTCAAATATACACCATCACCATGGGCGTTCAAAAATGAAGACATTGTACCGGACGGATGGGGTGGCATGGATGAGGTCTCAATTAGCCAATTGAATCTCGAGGAGAATGAAGATTAGAAAAAGAAAAAGAAGAAAAAGACTCGCTGAGATGATAGGCAATTTGTTCAAAAAGCACGAAGACATGGTGAAGTTGTTGATTTTCTGGGTCAAGATAGTGCCTGGTATAATTACTGTGTCAAATATACACCTCCTTAATGGACATTCAAGAACGAAAAAATCACACCCGATGTTTGGGGTGGAATGGATGCCGAAGAAGCCAATAGAAGTATGATATCCATGATTACACCATTTCTAATCAAGCTTGATGAGGTAGATAAATATAAGGAGGAGGAAGGTCCCCTCACACCAATCACTATCCAACTTCCCATTGATCAGCTAAGGATCGAAGAAGAAGAAACACAGCCTGTGATCATCACTCTCCTGCCAAAAGAAAAGTTTGACACTAAGTGTGTACCTTGGGATTACTCTCCCAAAGAAGTTGATGCCATAACCCGATCGGGGAGATGCAATGCCCCGAAGGAAAGTGAACACGAAAAGAAAAGAGTAACCGAAGAAAATGTTAAACGGTTGCTTTCAATCATGAAGACGAGTGAATTTGAGGTAATTAAACGGCTAAGAAAGATGCCGGCACAGATTTTTCTGTTGGGTCTCTTCAAGACTTTCGAAAGCCACAAAATGGTACTTATGAAGCTTCTCAAAGAGGTGCACGTCCCGGAGACGATTAATGAATTATAATTGGAGGACTTTGTTGGCTCTATTCTTCTAAAGGATCAAATTGCCTTCACTGATGAAGATTTCTCAATTGACGAGCATTCCCATAATAAAGCCCTATATATTGCCATCAAATGCCGAGGCAAAGAGGTGTCATGGGTGTTGATCGATAATGGTTCCGCACTTAATTTGTATCCACTAAGCACACTGCATCGCTTGGGGATTAGTGAAGAGCTCATCAAACCTTCTAAGGTAATAGTGCGCTCGTTTGATGGAATGAAGAAAGACGTTATTGGCGATATCGAGCTCGAGGTAAACATAGGCCCTGTGCCTTTTCTAATTGACTTCCAAGTAGTGGATATTCCTAGGACTTTCAACTTATTACTCAAAAGACCTTGGATTTATATGGCTGGCGCCATTCCCTCAAGTCACCATCAGAAGGTCAGGTTTGTCATTAATGGCAAGATGATCACCGTACACGAGGAGACAGATTTCACCACCTACAAAGAGAATGCAATACCATATGTCGAACCCGAAGTGAAAGAAGAACCAAGTTATTATTCCTTCGAAATAATCTCAATGGTGCAAATTCCTGCTGGTTGCATCATAAAATCCCCGGAGTTCTTAACACCATCCATTATGTCTGGAAGGATGTTATGCCAGTATAGATTTACTCCCAGTAATGGTCTTGAATCGAAATCCCAAGGGATCAAAAAGCCTATTACTCCACTTGCTACAAGAATGAAGCACGGAGTAGGTTATATTCAAGATGATACTAAAGATTACCATGGAGTCCAAGGCTGAGGTCGAAAGAATCATGGAGGTTATAGAGGCCGTGGTGATTGCATCATTAATTCATCCATATGGAAAGGCAAAGCTAGAGAGCTTCCCTATCATCAGATCCACATCAAGGAAACTTTTCCCAAACCTTTCAAACTACTTCAAGAAGAGAACTTACATGCGGAGGAAGAATCTGTTCTACCAAGTTTATTCTAGGAGAATACCATCAACGTTATCATAATTGAGGTAGAAAATACCTACATACTAGAGTATGAAGATTCTCTTGAACTTTTGCTACAAACTTATTTCCATTGCATTTTGTTGATTGCCATTTCAAATTTCTTATGATTTCATTTGCAATTTCAGTTCGGTTGCAATTTACATTCCTTTTGATATAAATGTAATTGTATTTTTCAATTCAATAAAAGTGGTCAAATGTTTTGTTAAGGACATGTAGAAACAAAACCAAATATATGATGAACATTATCTTTGTTCATGAGGCTTGAGGCTTTGGGTTTTTATATTGCTCTTCATTGCGAAAATGAATTTTAAGAGCAAGGAAGTCTGATGATATGAGGACTAGCTCTATCTTTATGTTCTTTCAAAACAAATTTCAAAATAAATTTCCAAAAGGTCTTTTCATAGGACCACGTGCATTACTTACTTTGTATGCAATTACTAATCATATTTGTTACATGTCAAGCATAAGCATTCACATATCCATAATAGGTTCATATGTGACCCAAATCATTTCAAGGAGATCACTTATAATATTGAAGTGGATAATGAAGACAAGGAATGGATCAGAAGGGAATGGATCTGTCATGAAGAATCAAAACCACTCACGTTAGAGAGAAACAATCACTATTAATTTGGGCGATAAAGAGAATCCCAAGGAAGTTAAGATTAGGGAAAGTATTCTCTTAGTAGAAGCAGAAAAGATCATAGATTTGCTCAAAGAATATCAAGATATATTCACATGGTCCTATGCTGACATGCCAGGCCTTGATCCAAGCATAGTTGAGCGTGCTTTGCCAATTGATCCAAGTATTCCACTAAAGAAGCAAAAACTGAGGCAAACAAAGTCGGAATTGGCGAAGAAAATAGAAGAAGTGATGAAATTACTCAAAATCGGTTTCATCGAGTAAGTGCCATATCCAGAATGGGTTGTCAACATAGTACCCGTAATGAAGAAAGATGATCGAGTACGGGTGTGCGTTGATTATCAAGACCTAAATAAAGCAAGCCCTAAGGATGATTTTCCGCTCCTACATATTGATGTATTAGTGGGTAGGACTGCTGGGTTCGAAACATTTTTATTCATGGATAGTTTCTCGAGATATAATCAAATCCTCATGAAGAAAGAGGATAAGGCGAAAACGTCCTTCATAGCACCATGGGACACATTTTGTTATAAGGTGAAGCCTTTTGGTTCGAAAAATGCTGGTGCCACATATCAAAGGGTAATGGTAACTTTGTTCTATGACATGATGCACAAAGAAATCGAGATATATGTGAATGACATGATTGCAAAATCCAAACAAGGAGAAGATCATGTTAAGGTGCTTTGTAAATTGTTCGAAAGACTTATAAAATACAAATTGCGATTAAACCCTAACAAGTGTGTATTTGGTATAAAATCTAACAAACTACTAGGATTTGTGGTCAGTAACAGGGGTATCGAAATAGATCATTCTAAGATCAAGACAATATACGACTTAAAGACTCCTTCTATGGTAAAAGAAGTGAGAACGCTATTGGGGCGATTAAATTACATTGCCCATTTCATATATTAGCTTTCTGAGACTGCTAAACAATTCTTCAAACTATTGAAGAAAAATGCCAAAGTAAAGTGAGATACAGAATGTCAACAAGCCTTTGACAAGATCAAAGAATATCTGGTATGCCCATCGGTATTGGTACCACCAATCCCTAGAGTTCCACTAATATTATATTTGACGATTTACTATAAGTCATTAAGAGCAATGCTTGTACAAAGAAAACCAAATGATGGTAAAGAACAAGCCATTTATTACTTGAGCAAGAAGTTCACAACATCATGAGTGAATTACCCAGCAATTGAGAAGACATGCGTTGTATTTGATTTGGGTATTACACAGATTAAGGTAGCACACCCTTCATCAGTAAATTTTGCTAGTGATCGAGAATGATATGTTCAAGTACCTTCTTGAGAAATCCTCTTTGGTCAGGAAATTGGTAAAGTGGCAAGTCTTGTTATCTGAATTCAACATCAGAAGTTCATCCCAAAAGTCAGTCAAAGGACAAGCAATAGTAGACATGTTGACAGAAAATTCGCAGAATATTGCCAGTCCAAAAGAACAACTTAATGATTATATATTGCTACTGGTCGATGATAAATAGACCATGTATTTTAATGGCGCAACCAACTTATCTGGATCAAGAACTGGGGCAGTACTGATCTCCCTAGAAGGCCAATACTATCCGGTATTTGCAAAATTGGTATTTTCATGCATCAATAATGTCGTTGAATACGAAACATACATTCTCGACTTACAATTAGCCCTTTCAATGAAGGTAAAAATGTTGCAAGTATATGGAGATTCTATGCTCATTATATTGTAACAACTGGTGAATGGCAAACTCGAGATGCCAAGCTAATTCCTTATCACATATACTTAGAAGAGATAATATAAAGTTTCGAAAAAGTAACATTCGATTATCTCCCAAGAACTCAGAATTATTTTGCAGATGCTCTTACAACTTTATCATCCTTACTACAGGCTGAAGATGGTATGGATATAAAACCATTGAGAATCAATATTCTCAAACAACCAGCTCATTGCATGATGGTCCAAGCAGAGTTCGACAATAAACCATAATATCATGACATTAAAAGATATCTTCAATCAGGAGAATTTCCTAAAGAAAGCCAACCGGGTGACAGGAAGTTTATAAAAAATATAGCCAATTAATTCTTCCTTAGTGGTCAAACCCTCTACAAGAAATCATTTGATTCAATCCTATTAAGATGTATGGATGCTACAGAAACTAAACAGATTATGAAAGAAATTCACGAATGTGGATGTGGACCACATATGAATGGACATCTTCTAACCCGAAAGATTATGAGATTGGGATATTATTGGATGACAATAGAATCATATTGCATCCAACACGTGAGATGTTGTCATCAATGTCAAGTTTATGGAGATAAAATTAATGCACCGCCAAATGAGCTACATCAAATGTCCGAGCCATGGCCATTTTCAATGTGGGGCATTGATATGATTGGTCCAATCAACCCCAACACCTCAAATGGGCACCAGTTCATCCTGGTTGCTATTGACTATTTCACTATATGGATTGAAGCAAACTCATACATGAATGTTACTGCCAAGAATGTTACAAAATTCATCAGACGAGACATCATTGCTAGGCATGGAGTTCCAGATGCAATAATTATGGACAATGGCTCAAATCTAAATAAGAAGATTGTAGATGATTTACTTGAACACTTCCATGTCCGACATCTGAACTCATCTTCATATCGTCCATAAATGAATGGAGCAGTTGAAGTAGCAAATAAGAATATCAAGAAGATACTGAACAAGACAGTCGAAAATTATAGTGATTGGCATGAAAGGTTGCCATATGCTCTGATGGCATACCGAACTTCAATTCGAACATCAATTAGAGCAACCCCATTTTTCTTGGTTTACGGAATGGAAACAGTGCTACCTGTTCAAGTAAAAATTCCTTCATTAAAGACACTATTTCAATTAAAGCTTTTAGAAGCTGAGTGGATTCAACAAAGATATGAATAACTCAACATGATCGATGAAAAGAGATTAAGAGATATATGCCATGGATAAGCCTATTAAAGACGAGTGGCTAAATCTTTTAATCGAAAAGTGAAACTGAAGAATTTCAAAACAGAGGATTTAGTAGTAAAGAAAGTCATCTTCAACAATTCAGATCCTCATGGAAAATTCACTCTGAATTATAAGGGTCCATACATTGTCAAGAAGGTTCTTCCTAGAGGAGCATTGATTCTTGTAGAAAGCTAGGAACAAAACTAGCTTATCCTGTAAATGCAGATACTGTCAAGATTTTCTACCCATAAAATGAAAAAGAATATTCAAGAAAAGATTCGGGTCACTTTAGAACATGTGCATATCATACATACCATGCATTTCATGAATATATTTATCTATTTTGCAGAAAAAAGCAAAAAGAATCCGAATCAGTTGATGATTTCAGAATTCCCAATGGAGTTATCAAATAGTGGAGGGAAGTATCACTTCCAATTCTATTTTCCATTGATATCATCTAATGTGCTTTCCTTTTTATCATCCCCATGGAAACAAAGAAAATGGAGCAACAAAAGAAGAATCCCTAGTTAAACTAAAGTAAAAATATGCAAACAAGAGAGATTTTGGTAAGTTGATCAATAGGTATCCCCAAATTGTAAGAGCATGTGTAAAAGAAGTTGCCTTTTTAAGAGAAAAACAAACTTCTTTTTACCCAAGTGGAATGACACTAAATTGAACAAAACAAAATAGATTATTCTAAAAAGGAAAATACCTCAGAAATGTTTCAAATCAAGGTTTTGAAACACGCCTTCTTTGAGAGTGCACTAAGCATCAAAATTCCCTAAAAGAGATAATTTGACAAAAGACTTTGAAAAATTTCATAGAAAAAGTCTAGATCAAATCAAATGGAAAGACCTTCAAATGATGAAAGGTAAGCCATATCCAAACACGTCCCCTCTACACTCAAAGCCAAAAATGGAGAAGTGAGTAAGAAAAACTCATCCAAAGGAAATAGAGGATGTTTGCAATGATTACTTGGATTGAAATGATGAAAAGCAATCATTTCATTATCCCAAACACATGCTTATACCTTGCAAACCAAATTTGAGCCAAAACAATAGAGAAGTTTTCCCAAAACAACCCTGTTAAAAACCGCCCCACATTGGAACAAATCAGGAGGTTTGTGGATTCACAGCTATGGAGAATAGAATCAAGAATGATTTTATTGCATACTCTTGCATCAATCTTTCTGTGATAACTTCATATGAAGTCATATGGAAGTTCAAGACATCCCAAAAGGAATAAGAGCACTTCATTTATTATACCCAAACATATTACCTTTGGCAAAGCCCAATTGAGCTTGAATATTCATTTCGAAACCCTAAATTGGTAATCATCTCTTCATACTGGAGCATGAGCATATGATCCACTTTAATCGTTAAGAAATAAAAGGGCAGAACACAGAGTTCTTAGAATTCAAAAGATTAAAGACTAAAGAGTCTGGGACATGAAAAAGCAGTGTGCCTAGTAAATACAAGGCCAAATGCTCAAGAAAAATGAGAAATAAAAGAGAGTTCAAAAGAAAGCTCAAAATGATAAAAAAAAAGTCATGACAAAGCAAAGTCAAGATAATGAGAGATCATAGATTACAACAAGTGAGAATAAGTAAAAGAAAAGAGATTGTGATGAATGTTTAAAGGACTCTGATGTTGATAAAGGAAAAGATCTCTAGTGAAAAAAAAAGAATAAAAGAAAAGTGGTGATGTCAAGAACATCATCAATTTCATAAAAACCCTTAATTCAAACAAATGAGCCTTTTGAACCTACCCAATATCAACAATACAACCTATCCCCAAAAACTCTTCCGATTAGGATGTTGAAAGTAGAAATATAACTTTATGACAAGAAGTCATCATTCAAAGAAGCGTATGCAATAATATCTTGTCTTGTCCTCGAGGTTCTTAATTTGTAAACCCGAAGTCAGTTGTGACAAAATCCTTTTCTTAGCCTGAGAATGCCTATCTTTTGAATGACCATTGATCAAGCCAATATTACGACCTTTTGAAAGACCTTATTGAATCAATTGAATTGTATATATTGCGAACATCTCTGAACACCTAAGGATTGATTAAGAGAGATAAAATTAAAGGATATCATATCAGTCCCATTTCAATCGAATGAAGAAAAGACCAAGTTCATAGATCGAAACAAATCATTTCTAATGAAGGTCTTTCAAATGATCATTTCAAACATTTCTTGAAAGATTGCAAGCATTTTGTCCAAATAATTCCTTGAAAAGGAAATTTGATTGTCTAAAATGCATTTAATACAAAGAATGCATGTTTCCTTAGGCAAATTCAAGTCCTACAGGTGAGAAGCCACTAGGCAAATTCAAAGTCCTTCAGGCGATGAGCCCCTAGGCAATTTCAAGTCTTACAAGCGAGAAGCCCTTAGGCAAATTCAAGTCCTACAAGCAAGGAGCTTCTAGGCAAATTCAAAGCCCTACAAACGAGGAGCCCCTAGGCAAATCCAAAAGTCCTACTGGTGAGGAACCACTAGACAAATTCAAAGTCCTACAGGCGAGGAGCCCCTAGAAACATTCAAGTCCTACAGACGAGGAGCCCCTAGGCAAATTCAAAGTCCTACAAGCGAGGAGCCCCTAAGCAAATTCAAGTCCTACTGGTGAGGAACCACTAGGCAAATCTAAAGTCCTACGGGCGAGGAGCCCCTAGGCAAATTCAAGTCTTACAAGCGAGAAGCCCTTAGGCAAATTCAAGTCCTACAAGCAAGGAGCTTCTAGGCAAATTCAAAGCCCTACAGACGAAGAGCCCCTAGGCAAATCCAAAAGTCCTACTGGTGAGGAACCACTAGACAAATTCAAAGTCCTACAGGCGAGGAGCCCCTAGAAACATTCAAGTCCTACAGACGAGGAGCCCCTAGGCAAATTCAAAGTCCTACAAGCGAGGAGCCCCTAAGCAAATTCAAGTCCTACTGGTGAGGAACCACTAGGCAAATCTAAAGTCCTATGGGCAAAGAGCCCCTAGGCAAATTCAAGTCTTACAAGCGAGAAGCCCTTAGGCAAATTCAAGTCCTACAAGCAAGGAGCTCCTAGGAAAATTCAAAGCCCTACAGACGAGGAGCCCCTAAACAAATCCAAAAGTCCTACTGGTGAGGAACCACTAGAAAAATTCAAAGTCCTACAGGCGAGGAGCCCCTAGAAACATTCAAGTCCTACAGACGAGGAGCCCCTAGGCAAATTCAAAGTCCTACAAGCGAGGAGCCCCTAAGCAAATTCAAGTCCTACTGGTGAGGAACCACTAGGCAAATCTAAAGTCCTACAGGCGAGGAGCCCCTAGGCAAATTCAAGTCCTACAAACGAGACGCAGCGAGGAGCCCCTAGGCAAATTCAAGTCCTACAGGCGAGGAACCCCTAGGCAAATTCAAAATCTTACAAACGAGGAGCTCCTAGGTAAATTCAAGTCCTACTGGTGAGGAACCACTAGGAAAATCCAAAGCCCTACAAGCGAGGAGCTCCTAGGTAAATTCAAGTCCTACAGGCAAAGAGCCACTAGGCAAATTTCCAAATCCTTAGGCGAGGAGTCTCAAGTGTTCATGGTTCGTGAATTTGTCCTTAAACCACGAAATCTAAATAACCATCATAATCATCACCACCATCAATTCATGCCCTTGGATAAGGGATGAAGAGGCAGCTCACAAAAAAGTAAGTTTCTCTCCCTCAATCATTAAGAACATTTCAAAATATGTTTTGAAAAGAGAATCGTTGGATTAGATCACGAATTTCAAAAGCAAGATCCCTAATCAGCTGTTGTGAAATTTCCATCTTATCTTGTTCAGTGAATCGACTAAAAATTCATGTGTCGCCTTGTCTTTGAGATTAACCTCTAACGAGCTCAATCTCAAAGAGAGGCAGCTGTTGACACATAATTTTTAGGTTATTTTTTTCATATTTTCAAAAATCTCAAAATTAGGACTAGGGATCTTGGCCAAGCCTAGAAACCTATTTCTAAACATAAAAAATAATTTTTAGCATTTTTCTACATTTTTTCTTAATTTCTTTTAATCAAAATAAGTGAGAAAATCAAGAAAAATAGTAAATGGAATCAAAAAATTCCATAAAAATAGTCATCAATCTTATTTTAAATCCAATTTCATGAATACATCATCAATTTTAAAAAATCTCAATCGGATATATGTTTTTCCCAAAATTGGGCAAAATTAAACCTGAATTGAACCAAAAACGTAATTAATTTTTTTTCTAGTCATTTTTAAGTCATAGTGTCCTCACAACAAATGATTCTGAGACCTTGAATTACATAATGGTTGGTCCAATTGCACAATTCGACATAAAAATAAAAAAATCCCCAAAATTCAATTCAAAATTAAGAATTTTAAACCCAAATTGGAAATCGTGCCCAATATGAAATTTTCAAAATATGAAACTGGCTAATCAGATGTAGGTAATTCAATTTTGGCATCAATTTTGCCTAATCAGGTCATTAGGATATCAATTGAACAATATCCTATTTACCCGAATATAAAAATGTGAAAATCTTGGACACAATTACAACAAAAATTGGGAAAAATCATATATTTAGGTTTGAAATATGATGGGAAATTCAATTTCGAGGTTTAATTTTAAAAATTGAGTCAAAATTGAGTTTAGTTTGCAAATTTAGATCAATCTTGGTCTGCCGGGTCGACCAGGCTTCTTCACCCGAGTCACATTAAACCTAGAAAATACCTGTTCGAACTCGTGCCTTTGCCAACTTATTTTGGTCAATCTAACACGTGTAAATTGGTTTTGCCAGTTGGAGAATCTCCAACTAGCATCAAAGATTCAATCTAACCGATTATAAGTTGGTTCTAATGATCTTTGGGCGGGAATTTTTTATCAACAAAAAGATGAAAAAAACTGGATGAGAGGGGAGAACATGCTCGACGAAATGCTAGAGAGAGAGAGAAGAGAGAGAAATAGGCGAAATCAAAGAGAAGGATCTGGAGAGGGAGAGTCAAGAGTCCCCTCACAAGTGTTCGGTGCCACCGTGGACGGCGGAGCACCGGCAAATTGTGGATTGGTCATGACTCTCCCCTGGTTGTTTCAGTTAGTCATGCTGATCGCGAAGCCCTGAAATTGAGCTCTATTCGGCGTGCCGAGATCTACTCCGGCGAATTAGAAGCTACTAGGGTGAAGTTCAAGTGTCAAGGAACAACTATAAAAGCGCGGATGAGTTCGGAAATTCCTCTTGATCATCAGACGAAGAACGTAAAGTTGGCTCATAGTCATTTTTTATAAAATTTTCCAGAATTCAGTTTCCATTCTGATATGCATGTTTGTGTGATTTTGCTGATGAATATTTTGATAGTCAGAACTAGTTTCTAATCATTTTTGGTGTTGTTTGATTGCATTTTGGGCATTAAAATGCATAAACCAAGTCAGCCAACCCCATGAACCATCTCGCCGGAGCTCGGATGACATTGCTGGAGCATCACCGTGGCCGTAGACCTGTCAAGTTAGCTTCCTTTAACTTTGTTTGATGCTTTGATAATGTTTAGAATCGAGTTAGATGGCTAGGGCGTTCTATATTGCAACTTGAAGGTTCGGCTAGTAAGTTTAGAACAAATTGCAAATAAGGTTTTTTCTAACTAGTTGTTCGCCGGCCTACAAAGGTCCAATAGTTATTCAGCTAGTCTAGTTTGGTAGAAGTCGACATGAGCTTAACACGGAACCAAAAATTAGCCATAAAGGTCTCCGGAGGCTCATCGACAATGAGCTCAAACTGGCAATTTTGAAAACAACAAGTCCAGAATTATGCCCACCAAGTGCTAGGGGAAATGCCCCAAAGAAATTGAGCCAAAACGATGCCGTTTTGGACACCATATTCACTGGAGAAGACAACCAATGCCAGCGCCGGTGGTGCCTGGTTCGGCTTTGCCGGACCAGGTCGAACCAGGTCGACTCGGTTCATTTTCCTAGCGGGAAATTTAAAAAATAATTAAAAAAATCTAAAAAAACTCATAAAAAATATATAAATTCAAAAAAATATAAAATTTTTTGGAAAATCGAAAAAAAATTCAGAAAAACAGAAAATTTACAAAAGATTAGAAAATTCATAAAAATTCATAAATTTTCAAAAAATTCATAAAATTCAGAAAATACAAGTAAAAACATGTAAAAAAAATTTAGAAAATCAATAAAAATTGGAAAATTGGAAAATTCATAAAAATTTTCAAAAAATCATAAAAAATTAATTTTCGGTTAATAAAATTTCTGAAAAGAAAAATCAAAAAATTCAAAAATTTTAAAAATTCATAGAAAAGTCCAAAAACACCATGGCTAACCATAAAAAAGTGAGATTTAAATTTTTGGAAGTGCCTAAATGGCATTTTTAGAAAAATCCCAAATTCAGGGTTATAACCCCTAAAAAACCCTAAAACCCAAAAAAATGTAAATCATGAAATGAATAAGCTTCCAGAGCTTCATTAGAGTTTAGATGTTTTGATTGATTTTCAATTTTAGAGACCACTTAGGATTGATTGATTTGATTGACTTCGACTATGCGTTTAATATTTGATTGGTCTTTCCTGTGATTAGAATGGATGGAATTAGTGGGTAAGCCTCGAAAATTCACATGACATGTTAGACAATGTATCGTTCTTAGGTACAGAAAGGGCGTCAGGGATTTCGATTTGGGATCACTAACGTAACCATGTCTCTGTACTCAGAATCTCTGGTTCGTAGAATTGTGGTATTTCTCCCGTACCTCGATTAGGTTTCTAGTCTACCTACCAATAATGACTAGTGACGACTCCAAAATCACAAACCTGGATTAAATAGTAAATTACCCTCCACTGTTACGTGAGGTATAGTCTGGGAGAGACTCTTACACGGAAATACCTCCTTAGCGCGAAATTCCCGAAAGCCCAAAAAGTATGACGCGACAACCAAGGCATTTCAAAGCAGAGGATTTAGTTGTGAAGAAAGTCATCTTCAATAATTCGGATCCTCGTGGCAAATTCACTCCAAATTATGAGGGTCCATACATTGTCAAGAAAGTTCTTCCTAGAGGAGCATTGATTCTTGTAGATATGACAGGAACAGAATTGGTCTATCCTATAAATGCAGATGCTATCAAGATTTTCTACCCATGAAATGAAGATAAACATTCAAGAAAAGATTTGGGTTACTTTAGAACATATGCATATAATGCATATTATGCAAACCATGCATTTCATAAACATATTTATCTGATATGCAGAAGAAAGTAAAAGGAGTTCGAACCAGTTGATGATTTCAAAATCCCTAATGGAGTTATCAAATAATAGAGGGAAGTATCACTTCCAACTCTATTTTCTATTGATATCTTATAATGTGCTTTCCTTTTTATTTTTTTTTTTTGGTAAGGGTGCTTTCCTTTATATCATCCCCAAGGAAACAAAGAAAAGGGAGCAACAAATAAAAAATCTCCAATGGAATCAAAGCAAAAACACGCAAACAAGAAGGATCTTGGTAAGTTGATCAGACAAATATCCCTAAATCGTGAGGGCATGTGCTAAAGAAGTTGCATTTTTAAGAGAAAAATCAAACTTTCTCTTCCTCAAGCGGAATAACACTAAATTGAACAAAATAAAACAGATTGTTTTGAAAAGAAAATACTTCAGAAATGTTTCAAATCAAAAGTTTTAAAAGACGCTTTCTTTAAAAATGCACTAAGCATCAAAATTCCCTAAAAAGGGATAATTTGACAAAAAGTTTTGAAAAATTTTGAAGAAAAGTTTTGGATCAAGTCGAACGGAAAGACCTTCAAATGATGAAAGGTAAGCCATATCTAAACACGTCCCCTATACACTGAAAGTCAAAATGGAGAAGTAAGTGAGAAAAACTCATTCGAAGGAAATAGAGGATGTTCGCAATGATTACATGGGTTGAAATGATGAAAGGCAGTCATTTCACTATCCCAAACACATGATTATCCTTTGGAAGCCAAATTTGAGTCAAAACAATGGACAAGTTTTTTCAAAACAACCCTATTAAGAACCACCCCACATTAAGGCAAATCAAGAGGTTTGTGAATTGACAGTTATGGAGGATAGAATCAAGAAAGATTCTTTTACATACTCTTGCATCAATCTTTCTATGATAACTTCAGATGAAGTCATATGGAAGCTCAAGACATCCCAAAAGGAAGAAAAGCACTTCATTTCTTATACCCAAACATATTACCTTTGGTAAAGTCCAATTGAGCCTGAATATTCATTTCAGAACCCTAAATTGGTGATCATCTCTTCACACTGGAGCATGAGCATATGATCTATTTTAATAGATAATAAACAAAAGGGCATGACAAAGAGTCCTTAGAATTTAAAAAGATCAAAGGCAAAAGAATCTGGGGCATGAAAAAGAAGTGTGTCTGGTAAAAGCAAGGCTAAATGCCTGAGGAAAATGAGAAAGAAAAGAGAGTTAAAAAGAAAGCTCGAAATAACAAAAAGTCATGACAAAGCAAAGTCAAGACCATGAGAGATCATAGATCACAACAAGTGAAAATGAGCAAAAGAGAAGAAATTGTAATGAATGTTTAGGGGACTCTGATGTTCATAAAAGAAAGACCCCTAATGAGTAAAAAGAAAAAGGTGATGATGCCAAGAAGATCACCAATTTCATAAAAATCCTGAATTTAAACAAATGAGCATTTTGAGCCTACCCAATACCAACAATATAACCTCTCCCCAAAGACTTTTCAGATTGGGATGTTGAGAGCAGAAACATGACTTTATGACAAGAAGTCATCACTCAAAGAAGTGTTGACACCTAAATTTCGACCGACTATTTAATAATAATTTGCATAGAAAATTAGGGATTAAATTTTAACCCCTAAACAAAAATATTAAAATTGCATAGCATATAGTATAAGCTCATGTAGGTTAGTTGCATTCCACATCGAACCGGCGGTGGCAAGTGAATTGAAAATCCATCGCGCGACCGAGCTCGAGTATTGGACGAAACTTAGTTCACTCGGAAGACGGGGGCCGAAAATCACAAGTCTAAAAGGTCGAAGTTGTCTTAATTTGAGCTTAAATAAGCCCATTAAGTTTAATTAAAGAAAAGCTCAAATTAATTCAACCAATTTGGAATTAAATAAAAATTAAAGGATAAAGCCTAAATCAAAGCCCATTAGGACTAGGAAGCCTGATTAATTGACCTAGGGTTACGCTATAAATACGTCGTTATGCGTCATAATCAAGGGAAGCTCTCATAATTTCCAGAACACAATTCTTGAGAGCACGAGAAAAAACGTGAGAGAAAGAGAGAGCACACGCAAAAGAGAAGGGCATCTTCGCAAGAAGAAAGACCCACGCTTGAATTCACGATTTTTTTTCTTCTTCACGGTTCTTGCTCATCAAATTTGCTGGTCCACGCTCTCAAATTGTTCTTCAAGTCTGGCTACTGGTTTTCCACGAAGACCTGCAGAGAAGAAGACAAAAAGGAAGAAAAGCAAAGAGTGGCCTTCTTCCTTTGCATCCCGTGCTTTGATTGGAGCTGCTATTGAATTCCCTCCTTGATGACATCACCTGCAAATCTCTAACGTCTGCACTCAAGACCGGAGGAAGAAGACAAAACTTCCAATTTCAAAGTGTTCTTCAAGGAGTCCAGGTGCCTAGCAATTCCACTAGTCTATGTTCGTGGAAATTTGGTCAACAATTGCTGCCCCAGTTTCCACTGTTGCTTCCTCGCGGTGCTAGAGGATCTCATTGCTACTGTTGCTATTGCACCCACACCATTGCCGCTGCCGGGCTTCTACCCTTGCTCGCACCAGGCCACCCTCGTCGCTAGCTGTTCCTCTGGTTGCATTCCGTGGCCGTGCTCGCCACTCCACACCGTCCCGTCGCCGTGATCCACAAACCCGATCCTGAATCGAGTTCAAATTTGGAAGATATCCGCAAATTAGGTAAGTCATTATCTGAATATTTTCCGAAATATTTAATTTCCTAAGTTTTCGATGTTTGAATATTTCGTGGATATTCTTTGGTGGATTGCTAAATCTTAGGACAATATTTGCGATATCCACAATATTTGAAACACTAAAAATTAGGAATTTTGCCTAATTTAGCAACGTATCTTGACGACTATCCGACCTTATCCCTAGGTACGATACGCGGTGATACAGAAAATCGTTATTTTGTCTATAATCACTTGGACACGATAATAAATTTTATTTGCTTTCCAAATTTGACCAATCAACTTTCCGTCGATATCTATAACCCTATAGATATGACCGTTAGTTTGATTTCCTTGCCTCGTTTAAACTTGATAAGAAAATTTTGCGGATCGCATGGATTGGTTTTGATCATGGTGGTTATCCATCTGTTTGATTTAATTCCTTTAAAAAGAAAATTCCAAAAAAAGATTAGTTAGGATTTGAATTGTTTTTATTAGAAGATAATGATGCATGTTTAGGATAGGTTTAGAATAACTTTCTTTGAATAAGTCGATAAGATAACTTTTTAATTTAAATTAGGAATTAGAGTAATTTATTTCCTAGTTTAATTTAGATATTATCCTGATCTCGATGGTGCATTTTAGGATAATTTTTAATTTCGAATTTTCATAAAAATATCAAAAAGAAGTCACTTGAGGATAGATTAAATTATTTTTTAAAATAGATTGCATGTTAATTTAGGCATTTTTTTAATTCCGAATTTCATTTGAAAATACCAAAAATAAATCATTTGTCCGTCATTAGAATTAGGTCACGTCGTCGCATGACATATAGTTTGCATGTTAGGCTGCATTAATCGCATGTTAATTTTTGCACGTCATTACATATAAGTTAGTTTTCATTTAAACAAGTGAAAATCCAAAAAAATATTGAGTGAACTGCTTGTTAATTAGAAATCATATTAGGATTGTTAATGTGGTTTTCTAGCTAACAACGCAGATGCTTACGTTACTTCGAGGTAAGTAATTCTCCCAATCTTGCAATTTATTTAATGTTTTGATTATTGGGTGTTACTTTGATGGTTTGCGCACCCGTATGATCACCTCACATGTTAGTGCCTAAGTTAAAATAAATCCAAAATGTCTGCCAAAACACTTTTTGAAAAGAAAAGGTACCGAAAGGGCGATAGACTAGATCTAGCGTAATCAAGTCCCCGAGCTTGGAATCTCTGGTTCGTAGGAATAAAACATATCTCCCTATGTTTTATTTAGGTTTCTAATCGACCTACCATAAATAGATTAGTGGCGACTCCGAGCATTAAAAACATTTGCACGTTAAGAACTTAAATCTTAAGTTGCGAATTGGTAGGGCTTGGGAGGGCCCGAGTTAGGCTTAGTCCTAATAATCCATTAGCCTGAGAGAAAATTTAGGTCGCGACAGCTTGGCGACTCTGCTGGGGACTTGAGTTAAAACTCTTAGTGGACTTAGGCCAGTTTTTCTTTTCAAAAAATATTTTTGCTTGGCAGCGAGGATCCCAGGTATGTCCCTAACATTTTAGGTGTTAAATGTTTTTGCAGAATGGGAGGTATAAGGGGAGGCGTGATTGTTAACCCTTGTTTTGCAGGGAGGTGTTTGGATGTATGGTTTATTTTATGCACGAAGCGCTGTATGATATAACCTGCTGTGCATGCCTTACATTTACACTACACTGCACACACTACCCGCTGTCAGACCTGGGCGGCACAGGTTTAGGATGGTACTGAGAAAGCGGACACCCCGACCACACCCGCGTGATACGGGTCGCCCTCCTTGGTCCCGAAAGCTTTTTCACGGTGTCATTGAGTTCCTCACCACGTTGCACCCTTTACAACCCGGGTCGGCTCCTTGACTAAGCCAGAGTCAAGGGAACCCTAGCCTAACCACAACCATGACTGGTTTAGCCCGGTAATCCTCGCGTCTCCATTTTGCAAGCCAGAGTCTAGATAGAAATCGAACCTCACAGTTCATGCGCATGTCTTTGTGATTACCATGGTTCTATTGGGTGAAGTAAGTTTCTTGAACCTTTATCTCGCAATTTATTTATGTTTCGTATTTTCTTTGGTCGGTCCATGACATTAGGTCGGTCGCGAGTCTTGGTCCATATACTATGAGAGGAGCAGACATCTGGATTCTTGATGCTCCTAAGGACGAGCTCCGTGCCTGGTGGAACTTACTTAGTCCGACCAACCGTAAGCTGGTTGAAGGCCACATCGGAAGGCTACTCCCCTTATTGGAAGTCAAAGTCCGTACCGGCCTCGTTCGAGCATTAGCACACTTCTGGTGTCCCGAGACGTCTACCTTTTTATTCGGTAAGCATGAGCTCACCCCAACTTTGGAAGAATATAGCGTGATCATTGGAAAACCTTTAGGGTCGGAATTAGTTACACCACCTCTAGGAATTGATTACACCTTAATGTTGTCTGAATTTTTGGGTGTCGGAAAAGATGAATTGGGAAAAGTCTTGAAAGCAAATCGGGGGACGTGTCCCTTTTCATACCTTAGTCAATGTTTTGATGAAGCCATATCTTTTCAAAAAGGTAGAATCTTTTTACTAGCATTTTTTGGGTTCGTGATTTTTCCTTATTGTAAGAATGCGTGTAGTCCATCGATCGCATGGTTAGTCCAACAAGTCTGTCTTGAAAAGAATTTTGTCAACACCATTTTAGCTGAGACTTTCATTTCCCTCACTAAATTTAAGCAACATGTTGACAAAACGTTTCATGCCCCCTTCGAACTTTTGCAAATTTGGTTTTTGTCTCACATAAAAGGGTACGGCGATTTACTCACAATATCTGAGCTTAGTGATTCTAGCCATCCAGTCTTGAGGTATAAAGAAAAACAAGGGGATGCACCCGATTATCATTACTCTGAATGGATCATTTTTATGAAAAACGCTAGACCCCAAGGTTTCCAAGGGCATGATAATTGGTTCCAAGTCGAGGAAGCTCGGCTTACGTGTAATGGTATCGGGCCGGTTCCACTATTGGGTTTCACTGGTGCGATCGAATACTACCCTGCCAGAGTGTCTCGTCAGCACCAGATTCTCCAAGGACTCCCTCCAGCTCTACAACCAGAGCTCCTCCAAGTCGACTTCACCAATGGCGATGAAGACCACGAAGGGACCGTAGCTCAGCTCAAGAAGATGTGGAAGAAGTGTCGCCTCTTAAAGATAGCCCGGCCCCAAAAAGAACTCAAGGGGGAGCAGAAGTCCTACTTCGCGACGACCGAGTATATTCGACAGCACAAGGTCCCACAGAAACTACTCCCGAAGATACCCAAGGTGCCTCTCAAGCCCGCCACTCGCTCAGAGAACAACCGTCTCAAAAGGAAAGCCGAAGAAGCTCAAGAGAAGGCATCCAAGATAGCTCGAGCTTATGAGCAATTGAAGATGGAAGTCGCCGCCCATATGTCTATGGATCAAGTCAAATAGAATAGCTTGAA
Organism: Syzygium syzygioides; assembly: GCA_031216285.1. Taxonomy (NCBI): domain Eukaryota; kingdom Viridiplantae; phylum Streptophyta; class Magnoliopsida; order Myrtales; family Myrtaceae; genus Syzygium; species Syzygium syzygioides. Next base: position 11,054,307 of record CM062242.1, on the reverse strand, counting down.
TTTTTATTCTCTTTTCAATTCTAGTCTTCAGTCTTGTTTAGGAATTGAGTCTTCTTTTTGAGAGATTTTAAGTCATTGTCGTTGTAAAAACATAAAAAAAAAACTTTCATTTCAATAAGAAGGTCATTTTTTATTAAAGCGTTCAGACCAATGTCATGGATTGGCATGTGATTCTTCTTGACACTTATGTATGCCGATTTTATCCGCAAATCAGGTAATTACGGACCGGTCACGATCGCCTATACGTACGCGGTCGAGAACAAGAATGGCCGATCAAACTGACTTACGAGATCGTGTCGTTGGCATTGAGGACTAAATGAAGCAAGTCCTCACCGCAATGCAAAGATGTCCGCTAAGATCAAAGCCCTTCGGCTGACTCCCGTTCCTGCATCCCCTCAGGCATCAGCCCCAAAGCATAAAGGTGGAAAGAATGTCGATAGTGAGGAAGATGACGACCTTCCCGATTTAGTAGATGACCCTGTCCAGATTATCGTCAACAAGGACAAACTTGATGAACGGGTCAACAAACTTGAAGAGAGAGTGAAGCAGCTGGAAGGCTCACATGATTCACCCTCAATCGACTTGTCTCTGTACTCACAGATCAAAATCCCGAAGAAGTTTAAGATGCCAGACTTTGATAAGTACAATGGCACCTCCTGCCCAAAAGCCCACCTGCAGCTATATCACGTACAAATGACACCGTACGTTGATAATGAACTCCTGATGATTCATGCATTTCAGGCAAGTTTGACGGGTCCTGTCTTGAACTGGTATCTCATGAAGAAGATAAATGGCCTCAAAACCTGGAAGGAAGTTAGTGAAGCATTACAGGTTCATAACGGACATCATTCCCACCCGTGATGACCTCGAGCGTGCTCAGATGAAAAAGACTGAGTCATTCAAAGATTATGCTATCATATGGAGAAATACAGCCGCTCAAGTTGATCCGGAACCTATAGATAGTGAATTGAAGAGGATGTTCATTAAAACTCTCCCGTTCGAGTACCGTAACCGGATGGTAGCCATTCCGGCCGACAACTTCAATCAACTCATCCCCATAGGCGAACAGATTGAGATAGGACTAAAAGATGGGTGGTTCGTGGAGCCGTCTTCCTCGATCAAAAGATTTGGTGCGAGAAAGGAGAAAGAACCGGCAGCTGAAGTGAATGTGGCTTACACTCAACCGGGCCGACGGAATGTTAATCTTGTCCCAGCAATCCAAGTAGCAGAAACTCAACAGCAGAACACTGGCCGTCAACCCTCTCAGAGGAGGAACAACAAGAGGCAATTCACCCCTCTCCCGGGGTCGTTGTCCCAAGTACTGGCAGTACTCCAAAAGAAAGGTTTGCTTACCACCGAACCAAAGCGACCTAACTCTGAAAAGTACTATAACTATGACCCGTCTAAAAATGTGATTATCATATGGGCGAGGTGGGGCATTCAACTGATGACTGCTTTACCCTCAAGCACCGAATCCAGGATCTCCTGGACACGAAGGCTTTCTCGTTTCAACCCGCTAAGCCGAATGTTCATAGCAACCCGCTCCCTGATCACGCGGGTAATGCGAATGCTATATTTAGTTTCGATGCTGGTTGAATTAAGAACGTCAAGGTGTATACCACCGACGTCTACGGTGAGTTGGTGAAAGCCGGTTATTACCCGAGTAATGAGGACCTTCCCCTGGCTGTCATGAGAGAAAGAATCTCAAGAATGGTAGAAGCTGGGATGATCGTTTATGCTGATCACACTGGCATCGTTTCCACTATCTCCGAAGTAGTTATTAATTGGGAGGAAAAGTTTGCTACATTGAACACCGGGAAGGACAAGGGCGACCCTCTGCCTGAAGATATGCCTCCGCTCGAAGACGTGTCTAATGATGAAGAGATTGTAGAGAGCACGCCTAAAGCTGATGAAGGAAAAGAGGTGATCGACACTTTGGGGCAACTGAGCGGCAAGTTCGATTATTATGTGAAATACTCGGCACCCCCGAGCTTCTATGTTGACCCCTGTGACATTCTCCCGGATGGATGGAGAGGAATGGATGATCCAACACATCTAGTGACAGAAGATCCTGATGATACAATGGAGGGAATCACTGCCCTGTTCAATGATTTCTTCGTTAGAGCTATTGAGGAAGGACCATTGGAAAGAATGGGCACTAGCCCGCAAGAGTAACACTTTTACTTTTTTTGCACATTCCCCTGTGCGGGAATTTTTACTGCTTTCTAGGACTTGCCCCGTCTCGGGAGCTGCTTTTTAGCACTTTTCATTTCTAGGACTTGATTGTTGCAATTTCCATTCCAATAAATGTAATTCATTTGGCAATAATCAATGAAATTACAAATTATTTTCATTTTTGAGGGCATGTTGAGGTACATCAAACCAGCCCGGTGATGATATCTAACCATGAAAGAAAATATCATCCACGGAGAAAATCTGAGGGTTGGGCTTCCTCATGTTTCCTCCCAAAAATCATTTTGAAAATAAAAAGCATTTCATTTTTTTTTTTGGTAACCCAGGAACCCCCCGCACGGCCGACAGCCGGAAGAGTAAACCTGGGGTGACGCTAGCGCAGGACCTACCACCACGGCGCCACATAAAAAGCATTTCATTGCTAAAAAAAAAATCCAAAAATTTTGTAGATTTAAAAAAAAATTAAAGCATCCATTAGATTAACCCTATTTGTTTTTCTGATTCACTTGCTTTATGTCTCAGAGCATAATTCCATAAATCTTGATGACACCGAGAGATTTGAAAATGACATATCAAGTTCCAACGATGATGAACCTATGAGGCAAACAATTACCTCCTACTTGAGCATGATGTTTAAAGCAAGTTCTTTTCCTTGCACGTCAATAGAAAAGTAGGGATAGCAGATCAGGGGCATGAATAGCAACTATGGAGATAATGCCTTGGTTCCAACAGCAATGAGTAATTGGAATCTTCTGGATCTCGGTTCGCATTTGCTTAATGACCTATTCATGCACGCTTTCTTGTGCAGGGGCAAAAGCAAAGATGGAGTGTTCATGAGTCCGTCTCTTCCAAATAGGGGCAATCCAAGGATGTCCATTCCTAAGATAGGCCATTTGTGTTTGATACTCCTAACACTTCTTGTTGGGGCAATCTTAAATGAATGCTCTAAACCGTGTTTTTCATGTTCTGATGACATTTTTGAGTATAGAAAATTTTTTATTCAAAATTTACAAGCTTTTTATGCTCAAAGTTGGTAAGATCATGAAATGTTCAAAAGAGGATTTGGCATGGTAATTTTACCCGATTAATTCACCAATTCCATTAATATTATCAAGATAGACAATCTGATAACTCATGTAGAATGAATTGAATATGTTGAATGAGGTACATCGGGATGATGAAAGGCAAGCCCTATCCTATACACAGTCACATGCACTAATCTTTAGTGAGTCGAGTGAATAATTCCATGACTGCAAGGTAAAGAGTTATCTCGCAAAAGGTACGGCAACCAAGATGACAAGAGGCATTTCATTTCTCTATCTTAAACACTACAGGTTATCCATTGTTTCTCCACTTTGAGCCTAAATGCTTGGAGAAATCCTTTCAAATTACCCATGTCAAGAACCACCCCACATCGGGGCAAACTAAAGGTAAGTTAGCGTTATAAGGTGAAAAATGAATAGAGATTTTCTTGCTCTCACTTGCATTAATCTTCGAGTGTTGCTTTTTTAGAAGAATTCACACAAAGTTCAAGTGCCTTAGGATGACGAAGAGCATTTCTTTTCTCTATCCTACACACACTTTATCCTTTGCTAAGCCCAATTGAGCCTGCAAATTCGTTTCTTAAACCCAGTTGGTGATCATCCCCCACACCGGGGCAAGGCAAAAGCCATCACTGTCCACGCAGCATATTTGGAGAGCCGATAGAAGACGAAGACCCTGAAAATCCAAATGTTAGTCATTCGGTCAAAACAAGCCAAAATGTGGCTGGCCAATATATGCATTGTAAACAGTGTGTGTCAAAAGTCAAAACAAAAAAAGAAGAACTAGGGGGCATGAAAAAGCAGTGTGCCTGGTAAAAGCAAGGCCAATGCCCGAAAAAAAAAAGAAAAAAAAAAGAGAAAAGAAAGTCGAAAAAAAGGGAGAACTTTAGAGAAAAAATTTCAAGATACGACATGTCAAAGTCATGAATCCCAATGGAGCAGTGGTCTTACAAGTCTCAAAGGAATCAAGTGGAGAATTCAAGCCCAATAAAGCATTTACTGAAATGACAATTCCCGAGGATGAAGAAGAAGACTGGTGATAATGCCGAGATGATCACCAACTTATTCACCCCTATTTATACACATTTTGAGCCTAATGATCCTTTCATTTCTCAACCCATGAGCCTAGTCTACGTTACGTCCTTTATAAAGTCTCTTCAGATTATGGCACTTGAACTAACGTAGGATTCGGATGTTTATAAGCTTAGCTCGAAGAAGTGTGAGCAAGTCCATTTCTATCTCATTTTGCAGGGTTCTTGACTTGTAAACCCGGAGATGATTACGGAGTATTTTCTTTCAATAGCCTTGACTCAAAGAGTCCCCTTTTGCTAAGCCATTGACCGAGCCAACGTTACAGTCCTAATAAAGACCTCTCAGATTGGTAAGGTCGTACCATTTGCGAGAATACTCGGATCCTTATCGACATGATGATGGTGAGATAGAGTGAATTTCATAAATTAGCCACTTTTTAATGAGAGCGAGTGAAAGCCCTTTCAGACTGGAAGTCCCTCATTTAACATTTTCAAGACACCCACTTATGAAATCAGATTGTCTTGTCTTGATTTTCCCCAGCGAAATTTAGTGATGTTGATTTGACAAAATCGTCATGTATGAAAACCAGTTGAATTTATAGTGCATGAATATATGTGTTCTTGATTGTCTATGAATGCATATTACATGTTGTCTATAATTGCATCTAGCAGGAGACATGTTGCCAAAAGTCAGAGATATCAATGCGTAAGTGTGTCTCTACCCCTTCAGATGCTTATGGTTATCCAGGTATTCATACACATGTTCAAGCAATCGACATACTCCATATTTAATCAGTTTTGTTGCAGTCACTCAGCATCTTTGACAACGTCCAGACGTCTACATATTTCTCATTCGAGTGCCTGAGGAGAAATCCAGGTATCTCATTCGAGTATCCGAGGAGAAATCCGGATATCTCATCATATCTTTCATCTGAGTGCCTGAGGAGAAATCCAGGTGTCTCATTCGAGTATCCGAGGAGAAGTCTGGATATCTCATCATATTTTTCATTTGAGAGCCTGAGGAGAAATCCAAGTGTCTCATTCGAGTATCCGAGGAGAAATCCGGATATCTCATTATATTTTTCATCCGAGTGCCTGAGGAGAAATCCAGGTATCTCATTCGAGTATCCGAGGAGAAATTCGGATATCTCACCATATTTCTCATCTGAGTACCTGAGGAGAAATCCAGGTGTCTCATCTGAGTATTCGAGGAGAAATCCGGATATCTTACCCAAGTGCCTGCGACGATATCCAGGTATCTCGTAAAGGTCGGAATATTCTCCCAATCTCAGAAGATTTCCCCGTGACACGCCTATGAGGAAAGGTATAGGCGTAGCGGCCAAATCTTTACAAGTGCCTATGGCGATGTATAGGTATCTCGTAAAGATCAGAATGTTCTCTCAATCCCAAATGTTCTCCCGCGGCTCACCTATGAGGAAGGTATAGGTGAAGCGGCCAAATCTTTACGAATATCTATGGCGATGTATAGGTATCTTGTAAAGGTCGGAATATCCTCTTGATCTCGGAAAGTTCCCCCGTGTCGCACCTACGATGATAATTAGGTGCAGCGGCCAAATCTTTACGAATACCTATGGCGATGTATAGGTATTTTGTAAAGGTCGGAACATTTTCCATTTTGCTAAATTTTTCTCTCGAGAATCCCAGATGATAACTGGATACATCGAGCTTTCTTCTCATGTCTTCACTAAATTGCAGGTCACTGGAATTCATCAGCGTTCATCGGGCAATACCTTTGGGATAGAGTCCAAACATTTGCCAAACAATCTCAAGAATCATGGCAATGCCTCAAATTACTTCACCACTCAAGTTAGGTAAGTAATTCCAGGTGTGTTTTCTATTTTACGCCAGCATGCATAATTTCTTATTGCATATCAAAATGGGACTCATACTCCCACCAAAAACAACATTCATTGCATTTTCATGGTCAAAATTTAGGCATCATTTATTCTTTGAATGCAACCTCTTCGAGCTCACCTTCAAAGAGGGGCAGCTGTTGACACCTAAATTTCGACCGACTATTTAATAATAATTTGCATAGAAAATTAGGGATTAAATTTTAACCCCTAAACAAAAATATTAAAATTGCATAGCATATAGTATAAGCTCATGTAGGTTAGTTGCATTCCACATCGAACCGGCGGTGGCAAGTGAATTAAAAATCCATCGAGCGACCGAGCTCGAGTATTGGACGAAACTTAGTTCACTCGGAAGACGGGGGCCGAAAATCACAAGTCTAAAAGGTCGAAGTTGTCTTAATTTGAGCTTAAATCAGCCCATTAAGTTTAATTAAAGAAAAGCTCAAATTAATTCAGCCAATTTGGAATTAAATAAAAATTAAAGGATAAAGCCTAAATCAAAGCCCATTAGGACTAGGAAGCCTGATTAATTGACCTAGGGTTACGCTATAAATACGTCGTTATGCGTCATAATCAAGGGAAGCTCTCATAATTTCCAGAACACAATTCTTGAGAGCACGAGAAAAAACGTGAGAAAGAGAGAGCACACGCAAAAGAGAAGGGCATCTTCGCAAGAAGAAAGACCCACGCTTGAATTCACGATTTTTTTTCTTCTTCACGGTTCTTGCTCATCAAATTTGCTGGTCCACGCTCTCAAATTGTTCTTCAAGTCTGGCTACTGGTTTTCCACGAAGACCTGCAGAGAAGAAGACAAAAAGGAAGAAAAGCAAAGAGTGGCCTTCTTCCTTTGCATCCCGTGCTTTGATTGGAGCTGCTATTGAATTCCCTCCTTGATGACATCACCTGCAAATCTCTAACGTCTGCACTCAAGACCGGAGGAAGAAGACAAAACTTCCAATTTCAAAGTGTTCTTCAAGGAGTCCAGGTGCCTAGCAATTCCACTAGTCTATGTTCGTGGAAATTTGGTCAACAATTGCTGCCCCAGTTTCCACTGTTGCTTCCTCGCGGTGCTAGAGGATCTCATTGCTACTGTTGCTATTGCACCCACACCATTGCCGCTGCCGGGCTTCTACCCTTGCTCGCACCAGGCCACCCTCGTCGCTAGCTGTTCCTCTGGTTGCATTCCGTGGCCGTGCTCGCCACTCCACACCGTCCCGTCGCCGTGATCCACAAACCCGATCCTGAATCGAGTTCAAATTTGGAAGATATCCGCAAATTAGGTAAGTCATTATCTGAATATTTTCCGAAATATTTAATTTCTTAAGTTTTCGATGTTTGAATATTTCGTGGATATTCTTTGGTGGATTGCTAAATCTTAGGACAATATTTGCGATATCCACAATATTTGAAACACTAAAAATTAGGAATTTTGCCTAATTTAGCAATGTATCTTGACGACTATCCGACCTTATCCCTAAGGTACGATACGCGGTGATACAGAAAATCGTTATTTTGTCTATAATCACTTGGACACGATAATAAATTTTATTTGCTTTCCAAATTTGACCAATCAACTTTCCGTCGATATCTATAACCCTATAGATATGACCGTTAGTTTGATTTCCTTGCCTCGTTTAAACTTGATAAGAAAATTTTGCGGATCGCATGGATTGGTTTTGATCATGGTGGTTATCCATCTGTTTGATTTAATTCCTTTAAAAAGAAAATTCCAAAAAAAGATTAGTTAGGATTTGAATTGTTTTTATTAGAAGATAATGATGCATGTTTAGGATAGGTTTAGAATAACTTTCTTTGAATAAGTCGATAAGATAACTTTTTAATTTAAATTAGGAATTAGAGTAATTTATTTCCTAGTTTAATTTAGATATTATCCTAATCTCGATGGTGCATTTTAGGATAATTTTTAATTTCGAATTTTCATAAAAATATCAAAAAGAAGTCACTTGAGGATAGATTAAATTATTTTTTAGAATAGATTGCATGTTAATTTAGGCATTTTTTTAATTCCGAATTTCATTTGAAAATACCAAAAATAAATCATTTGTCCGTCATTAGAATTAGGTCACGTCGTCGCATGACATATAGTTTGCATGTTAGGCTGCATTAATCGCATGTTAATTTTTGCACGTCATTACATATAAGTTAGTTTTCATTTAAACAAGTGAAAATCCAAAAAAATATTGAGTGAACTGCTTGTTAATTAGAAATCATATTAGGATTGTTAATGTGATTTTCTAGCTAACAACGCAGATGCTTACGTTGCTTCGAGGTAAGTAATTCTCCCAATCTTGCAATTTATTTAATGTTTTGATTATTGGGTGTTACTTTGGTGGTTTGCGCATCCGTATGATCACCTCATATGTTAGTGCCTAAGTTAAAATAAATCCAAAATGTCTGCCAAAACACTTTTTGAAAAGAAAAGGTACCGAAAGGGCGCTAGACTAGATCTAGCGTAATCAAGTTCCCGAACTTAGAATCTCTGATTCGTAGGAATAAAACGTATCTCCCTATGTTTTATTTAGGTTTCTAATCGACCTACCATAAATAGATTAGTGGCGACTTCGAGCATTAAAAACATTTGCACGTTAAGAACTTAAATCTTAAGTTGCGAATTGGTAGGGCTTGGGAGGGCCCGAGTTAGGCTTAGTCCTAATAATCCATTAGCCTGAGAGAAAATTTAGGTAGAGAAAATTTAGGTCGAGACAAGAAGTATATATAATAATATCTTGTCTTGTTCTCGAGGTTCTTAACTTGAAAACCCGAAGTCAAATATGATGAAATCCTTTTTCTTGGCCTCAGAATGCCTATCCTTTGAATAGCCATGGACCAAGCTAATATTACAACCTTTTGACAGACCTTATCAGATCAATTGGATTGTATACATTGCGAACATCTCCAAACACCTAAGGATTGGTTAAGAGAGATAAAATTAAGGGATATCAGACAAGTTCCCTTTCAATCAAATAAAGAAAAGACCAAGTTCATAGATTGAAACAAATCCTTTCTAATGAAGGTCTTCCAAACGATCATTTCAGACATTTCTTGAAAGATTACAAGCATTTTGTTCAAATAATTCCTTGAAAAGGAAATTTGATTGTCTGAAATGCGTTAATGCATGTTTCAGATCAGGTTTCAAAAGTTTTTAGTCAACTTAAAATCAAGTTTTCAAACAGTTTATGGTAAACTAAGAAAAAACCACGCTTCAAATAGTTTTGATTAATTTCAAACTACTTTTCAAAATAGTTTTTGGTCAACTAAAAAAATCATGCAAAGGTTAGTGAAACCTCAAGATCACATAACTCACAGTCAAGGCATTTATTGTTTGAAGTCTTCCCAAAGTCCTACAAGCGAGGAGCCCTCAGGCAAATTCTATTATGCCCCAAACCCCGTCGAGCTCGCGACATCCCACTCCGATCGAATTGTTTGCGACATCCCAGGAATATCGCCGATCCAACCCAAACATCAGAGACACATGCGAAAGCGGAGATAAAAACCCCGGACTAAATAGATGACGACGGGGTAGATCATCAGAACAGTCAGACAACAACAACATTTTTATACAATACCATTGCATTGAACATACACACATCATATTACAGACATATTTAATAAATAAGTATTCACAGCCATCGACTTAACAAAAGGATCAAGGGTCTGATTAACTTAACTTCACTATAGATTGACCTAGTCTAAACAACCCCTAAAATAGCCTAGGGAAAGCCTAATGGTCGCCCTTCTCCATTTTACTCCTGAGTTCTCTGGCTCGAGCTTCGAAAGATCACTCGAACATCGCCTGCAACAGTTGTACGGCCTGTGGCTCCATTGGGGCACCATGGACGGCTGCTCATACTCCAAAAATAGGAGGCGGGCTTCCTGGGTCTAAAGCTGGGGGTCTAAAAGTGGTGGTTATACAACCATGAGATTAATCTCAATAAGTGCACAACCCCAAACCCTACATAGGCTCTCACGTACCGCCGGACGGAACACACATAACATATGACAATCAACCATACTAACAATCACACACGACCCTACCTGAAATCCATCATGTACATCCCTGCACGTTAGATAATAATACAACCAATATGCCACACTAATGCACCGTCCATATCACAAAACCAAAACATATAATCAAAACTCACATGCGTCCTTGTGTCACAATCACGCGTGCCTCGATTATAAGGCAAAATCCACATGGGCACGTCCCATATCATGCCTAGCAATTTTTACCCCATAATTAAGCACCACATCTTGCGATACAAATACACTCGCACACTAACTCACACCATGCATTAACTTTCTTAATCCTCACACATCAAGTCTAGTCCAGCTCATTCTCAACTTGTCCACCACCATCGCGCCCGCATAAAACGCATCAGGCCAACAATCTTCTGACCTCGTCAGGCATCGTCACCCTGTCGGGCCGGGTATCGTCACCTTGTCAGGGACGGCATCGTCCCGCGTAAACGAACACACCTCAGAACGGAATCCTACATTCTCAACTTTCCTTCTCTACCGTGCCCGCGTAAAACGCATCAAGCCAATGGTCTTCTGACCTCGTTAGGCATCGTCACCCCGTCGGGCTGGGCATTGTCACCTCGTCAGGCACGGCATCGTTCCGCATAAACGAACACGCCTCAGGAGGGACCCACTCTTTCAATCAATCCTACATTCCCGTACCTTCATTCCACACTTTCCACACCTATCATACGCCATACATACACACGACCACACACAATTTTACATCTCACATGCACTTCACAATTACACGTTCTCGTCACAAGAACACACCACCCGATCACACATGCTTGGCATGCAAATTCAATGCGCAATCACACCGCCATGCCTCACGACCACACACTCATGGCACACAACCACGCCATAATCAATCCAATATTCACTCAGAATTCAGCCAATTACCACAAGTCACACAACCACGTACATAAGTCCATTTAAGGCATAATCCTACCAATCGAATATGCACTTCAACTCTACTCGTTCCACACCATCACAACCCTAACCAAGTCCAATAAACCACACACTTCCAATTACCAAATCAATCCACAACAACCGAACAACCACCTAAACTACCTGAATCGAGTCATAAAATACATCTAACAATACCCGAGGTCCTAGGTAACATTTGGAGAAGTCACTTACCCTAGAAAAGAGTGACAACAAGGCAGGATGGTGGCCGGAACAGTCGGATCAGAAGCAGCAGCAGCAGTGGCACCGACGATCAAGCGGGCGAGCAGCTGCACCACCGTGGATGGATGGCTGGGGGCGGCGATTGGCCTACTAGGGGCGGCGATCTGGTCATACAGACCAGGGGAGAGCGGCCAAGGGTAGCGGGGTTGAGCGAAACAGCGAAATAGAGAGAGATAGGCGGACGGACAGTGGGGCATGGCGTGGCCTAAAAGGAAGAGGTGGTGGCGTGGATGGTGGGTGGGGTGACGACCAGGCAGCGGCGAGCTAGTGGCGAGCAAAGGTGGCTTACGCACAGGGGATAGGGAAGAGAGAGAGAACCAGTCGGTGGAGGGGGATGAGGAGAGAGAAAGAAACTTGAATTATTGGAGAGAAAGAAAGAGAAATGAATATTTAAATGGTACACCCCAATAATTGCACTCTAAACCCCACCGGAAATTACTAAAACACCCCTCTAACTACCCCTCCAATCTAATGGATAAAATTTGATCTTATCCTTATCCGACGGCCCATGATCAACCTTATCCATTAAGTCAAAGGGTAAAAGAGTAATTACTCAAGGGAGGAAAGAGGCATTCTTGTCCTCTTATTTTCAGCCAAACAGGATTATTTTTAGTCCCCCGACTTAATCCAGCCCTCAAAATTCGTTCGTGATCCTAAAGGCAAAATGGTCATTTTTCCGGTCCTGAGATGAAATTCATTTTTTTACAAAAATGGGTGGCCCCAAAGTTGGCCATGCCAAAAATGTCATCGGTCGCTCAAAATTATTATTTTCAAAATTCTCGATTCCAGGACCCAAATTGTAAGAAATAACTAAAATCGAACAATCGAGACTTTAGCTTATCTCTGGCTAACAGGTGGCTCATTGGGATTACGCGCTCTTGACCCCTGATTGACACTAAGTCAAATCACGTTTAAGTTTACTCTACCCAGGACAATCTCGGTTGTCATATAATTGCGAGGGTCTGTCGCTAGTTCCATTCGGACACGATCAATTAAATATATCAGTCTCTATTGGCCCAAAACATTCCCTTGTTAATCCTCATGGTCGAAGGTCAAACCAAGGTTGAGTCCTTTGGTCGTGTGAATTCAATCCTGTAATGACCTTATCCCTAAGGTTAACATCCCGAGAATGCGTGGTTCCAGGTGAGATCTCATTATAAGTGCATTGGCCAAAATATTCATTTCATAAATCTCGAGAAAAATGATCAAAAATTCAGAATGTTACAAATTCAAAATCGTACAGGCGAAGAGCCCTTAGAAAAATTCAAGTCCTGAAGACAAGGAGCCCTTAGGCAAATTCGAGTCCTATAGGTGATAAGCCCCTAGGCAAATTCAAGTCCTACAGACGAGGAGTCCCTAGACAAATTTAAAGTCCTACAGGCAAGGAGCCCCTAGGCAAATTCAAGTCCTACAGGCGAGAAGTCCCTAGCAAATTCAAGTCCTATTGGGGGGAGCCACTAGGCAAATCCAAAGTCCTATAGGCGATAAGCCCCTAGGTAAATTCAAGTCCTACAGGCGAGAAGCCCTTATTGACACCTAATTTTTAGCTCATTTTTTTTATATTTTCAAAAATTTCAAAATTAGGACAAGGAATCTTGGCTAAGTCTAGAAAGCTATTTCTAAACATAAAAAATAATTTTTTAGCATTTTTTAGCATTTCTCCTTAATTTCTTTTAATACAATAAGTAAAAAAATCAAGAAAAATAGAAAAATGGAACAAGAAAATATCATAAAAATAGTCATTAGTCTTATTTTAAATCCAATTTCATGAATACATCATCAATTTTGAGAAATCTCAATTGGGTATATGTTTTTCCCAAAATTGGGCAAAATTAAACTTGAATTGAACCAAAGATGCAATTAAATTTTTCTTAGTCATTTTTAAGTCATATTGTGTTCACAACAAATGATTCTGGGACCTTGAATTTCATAATGGTCAGTTTAATTGCACAATTTGGCATAAAAATAAAAAATCCCCAAAATTAGATTGAAAATTAAGAATTTTGAACCCAAATTGAGAATTGTACCCAATATGAAATTTTCAAAACATGAGACCATCAATTCTAGGGTTAATCAAATGTGAGTAATTCAATTTTGACATCAATTTTGCCTAATCAAGTCATTAGGACATCAAATTGAATAAAAACTTATAACCCCGAATACAAAAATGCGAAAATCTTGGACACAATTATAACAAAAATTGGAGAAAATTATATATTTAGGTTCAAAATATGATGGGAAATTCAATTTTGGGGTTTAATTGGAAAAAATCTGTTGAAATTGAGTCTAATTTGAGTTTTAATCAAACCGGGCCTACCGGGTTGACCGAGTCAACCCGACCCGACCCAGTGACCCGTCCTCTTCACTCGGATCACCTCAGAACGTTCAAAGCCCAAAAAACAACTCTCATGCCCAAAACTTTACCGACTTCCCCCGATCAAATTAGTACGTTTTAATCGATTTGGCCAGCTAGAAAATATCCAGCTAGCACCAGGAAATCACTTTAACCGATTCAAGGTCAGTTCCAACAAACTTTGGAAGGGAATTTTCGATGAACAAAAATGGAAAAAAACTGAAACATTAAGGAGAACCTGTTCGACATATTGCTAAAGAGAGAGAGCGAACCAGAGAATAGGGGAGAGAGAAGAAAGGCGTGAAAGTAGTGTAGAGGATCCCTGAACTAAGCATTCTACGTTTCCTTTGACGAGGAAAGGTCGGCAAATCGGTTCAAAGCGTGATCTTCCACACCTGAGCGACTAATGAAGGTTTAATTGTCATAACCTGAAAACGATCCTCGATCAGCATATCCAAAGCATCTCCGGAAGTTCTGAGACCATCTACTTGAAGCATGGGTGTCAGAGAAAGATTCTATAGCATCAAATCAACTCAGAGAAGTCATTTAATCATCAAACAAAGCAGGTAAAGATCGTTCATCACCTCGGTTTTCACCGATTTCCAGAAACATGCTTTTGATTTGTTCGTGCATTTTTCGTTGTAATTCTATTATACTAGTTGCTTGGAGCATATTCTGATCATATTTTGTGTTACTTGATTGCATTTTGAGCATAAAAACGCATAAAATTTAGTCAACTGACTATTAATGACCCTCGCCGGAAACCCTGAAGCTTCATCGGAGCACCACCCGTGGCAAATGGTCGCTCAAGTTAGTAACCTCCTACCTTGCTTGATGTTTTGATGCTTGTTTTAAGCGATCTAGATGGCTAAGGTAGTTAGAATTAGGATTAGCAGTTCTGGAAATTCTAATAGAATAGTTTACAACTTAGGTTATTCGAACCAATTTTTTGCCAGTCGGTAAAGGTCCGGCGGTGAGTTGATTAGGCTGGGTTGATAAGTGGTAAGGTGAGGATGATAAAGAACCTAAAATTGACACCAAAATATCATCGGAAGACCATCGGAGATTGATCTAAAGTTACAGTCGTGAAAGCAAAAAAAATCAAACCCACGCAGACTACCTATTCGAGGAAATGCCTTAATGAGAAATGATGAAACGGCCCTAATGAGAAATGGTGAAACGGCGCCGTTTTCGCGCTATTTCTCACCAGGAGAGATGATCGACGCTGGCACCGGCGACGCCCAATTATGCCAAGCCAAACAGAGTCGAACCGGGCCGGTCTAGTTCATTTTCTCGAGGGAAATTTAAAAATAATAAAAAAATAATAAAACCTAAATAAATCAAAAAATAATTTAAAAAATATAAATATTAGAAAATAAAAAATAAAAATAATTGAAAAAAATAGAAAAACAGAAAATTTATAAAAAAAATTGGAAAATTCATAAAAATTCCAAAATTTTCAGAAAATTCATAAAAAAATTCAGAAAATACAAATAAAAAATGTAAAATTTTAGAAAATCAATAAAAATTTGAAAATTTAGAAAATTCATAAAAATTTTCAAAAAACCATAAAAAAATCAATTCTTGGTTAATAAAATTTCCGAAAAAAAAATCAAAAATTTTGAAAATTCACATAATGGTCCAAAAACATCGTGGCCAACCATAAAAGTGAAATTTGAATTTTTGAAAATACCCAAGTGGCATTTTTAGAAAATTCCAAATTAAGGGGTTACAACCCTTAAAAAACCCTAAAACCCTAAAAAAATGTAAATCATAAAATGAATAAACTTCTAGAGTTTCGTTAGGATTTGGATGTTTTGATTAATTTTCATTTTTAGAGACAACTTAGGATTGATTGATTTGATTAACTTCAATTGTGCGTTTAATACCTGTTTGGTTCTTCCTACGATTAGAACGGATAAAATTAGTAGGTAAGCCTCGAAAATTCGCATGACACGTTAGATATCTTTTCGTTCATAGGTACCGAAAGGGCATTAGAGATCTCAATTTGGGATTAATAACGTAACTAAGTCTCTGTACTCATAATCTCTTATTCATAGAGTTGTGGTATTTTTCCCGCATCTCGATTAGATTTCTAGTTTACCTACCAATAATGACTAGTGGCGACTCCAAAAATCACAAACCTAGACTAAATAATAAATCACCTTCCACTGTCACGTGAGGAATAGTCTAGGAGAGAACCTTACACAAAAATACCTCCTTAGCACGTAAATTCCAAAGCCCCCCCCAAAAAAAAGCGCAGCATGACAGCCCCTAGGCAAATTCAAGTTCTACAGACGATGAGCCCCTAGGCAAATTCAAAGTCCTACAAGCGAGAAGCCCCTGGGCAAATTCAAGTCCTACAGGCGAGGAGCCCTTAGGCAAACCCAAAAGTCCTACTGGTGAGGAACCATTAAGCAAATTCAAAGTCCTACAAGCAAAGAGCCCCTAGACAAATTCAAGTCCTACATACGAGGAGCCCCTAAGAAAATTCAAGTCCTAATGGTGAGGAATCACTAGGCAAATTCAAGTCCTACGGGCAAGGAGCCCTTAGGCAAATTCAAATCCTACTATTGATGAGCCACTAGGCAAATCCAAAGTCCTATAAGCGAGGAGCCCCTAGGAAAATTCAAGTCCTACAAGCGAGGAGTTCCTAGGCATATTCAAGTCCTACAAGTAAGGAGCCCCTAGGCAAATTCAAGTCCTACTAGTGAGGAACCACTAGGGAAATCCAAAGTCCTATAAGCGAGGAGCTCCTAGGCAAATTCAAAAACCTATAGGCGAAGAGCCCCTAGGCAAATTTAAAGTCCTAATAGTAAGGAACCACTAGGCAAATTTAAGTCCTATAGGCAAGGAGCCCCTAGAAAAATTCAAAGTCCTACAAGCGAGAAGCTCCTAAGCAAATTCAAGTTCTACTGGTAAAAAACCACTAGACAAATTTCCAAATCCTTAAGCGAAGAGCCTCAGGTGTTCATGGTTCGTGGGTTCATCCTTAAACCACAAAATCAGAATAATCATTATAATCATCACCACCATCAATTTATGCACTTGGATAAGCAACAAAGAGACACTCACAAACAGGTAAGTTTCTCTCCCTCAATCATTAAGAACCTTTCAAAATATGTTTTGAAAAGAAAACCTTTGGATTAGATCACAAATTTTAAAAGCGAGATCCCTAATCAGTTGTTGTGAAATTTTCATCTTATCTTGTTCAGTGAGTAGACTAAAAATTCAAGTGTCACCTTGTCTTTGAGATCAACCTCTAACGAACTCAATCTCAAATAGGGGCAGTTGTTGACACTTGATTTTTAGCTCTTTTTTTTCATATTTTCAAAAATCTCAAAATTAGGACTAGGAATCTTGGCCAAGCCTAGAAACCTATTTCTAAACCAAAAAATAATTTTTTAGCATTTTCTTGCATTTTTCCTTAATTTCTTTTAGTCAAAATAAGTGAGAAAATCAAGAAAAGTAGCAAATGGAATCAAAAAATTCCATAAAAATAGTCATTAGTCTTATTTTAAATCAAATTACATTAATACATCATCAATTTTGAAAAATCTCAATCGAGTATATTTTTTTTCCTAAAATTGGGTAAAATTAAACCTGAATTGAATAACAAATGCAATTAATTTTTTCTAGTCATTTTTAAGTCATAGTGTCTTCACAACAAATGATTTTGAGACCTTGAATTACATAATGGTCAATCCAATTGCACAATTTGACATAAAAATAAAAAAATCCCCAAAATTTAATTGAAAATTAAGAATTTTGAACCCAAATTGGGAATCGTGCCCAATATAAAATTATCGAACCATGAGACTATCATTTTTAGAGTTAATCATATGTGGGTAATTCAATTTTTGCATCAATTTTACCTAATCAGGTCATTAGGACATCAAATTGAATAAAACCCTATTAACCCAAATACAAAAACGTAAAAATCTTAGACACAATTATTACAAAAATTGGGGAAAATCATACATTTGGGTTCGGAATATGATGGGGAATTCAATTTTGGAGTTTAATTTTGAAAATTGAGTCAAAATTGAGTTTAATTCGTGAATTTAGATCAACCCGGGTCTACCGAGTCGATAAGGTCAACCCGACCCAATTCGGGTTGTTCATCTCCCTTATCTGACTCACCAGACCACATTAAACACAGAAAAAAAAAAACCATTTAAAGCTCGCAACTTCACCGATCCTTTCCGGCTAATTTGGCACGTGAAAATCAACTAGGCCAACCGAAAAATCTCCGGCTGGCATCAATGAACTAATCTAACCAATTGAAAATCGGTTCTAACCAAATTTAGGCAGGATTTTTTATCAACAAAAACCAAGAAAAAAGCTGAATATTAAGGAGGAGGTGCTCAACGAAAATCCAGAGAGAGAGAGGAGAGAGAAACAGGCAAAACCAAAGAGGAAATGTTAGAGAGAGAGGGTTTGAGGTTCCCACCTGAGTGTCCGGCGCCGCCCTAGATGGCGAAGCACCGGCAAATCGGAGTTTGGCCGAAACTTCTCCTCACTGTTCCAGTCGGAGTGGCTAGTCTTGAAGGTCTGAAACCGAGGCTTTTTCGGTCAATCCAGAGCTCTTCCGGCAAGGTCAAGACCACCAGGTGGAAGCGCAAGTGTCAAGGAACAACCCTATAGGCATGAATCAATTTTGAAAATTTCTTCTGATCATCGAATGAAGAAGGTAAACACTGTTCATAGTCACGGTTTTCCCAAAAATTTCCAGAATTGAATCTTATGCTCGTGTGATTTCGTTAATAATTTTTTCGCATTTTGATGTTTAAAACATGTTTCTAATCATATTTTATGTCGTTTGATTGCATTTTGTTTAATAAACCTACATAAACCAAACCAATTGTCCATGAACCATCTCGTTGGAGTTCATTCAACCGTCGCCGAAGCATTACCGTGGCCGTAGGGTCATTCAAGTTAGCTTCCTTGACCTTGTTTGATGTTTTGTTAGTCATTGGAACCAAGTTAGACGGCTAAGGCAAGTAGGATAGTTATTCAAATTCTAAAAATGTAAATCCTAGCCAATGAAAGTTAGTGTTTTGGAGACTGGATTTCGCCGGCTAGCGAAGGTCCAGCGACACTTTGGTTGGGCTAGATTGGTAATGGGAAATGTGGACTTTGTAATGAATTAATTGGAATGGCAAAATACTCACCAGAGGGTCGCTGGAGATGGGTTCGAACCGGCAGCCACGAAAATGTTCAATACAGAAATATGTACACCAGATGCTCGGAAAAATGCCCCAATGAAATTCCTCCGAAACGGCACCATTTCGGTTTTGTGCCCACCAGAGAAAATGACTGGCGCCGGTGCCAGCGACGCCTAATTCGGTTCACCGCTTCAACGGGAATTTTGAAAAATAATAAATAAATAAATAAAATCAAAAAATTCATAAAAATTCATAAAAACATAAAAATTCGAACAAAAATGTGAAAAATAAAAAATATATAAAAATTTTAGAAATTCGAAAAACTTCATAAAAAATAAAAAAAAATTCACAGAAAAATTTAAAAAAATTTAAAAAAAATTAGAAAATTCATAAAAATTCAAAATTTTTAGAAAATTCATAAAAATTCAAAATTTTTAGAAAATACAAATAAAAAATGTGAAAATTTTAGAAAGTTAATAAAAAAATTGAAAATTTCATAAAAATTTTTAGAAAATCATAAAAATCAATTCTCGGTTAATGAAATTTCTGAAAAAAAATCAAAAAATTCAAAAAATTTTAAAATTCACAGAATGGTCTAAAAACACCGTGGCCAACCATAAAAAGTGAGATTTGAATTTTTGAAAGTGCCTAAGTGGTATTTTATAAAATCCCAAATTCAGGGGTTATAACCCTAAAAAACCTTAAAAACCAAAAAAAATTGTGAATCAAGAATGAATAAGCATCTAGAGCTTCATTAGGGCTTTGATGTTTTGATTGATTTTCATTTTTAGAGACCATTTAGGATTGATTGAATTGATTGACATTAATTGTACATTTAATATCTTATTGTTTCTTCCTGCGATTAGAATGGATAGAATTAATAGGTAAGTCTCGAAAATTTGCATGACACGTTAGACATCATATCATTCTTAAGTACTAAAAGGGCGTTAGGGATCTCGATTCGGGATCAGTAACATAACCAAGTCCCCGTACTCAGAATCTCTGGTTCATAGAATCGCGGTATTTCTACCATACCTCGATTAAGTTTTAGTCTACCTACCAATAATGACTAGTGACGACTGCAAAATCACAAATTTAGATTAAATAGGAAATTACCATCTGCTGTCATGTAAGGTATGGTCTGGGAGAGACCCTTATATGAAAATACCTCCTTAGCGCACAAATCCCGAAAGCCCCCCTCCCCCCCCAAAAAAAAAGAGTGCGGCACGACAGGAGTATAAAAGAAGATTAACGAGGAGCAAAAGGAAGCAAATGAAATCAAAAATCAACAAATCCAAAGACTGAGCATATTCCGATTCTATTACTTATCTTTCCTGAACTAAATACTGAGATTTGAGAAACATTCTGTAAGAGTAACTGTGTGAGATAAAAAGTTTTATCATTCATCGAGTGTTATCACTTAGAACTTGCAATCCCTTTGATCATATAGTGGAATCCAGCTAGTAGGCTGTCAGCATGGGAGAGTGGACGTAGGCTTGATCAAAGTTGAACCACTATAACTTCTTGTATGCAATCTTCTCTATCCTTAATCTCTCATTATATTATTTACACTGCATAATAGCATATTTAGAATCTGAATATTGTTTAGACTTTACTAATTATAAATCGTTTTCTCTTTAAATTCTTCAAAATCACTCAAATCACCTGTTCACCCCTCCTTTAGGTGATACTTGCTAACTATATCATTATCAACCAACTCTCGATTCTCCGAATACTTTCGAATGATCTACGCTTTAAAGACCAGTTCAAGGAGTTTATCGACATCAAAAGGATGTATTCTTTACAACCATCCCAAGTGGAACCAATTCTACAGTAGTTACTAAGTTCTTGCACGGAAACTCACTCGGAATTTTTTAAGAAATGCTCCAATCCATTATGGCAGCATTTCAACTCTTTTGTCAAATTGCCTTTCAAGAAAAAAAAAAGATATTCATCCAACAAAGGTGACCCATTTAGGAATGAATCCTAAAGATGCAGCTCTAACCCATCAAGAATGCCATAAATTGATTCAACAAAGATTAATTGAGCCCTCTCACTATCAATGGGCATGCGAACATTCTATGTCAACAAAACAGTCAAGCAAAATACTAGAAAAAAGACATTGGTAATAAATTACCAGCCTCTTAATCATTTTTTGCAAGATGACAAGTTTCCTCTATCAAATAGAAAAACCTTATTTCATGCCTGACGAGTGCAAAGATCTATTTTAAGTTCAATCTCAAAGCAGGATTTTGGTAGCTTGGAATTCAACCAGAAGATCGCTACAAGACAGGATTATACATTCCCAATCAGTATTACTAGTGGAAGTTACTTTCTTTTGGATTGAAAACTGCACCTTCTCTCTTCCAAAAAGCTGTGTGCAAGATCTTTCAGCCAATCAATGCTAGTTCTCAAATTTTAATTGATGATATCCTATTAGTCAGTCTTGATGAAGAAAATCACTGCAAATTACTAACCCAATTTACCAGTCTTATTAAGTAGTATGGCATAATGCTTTCACAAAAAAAGATGGTGATAGCTCAGAAGGAAATTAAGTTTTTTGGAATGCATCTTAAGGATGGTTCTCACTACCTAGAGAGCATATCGCTAAAGAATTGCTAAAGTTTCCTTATAAGAAACTTTCCCCCAAGCAAGTACAACAGTTTTTAGATATTATAAATTACCTAAGAGATTTTGTAACAAAAATTTCAAAACTCATACACCTACTTTAGAAAATGCTCAAGAAAGATCCTCCTCCCTGAGGAAAGTCTTAGACTATTGTAGTCAAGACTATAAAAGAGAAACTCGAAGATTTGTCTCTACTGCAAATCCCTTTTGATGGCAAAAGAATCCTCCAAACATATGCCAATGACAAATATTTGGCAGACATTCACTTAGAAGAAATTGAAGACATGAGGCATATTTGAGGATTATAAAGTAGAAGTTTCACATATGCCCAAATGCATTATCACTCCACTTTTAAGGAAATTTTAGCCATTGAGTATGGAATCAAGAAATTTGAATTCTATCTTTTTGGTTATCATTTTATTGTTGAAATGGAAATGTCATCTTTCAACCAGATGATGAAGTTCAAAAAGAAGCAATTGCCTCATCCACAACTCCTCCAATGGGTTGAATGGCTTTCAAAATACTCTTTTGAGTCCAAGCATATTAAATGAGATAAGAATGTCCTTGCGAATCTCCTTTCTAGGCCCAAAGAAGATTCTTCATTATTCATGTATGTTTCCAAAAGTTTGACTAGTGGATTTCCAATACAAGACATGAATCCCAAATTCCCTAGTCGAATATATACTCTTGAAATCCCATAATTTGATTAAATCCAACGCTCTTTTTGATAATCTCACAAATTTCATGTGAGAATATCAATACAAGATCTTCAGGAAGTATGGTGAGCTTAATCTTCAAACAAGTGGCATGCATCCAAATTATCCATTCATTCATCCATTGTCTTTCTACCCAGAAGACGAATTTCAACTCAAATGATTCTATTGGTATGCATTTAATTGTCATACTTTTTCCATTTAATTTCCAACAGCAAAGATGACAAGAATTGTCAGCCAACAGATTGGTGATGGTGGAAAATATCATCATTTTGCGGAAATACTTTATTGGTTAAAATCCTTGGGAGCATAGAAAGGTTTTTTCACAAAACAAAATGAGAGCATGTAGGCCAGATCCAGAGCTACATACTCTTTTATAGGTCGTAGACATTGACAGCAATGTTTCTAGATACCTGACAGTTGTAGGAGTCACAACCTACAAAGCTCAAGAAGTCCTTGGCAAGCTTTATATGTCATTTTGGATCAGAGCTAATTCATGAGAATACAAGGAAATCTAGTGAATACTCTGTGAAAATAATCACACCATTCCTTCAAGAGTATAGACAAACGATAATACTGATGTTCCATGCGATTATTTAAGCAACTATCATAAGACAAAACCCCTTATTCAGGTTGCTTTAGCGGAGTTCAGATAAGATGATTCAGACCAGTCGTCATCCTCACACAACCCATGGGGTGGACCACTCTCTCAAGATTCTTATGATTATGGAATGTCATCAACCTTAGGAAACTCCTCATCATTTATGAATATGGACTGTTAGCCATAGCTAGTAATGCCTGAAATGCATCTATCCCTCAACGTGCAAGATTCTACAATAAATTTAGACCCAATAGACATTCCATCGGAATCTAATGATGTCCCATCAAGCTCTTACTAGTCTCCTCCCAAAAGGTCGTGAACTAGACCTACTTTTGATATTCTCTGTCACGCCCCGCACCCTACGAGCGCGCAATCATCCCTCGATGGTCGAACATTGAATGCGATGTCTCAGATACGTCGCCGACCCAACCCAAACATCAGAGATTGATACGCGCGGAAACAAATAACACAACCCAGACGATTAATTATGACAAGGGGTAACAACAGTACAAAACAATAACTAGAATTTCTACACTTGACAAATACATACTATGTCCATGAAGGACAGTCCCCAAGCTAAGCCACAACAGCAAAAACTACAATTCTCAAAAAGGGACAATAGCAGCAAACTTAACTCCTCTACCGAAAAGGGGAAACTCAAAATGCCGGGTACTTGACCCGTCCTCGATCTCCGAGATACCATTACAGCGTCTTCCATCTCTTATGGTCACAAATCTGAAATGGTTATATAATAACCGTGAGACAGAGTCTCAATAAGCAACAACCTAAACCTAACCTAGGCTAATGCGTACCCAGACCAGTCTAACATGCCAACTACCAAACAATACAATCATTTTCACATGCTAGGCTTACCTCGCCTCAAACCACGTACCAACCCTGCATATTAGCTTAAACACGATAATGCAAGTATAAATCACCGCCACATCACAATCACCAGCACACACACTTTCACTCGAAATCAGTCAATCCAAATAAGCACCCAACCCATCCAACCAATCATCCACACGCACCAGCAGTCAATTCGATCAACATCCACACGTTCAGCTAGTCAATCCAGTCACACTCTCAACCAACTAATCCAGTCACACGCTCAATCAGCCAATCAGTCACATGCGCAACCAGCCAATTCCCATCACACGCTCAATCAGCCAATCAATCACACGCTCAACCAGCCAATTAGTCGCACGCTCAACCAGCCAATCAGTCACACTCAAATCACATGCGTGTCCAAACATCTTTCTCACAACTCGCGCCACTGCGCCTCAAATTCAATCTCACAGGCTCATAAGCCTCACGTTTCAATTAATTCTCATGGCCGCCGTCAACACGTCCCAAGCCATATCATTCAATTCATTTCCAGTGGCCGCCGTCAACACGTCCCAAGCCACGATATTCGAACAATTTCCAACAACCGACGAACACGTCCCGGTCCAATCACACCTTTAACGAGCCACCGTCAACACGTCTCAAGCCCGCATCCAATTGGCACATCGGCCATTCAAGCCTTCACGCGGACCGCCGTCAACACGTCCCAAGCCCGCATCCAATTGGCACATCGGCCATTCAACCCTTCACACGGACCGCCGTCAACACGTCCCAAGTCCATAGCCCTCCGATCGATCCGGGCTTAATCTCTCACAGGCAGGCACACGCCACTCAATTAAATTAAATTCACGCCAAATCATATCAAATCACTCATACCCAACAATCAGTCTGAAATCACAGTCGCCACTTCATTCACCAACCCAACGTTCAAGTCGGTCATGCACAATTTCACTAATCAGGCATACTATTCAATTCAATTTAAATTGCATAAATTAAATCACCAAATCACCAAATTAATGCACGCCCTAGCCGTTCTAACCCGAGACTAGTCAATGAAATACCCAAAAGACTAAGTAGGGTTTAGGAAGCCGCTTACCAAAGTTTGGCTCGAGAAAAGTCGGCACAGGCTCAAAATTGCCCGGGTGTGAAGTTCTGACTGGGCGCGTGCGTGGGCCACACGGGCGCGCTGACCGGCCAAAGTGGGCACAATGGCCGATCGGCGTGCCTAGTGCGCGGGCGCGGCGAACGCGCAGCGTGCCTGGGGCGCTCGGGCGCGCGGATGGGCTACACGCTTGGGCTACGGGCGCGGGCACGGGCGCGGCGACGGGCGCGGGCACGGGCGACGGGCGCGGGCAACGGGCTTGGCCGGGGACGAGCTTGGCCGGCCGGTTGGCTGGCCGGCCGAGCTGGCTAGGCGGCGGCTGGCCAGCGGCGACGGCGACCGGCGGACGGCTGAACAGGGGCGGGAAGAGCTTGGCCGAGAGGGGGGTGAGGGGGAGAGGAGAAGGAGAGGGCGGGGCTGAGGGGCGACGGCAGCTGGACCGGCGGACGGGGCGGCGACGGCGCGGCCAGGCGGCGGCGCGGGACCGAGCGAGACGAGCCGGCGAGCGGCGGCGACGGGTTGGTTCGGCTCGGGCAGGTCGAGGCTGCTGGCCGGGAGAGAGAGAGGCAAGGCGGGGGGAGAGAGAGCTGCCGGGGAGGCTGGCAGGCGGCGTGACGGTTGGGCCGGGTTTGCTGGCAGCGCGGCGGTGCTCGGCCACCAGGCGGGGCGGCGTCGAGCGGAGACGAGGTGGAGCGGCGGGGGCGGACGGGGAGCAAGGGGGAAAGAAGGGGAGAGCGACCAGGTGGGGAGTGGCCGGTGGGGCTGCTGGCAAACGGTGGCTGGGGAAGGTACACGGCAGCCGGTTGTTGCGTGGCGCGGTGGTCAGGCGCGGCGAGCGGCGGAGCGGAGGCTGGCCACGTAGGAGCAGACGCGAGGCGGAACCAGTCGGGGAAGGGGAAGACCAACGAAGAAGAAGGAGAGGAGAAGAAAGAGAGAAGAGAGAAGAAAGAGAAAAAGGAGAGACAGAAGGGGCAGGGGCTGACATGCATGCAGGGGGGACGTGCGCGCGCATGGGGAAGGGAAGAGAGAGAGAGAGAGAGAGAGAGAGAGAGAGAGAGAAGAAGGTCACGCGCGGGAGGGGGGGAAGTCGGCCGGGAGAGAGGAGAGAGAAAGAGAGAGATAGAGAAAAATTTCAAATTTTAAGCGCGAACCGAAGGACACGGTTTAAATCAAAAATCGATCTATTAGTCCCGATTAAATTCGAGAAAAAGGCCTAACGGTCCCCGAAAAATCCCAACAATATTCTAGGGCATACGGCCAAAATAAAATAACTCAAACCACTCTACGAGGGAGGTCTACCAGTCCAAATCTGAACCCGGTCCAAAAATTCACTTTTCCACTATTCCTGACAATCTCGATGCTGGCCACAATAATATCGACACCGTCCAATTTATTTCGTCCCGAAACTCCTGGAAATCGACTGCCAAGTTTGGGGTATAAATAACGGCCAAATTCGATCGAGTGCGATTCTAGCAGAATTTCTATTTTTAAAAACAAGAACCCGAGAGTGATCAGTTCCCGGGAGAAATTCTATTACAAGTGCACTGACGAATTACACGTTTCATAAACCCCAAAAATGGGCTAAAATCTAGAATGTCACATTCTCCCTTCTGGGTTTCTGAAAGAAAGCGCATAAAAGAAGAGAAGAAGAAGGGGATAGGAAGGTGTTATACGCCGCTCAGAAAAGGCGATGGAGACAGGTTGCTCTTCACCATCATCAAATAGTGACTGATAAAATGTGTGTCAATAATTGGTCACGTGATACCAATAATTGGTCGCGTTGTTGTATTATTAGTGTGGGTGCTAATAATTGGTAATGTGATACCAATAATTGGTCACGTAGATGTATTATTAGTGTGTGCGCCAATAATTGGTCACGTGGCACCAATAATCGGTCGTGTTGTTTGTTATATCTTTCTCTCATGCCTATATAAAGACATCAGTTGTATCATTTGAAAGGCGAAGTTCCCTTAGCAATAAAATCCTTTTGTGGTATTGCGTGAATCATGCAAGGCTAAATCCTCTCTCTCCTCCTCTTCAATTCTTGTCTGATATTAGGGATCTTAGAGTGGTAAGATAGTGCCTTATCCTTGTAATGAGGCCAGAAGGCCTTACGTTCAGAAGAAAAATTAAGTTGGATGCTAAGAGTTGGTCTCGATAGATAAGAATTTAGTTGGATGTTAAGAATCGGTCCCGAATAAAAATTTAGTTGGATGCTAAGTGTTCGTCCCTACAAGGTAATACATATAAAGGCACCGTAGATGACTGAATATTTGCATCTGCTGAGTTTTGAAAATCTCGCAAGGGGCACCAAGGCAAGTAAATTTTGACCGGAAAACGCTACGTGAACAATTTTTAATAATAATTTAATAATTTTCGAATTTTTTATTTCTTTTTTTTCTTTCTCATTTTTTCTTTTCCGTTCCCTCTTCCTTTGGCCGATCGATGTACCTCGGCGAACGGCCAAAGGTGAGGGCCAGCAAGGTTGACCTTACCAGCCACTAGCGTGGGCAAGCCTCACCCGGCCATGGCGAGGTTTGCCCTCACTCACCGAGGTCCGACAACCGGCTAGAGAAAGAAGAGAAGAAGATAAAGAAAGAGAAAGAAAAGAAAAAAGAATCAAATATTAAGGAGATAATCTGAGACTTATAATGGGTTGGGTTCCCTTTCCTAGTAAGGTAGCTTTTTGGTATGAGTTTTTTCACCCCTTATGACGCATCAACATGGTGTCAGAGTCGCTCCTTAAATGCTCACCTTCTGGCACTTTATCATCGGGGCTACGTTGCCTCGGTAGTGGCCCAAAGCTGCATCCTCAGGGCCGTTCTGCAAGGTCGCAGAATCCTAAAGAGGGGGAAGGGAAGGATGATGCGAGCAAAAGTCCCACGTAGAGTAAATAGAGAGATATTATGGAGCTTATAATGAGTTGAATTCCCTTCCCATCAATAGAAGAAAAATCCTCACTTCACTTTTTCCTCTCACCTCGTTATGGTGCACCATGCACCTACATTGCATTGCGTACACCACAAAAACGAGTATGAATGCTCGCGTGTTTGGGGTCCTTCCTCCAAGATATAGTATGTCAAATGCTAGTATGTTATAATCTCTTCAAGATATAATATGTTAAACGCTAGGAATACTCACAACAACAAATAATCAACTAAAAGTTACCAAATGTTTAAATTTAGAGTTGCGAAGTCAAAACAAGAATCCCAATTGAATTTCAAAGTAAACCGCCATACACACTAAAACTATTGGTGCACCATATACCGTTATAAAACCAATTCCTTTAGCTAACTTAAAGAATATCCATTTTTTTAAGGGGAAAAAAGAAGAAGAAGAATAAGAATCTACAACTACCACCGTCCCACGTGTGATTTTCCAGTCTCGAGCCGCTCCGCTCCTGAGGATTTGTTGATTAAGAAGGAAATATAAATTACGAAATAATTTGTTTGAAATAGGAAACGCCCACCCACATATATTTCTAGTGGTAAAAAAGTAAGTCTGCGGTCAATGAGATAAGGCGAATAATGGCTAAGCATTACCTAACTTAGGCACATCTTGTCCACCACTTTTTCCCTCGGGTATGATTCCCATTCTCGAAAGCCTCCACCAAAATCAAAAGTGGAACGACTTTGGTTATACAGCCGACGTCATATGTGTAAACATGATACACGAGAGTAATATGGGCCCAACTGGTCTCCACCTATATCTCGTTAGAATACTTAAATATTGAGCTACGTTTTTATCTAACGGCTTAAATTTTTAAAAGAGTTGGTAATGGTCCAGCAAAATTTTACATAATATCAAAGTAGATAGTCTTAGGCTAGAGTTCTTTCTACGGATGAGGTGTGGAGTGTTAGAATATCTACGACCCTCGCTCAGTCGAGGCCAGCCCTCACCCCTGGCACAAGCCTTGGAAGAAAAAGAAAGAAAGAAAATTCAAAAAAATATATTTAAAAAAAAGTTTAGTGATTAAATTGGCCCAATTGAAAGGTTGATAACTGAATTAGCATCAACGCAATAGGTTTATGACTTTTTTGTTACTTTTTCCTCATATAACAGTTTAAGTTTTTAGAATAGTGGGCAATAGTTTCATGAAATTGCCCATATCTTGGATAACAAACATACATATACATTGTAGAATGCAATTGATAAATTATCTCCGTCGAGAAACTACAAAGAATTAGTTGAGATGACTGAGACTAGCTATTTTTATCCAAACTTGTTATTAGATTTCATATTCAATTCCGAATAGGATGAGATAATCTATGTTATTGCAAACAATGAGGTAATTTGTCATAAAATGTTGTATCCAACGTTGAATGTTTGGTATACCATTACTTGGACTCGTGTGCAACACAAATGAGAGATGTAACTTGTATCGTAATGGATTGTTAGAGTCCGGTGAAGCTACTCTACTCTGCAAGCAAAAATCAAGAGAACACGATGCAAAGTAATGCGATATATAGTCTACCTTTACCCAATTCTTTTCTCGCCTATAATAAAAACCTATCCATTAGCATTTGTCTTATGATGCTATTACAAAGGAATAATAAACCCCTTTCTTTTCTTGTTCCATGGGGTGCTTTGCTTGTGAGTGGTGATGCTGCTTCGATCCAACGATGGCATGCCAAGTTTCAATGCGCACATGTTTTCTTCTGTTATAGCCAACAAGTATCGCCTAGAAGGAGGTGAATAGGTGATTCGAGTGATTTTTATAAATTTAAAACGGAAACGATTTATAAACAATAAAGTCTGAACAATGTTCAGATTCTAAATGTGATAGTGTGCAGTGTAAACAATATAAAAGGAGATCAGGGATAAAGAGAACTACACACAAGAAGTTATAGTAGTTCGACTTAGATCAAGCCTACGTCCACTCTTCCATGCTGACAACTTACTGGCTAGATTCCACTATTTGATCAAAAGAATTACAAGATCTAAGTGATATCACTCGGTGAATGATAGAACTCTCTATCTCACACAATCACTTTTACAGAGTATCCCTTAAAATCTCAGTATATAGCTCAGGAAAGACAAGTAGTAGAATCAAAATAAGCTTAGACTTTGGACTTGTTAATTCTCGATTTTGTTTTGTACCTTCTGCTTCTCATTGGTCTCCTTTTATACTCCTTCACTTCCAAACTAACCGTTGGACAGTCTTCAGAGGATCATCTTCCAATCTTCACCTTAAACAAATTTGTATTAAATGGATTGAGTAGATGTTGGTTGACAAAATCCGAATCCCACTGAATCTAATTACCCATACAACCAGAATCTTGATTTCCATAAGTAGAGTTTTATCCGTTGTGATATATATACTTGTCATAATATTTGATTGTCAATCAATTAGGTTTAGATTGAATCAATCAAAACTTTTCTTTTTTGAAATCCACACCAGATCACTAGCTATTATATTTCGTTCTGAATAAATTCTGAGTCTAAAGAATTGTCACGCCCCGAACCCCGCCGAGCTCGCGACATCCCACTCTGATCGAATTGTTGTGACGTCCCAGGAACATCGCCGACCTAATCTAAATATCAAAGACACATGCGGAAGCGGATATAAAAACCCCAGACTAAAAAGATGACGACGAGGTAGATCATCGAACGGTCAAACAACACGACATTCATTTTTTTTTATACAACACCATTGCACTAAGCATACCAACATCATATGACAGACACATATAACAAATAAGCATTCATAGCCACCAACTTAACAAAAGGATCAGGGGTCTGGTTAACTTAACTTCACTATAGGTCGACCTATCCAGCAAAAAGGTAAATGGTCAGACCTATTCTATGCAAGCCCCCAAAATACCCTAAGGAAAACCTAATGGTCACCCTTCTCCATTTTGCTCCTAAGTTCTCTAGCTCGAGCTCCGGAAGATCACTTGGACATCACCTGTAACGGTTGTACGGCCTGCAGCTCCATTGGGGCACCATGGACGGTTGCTCATACTCCAAAAGAGGAGGCAAGCCTCCTGAGTCTAAGGCTGGGGGTCTGAAAGTGGTGGTTATACAACCATAAGACGAATATCAATAAGTGCATAACCCCAAACCCCACATAGGTTCTCACGTACCACCAGATGAAACACACACAACACATAACAATTAACCATACTAACAAACACATACGATCCTACTTAGAATCCATCATGCACGTCCCTGAACGCTAGATAATAATACAGCCAACATGCCACAACAATAAATCATAGTCGCGCGTATGCCTTGATTATAAGGTAAAATTCACTTGGGCATGTCCCATACCGTGCATAGTAGTTTTTACCTCATAATTGAGCACTACAATATGCGATACAAACACACTTGCACACCAACTCACACCATGCGTTAACTTTCGCAATCTTCACACGTCAAATCCAGTCCAGCTCATTCCCAACCTTTCCACCACTACCGCGCCAGCGTAAAACGCATCAAGCTAACAGTCTTCTGACCTCATCAAGTATCGTCACCCCATTAGGCCGAGCATCGTCACCTCGTCAGGGACGGCATCGTCCCGCGTAAACGAACACGCCTCAGAACGGAATCCTACATTTTCAACTTTCCTTCTCTACTGCACCCACGTAATACGCATCGGGCCAACGATCTTCTGACCTCGTCAGGCATTGTCACCCCGTCGGGACGGGCATCGTCATCTCGTCAGGGACAGTATCGTCCCGCATAAACGAAGACGCTTCAGGACAGATCCACTTTTCCAACCAATCTTACATTTTCGTACCTTCGCTCCACACTTTCCCCTATGTATCATACGGCCACACAAACACACAGCCACACACAATCTCACACCTTACATACACTTCGCAAAAGCACATCCTCGTCGCATAAACACACCGTACGGCCACACACGCTTGGCACGCGAATTCATTGCACAATCACACTCCACACCTCACGGCCACACACACATGGCACACTGCCAAACCACAATCAGCCCGAAACACATTCCCAAACCAGCCAACAATCATCCGTCACACAATCACATAAACGAGTTTATTCAAGGCAGGAAAATATCAATCAAACACGCAATTTAACCTCGATTGCTCCGCAACATCACAACTCTATCCAAGCCTCCTAAACCTCACATTTTCAACCTGAAATTTAGTCCACAACATTCATTAATCAGCCCCTCCTTCACATGCCTCAAACAGTCCCTAAACTACCCGAACTGTGCCCTAAACTTGTCCTACAATACCCGAGGTCCTAGGGAGAGTTTGGGGAAGCACTTACCTAAGAAAAACGTGACAAACTGATCGGATAAGGGGTTGGAACAGTCGGCCCAGCAGCGGCGGTGGTGGCGGCACCAGCAATCAGGTGGGTAAGCGGTTGCACCACCATGGACGGGCGGCTGGCGAGCGGCACACGGGCGGCTGGGGGTGGCGATCTGGTCATATGGACCAGGGGGTGGCCAAGGGTGGCTCGGTGGCGGCGGGGCTGATCGAAACAGTGAAATAGAGAGAGAGGAGGAACGGCGGGTAGTGGTGATGCTCGGCCGGAAAGGAGAAGTGGCAGCATGGACGGCTGGCCGGCGGCGACCAGGCGGTGGCGAGCTGGTGGTCGGCTAAGGTGGCTCACGCACAAGGGAGAGGGGAGAGAGAACCGATCAGTGGGGCGATGAGGAGAGAGAAAATGAGACTGAATTATTGAGGAGAGAGAGGAAATAAATATAAATATTCTACCCCCAATAATTTGTCTCAAAACCCCACTGGAAATTACCAAAATACCCCTCAACTACCCCTCCGATCCAATGGCCAAGATTTGATCTTATCCAAAATCCAACGGCCTACATTCGTCCTTATCCAAAAAGTCAAAGGGCAAAAGAGTGATTGACCATAAAAGGAGAGGGGCATTCTTGTCCTCTTATTTTTCGGCCAAACAGGATTAATATCAGTCCCCCGACTCAAAACAATCCTCAAAATTTGTTCGCGGTCCCAGGGGCAAAACATTCATTTTTCCGGTTCCCAACCGAAATTCATTTTTTTGCAAAAATGGGTGACCTCAAGGTTAGTTACGCCAAAAACGTCATCGACCGCTCAAAATTATCACTTTCAAAATTCTCGATTCCAGAACCCAAATTGTAAGAAATGACTAAAATCGAACAATCGCGACTTTAGCTTATCTTTGACTAACAGGTGGCTCATTGGAATTATGCGCTCTCGATTCGTGATTGACATTAAGTCAAATCATGTTTAAGTTTACTCTACCCATGACGATCTCGATTGTCATATAATTGCAAGGATCTGTCGCTAGTTCCCTTAGGACACGATCAATCAAATAGATTGGTCTTTGTTGATCCAAAACATTTCCTTGTCAATCCTTATGGTCAAAGGTCGAACCAAGGTTGAGTCTTTTGGTTGTGCAAATTCAATCCCGTGATGGCCTTACCCCTAAGGTTATGTGACATTTCGAATTTCGACCCATTTTTAGGATTTATAAAAAGTGTAATTCGTCAGTGTGCTTATAGTGAAATCTAGCCCAGGAACTGATCACTCTTGGTTGTTGTTTTTAAAATTGAGATTTCGCTAGAATCGCACTCAATCGAATTTGGCCGTTATTTAGAGCTCAAACTTTAGCGTCGAATTTATCAAAGTTTCGTGACGAATTTAATTGGACGGTGTCAATATTACTGTGGCTAGCATCGATATTGTCAGGAATAGTGGAAGAGTGAAATTTGGACCTGGTGCGGATTTTGACCAATAGACCTCCCTCTGGATTTATTTTATTTAGTGTCTTTTGGCTTTTTCTTAATTTATAATTAGAATTTTTGGTGGGTGTTAGATTAGTCATCGAGATTGAATGCGAGCCGTTAGATCGCACTCAATGAGTTTGACTTTCTTCTCTCTCTCTCTCCTCTCCTCCTTTCCTGTCGAACACCCTATGCTTGCTGATTTTTCCTTTGCTCCCCCACGTCCTTCACGTGCTGCTACGCTGCTGCTTCTGCTTCTAGCTTGCTATTGCTTCTGCTGACTTCAGCCTCTGCTTGCTGACCCCGTTGACTTCTTGACCAAACCCCACGCTGCTTCTGATTTCCTCTACTGAACCCATACTTGCTGACTTCTGCATTTTCTGCTGACTTGCTGCTTCCTTCTATTGACTTCTTCTTCCTTCTCTTCTTTTCTTTGCTGTTTTGTTGCTACTGCTGCTTGCTTCTTCGGATTTTGCTTCCTCTGGCTTTTGCTGCTTCCCATTTTAGCCGATCACACCAGCTGCTTGTCAACCACCACGGCCTTGCCTTCCCAACCGCCGGAGACATGCCGGACCCGTAGACCGCAACTGCTGCTCCTCACGCCAAACACCCCACCGAGACACTTTTTCCCCCTTTTCCCTCTCGCCATCACCACCACCCACGATCACCCTCACACCATCATCGACCACCTGATCTGCCATCCGCTGTCCACCCTCACCGTTGCTTCACCGGAGTAGCCGTTGCCATGCTAAGGCTCTTGTTTGCTCCCTTGCTAAGTTGTCTTGCTTAGGTTCTCTTCTAAGTAACTTCCTAATACCTTGTTAGGCTAGTGGGTTACTAATGGCATGTTTAGGGATGGTTTAAGGGTTGTGGATAATTGGTTTAGTGGCTGGTTGTGCTTGGTTTGCCTGGTGGTGCATGTTGGTTGATTTTTGGTAAGGTTGCTGCTGCATTGCTGGTTTTTTCTATTTTTGATGTGGCTTGTGTGGGCTGAATTTGAGGAAGTATTCTTCATAAAAGTTATTCATAACATCTTGAAGTATGACATAATTTAATTTGGGAATTTTTGGAGATCATTTAGTACCATTCGTAAGTCCACTTTTGAACCGAATTGAGTCTGTCCGATTTACTGTTCACCTGACCTTTTGGTCTTTCGGATTTTCTATAAATTTTTTCAGACCTCTTTTCAACAAACTTCCTTCACAAAACTTTTCAGGGACACTTGTGTCTGTGACATATAAAAATTTCAGGGCTTTCCAAAGTAATTTGGGTACTGAATGAGTTGTATTTTTGATGGTCTGAGGGGCTATCCGAGCGAACCGGGTTTTGTCCGGTTTTGAGTGTCAAAACGAGGTGTTTACAGTTGGAACTGGGTTTCGAGTTCTTCATGGAAAATGTTTATCAAGATGTTTTGTACAACATATCCAAATTTCATAATTTTTGGAATTGATTTGCTATTTATTTCAAATGGATTTCTATCACTGTGCAACTGCCTAGTTTGGATCCGATTTTGTATATTCTCAGTTTTTCTCTCTCTCGAACTGTTTAGTGGTTGTCCATTGAGGATTTAATTGGGCCTTGTACGGCTAATAGGTGGTTTGTTCGTGAATTGCCATGTGTGATTGGTTGGGCCATGTAGTGGCTGATTTGGGTGTGAATTATGCTTGATTATGCAATGCTATGTTGAGTGCTCGTGTGACCGAGAATTGAGGGGCATGACGGGCCTTGAATGTGCTCAATTATATTGATTATTCATATGAATTCGGGTGTCAAATATGTGTTGTGGCTAATTTAAACTGAGTGCCCGAGTGTGATTGTTATGGCCATGAGTGTACATATTGAGCATTGACATAACATGTGCATTATGTGAGTATGCACGACTGGCATGAGCATATGATCGCCTAAATCGCCCTGATGCGTTTACGCGGAGTTCAGATAATAACTGGTGAATGTGCATGTATGGTCACATAAAGCCCTGATGCGTTTACGCGGGGTATTGAACCCGTCCTGATGCGTTTATACGGGACGATGCCCGGATTGCCGAAAGATGGCCAGCCTGATGCGTTTACGCGATTATAATCCGTTTATGGAGATCGGTGTTGCGCCTGATGCGTTTATGCGGGCTAGAGACACTGGGCCTAATGCGTTTACGCAGGCCAGGAAGTGTTGAATATTGATGGACCTGATGTGTTTACGCGGGTCGGACCCAATGCGTTTTACGCGGGTTGGAAGTGAATAATTGGAAAGTTGGCACGTGTGCAAGTGTGCATTGAATCATGCAAACATAAGCATGACATTGGCAAGTGTGCAAAGAGTGCATTTTCGAGTGCAAGCATGTGCATGGCATGTGTTCATGGCCAATTGATATAGGTGTATGTACCATTGTTGGGCTTAGTGCCATTATTGTTATGTGTCTAACCTGCAGGATCACTATATGCTTGATTTGGGCCCGAGGGCCTAAGTCGTGTGGTTGCTCTATTATGTGTTTGGGTAAGACTTGTCTAGATACGCATTGGCCTAGGTAGGATTTAGGGTGTTGCTTATTAAGACTCG
The DNA here is from genome assembly GCA_031216285.1 of Syzygium syzygioides. NCBI lineage: Eukaryota > Viridiplantae > Streptophyta > Magnoliopsida > Myrtales > Myrtaceae > Syzygium > Syzygium syzygioides. The sequence continues at coordinate 11,018,266 of CM062242.1, read as the reverse complement.
TTCTCATGGTTATTATATAACAATTTCAGACCCCCAACTCCGACCATGAATGGTCCGTCACAGTGTTTTGGGATCCCGAGGAAGAACCGACGAAGCAAGATCCCGAAGAGGAGTCCATGGAGTTGGTGGACCCTTTTTGTATAGTTGGGCTAACCTACCCAACCACTGGCCCCTTTTGATAGTGGTGGTTTTTAACCCTAGTGGCCTTTGCATGTAAGATTGGGTTTTGTAAACACGTGTCGTTGAATGAAGTATGGGGTTCATTTGTTCAAGTGTCCTACTACCCTTGGTCTTTAATTTTGTCTGGGTGCTTTTAATCGTTTCCGCTTGCACTTTATGTTTTGATGTTCGTATGGGTCGGCGACGAGTCATGGGATATCGCATTCGAAATACGACCACAGAGGGATGACGCGGGCTCGGTAGGGTTCGAGGCGTGACGGGTTAGCATCCTGTGAATGTGCGGTTCCAGGTGATATCTCACTATAGTGCATTAGTCAAATATTCATTTCATAAATCCCGGGAAAAGGATCGAAAATTCATAATGTTACAAGAATTTTTTGTTCTTGCTTTACATTCAAAACCTGAGTTAGCGTAGGTCTTCAATAAAGTCTAAGTTCTTCAAAATAAGAGTTTGAAGGTCTCTAACATTTTAAGAAAAAGACTGAGTGTCTATTTCAGTAGAGTCTGAACTTCTCATTTTGAACCTTGTAGAGTCCGAAGATTTTCCTTCTAAACCTCATAAAGTCTGAGCGACCAAAAAGTTAAGTTATCTTGAAGTATTAAAGTTGCTACTTTCAAAGTATATATACTTGGATCAAAATACTTCATAGTACATATCATATCTACAAGATTAACATGGATAGTTTTGTCAACTTCGAAATCTGTTTAGGAAATTTACTCAACATCTTCTTCACCCCACTTGGTGGCAGGCGTGGGGGCCTCCCTTACATCCCTATGCAGGCAAAAGTCTCACATTAGGCAACTAAGGAGATATTCCAAAGCTTGTAATGGGTTGGGTTCCCTCTTCTAGCAAGCTAACTTTTTAGGATGAGTTCTTCCCTCCCTTATAACGCATAAACATGGTACGAAAACCACTCTTTAAATGTTTGCCTTCTAACACTTTATCCCGGGGGCTTTGGTCCCTCGGAGGTGGCTCGAAGCTGCGTCCTCAGGCCGTTCTGCGAGGTTACGGAATCGTGAAGAGGGGGAGGGGAAGGACGATGCGGACAAAAATCCCACATAAGAGTAACTAAAGAGAAATTATGGGGCTTACAATGAGTTGGATTCCCTTACCATCAATAGAAGAAAAATCCCCTCATGTCGCTTTTTCCCCTCACCTCTTTATGATGCACCATGCACATACATTGCCATCGTACGTCCTTTTTTCAAAAGACGTCACTTCACTTTAAGTCACTTTCGTTTAAATCTTCAGCACCTAACACATGGAGAATGAGGCGAACCTTGGCATGTGTCCCGCAGTGCCTAATCAATCATCATCTTCAATACACAAGTAGATTTTAATGCACTAAGGTGCTGAAAGACAAATGGAAACAATTAGCCGCTAATTGACAAATCAGGAAGCGCCCCTTGTTTATTTGTCAGCCATAACTAGGGATGGGCGTGGAGTGGGACAAGAGCGCAGAGTGGGGCGGGAGTGGAGATCACGACCCCGGTCCCCGCCTCGCTGCAAGGGAATATGCCCTTTCACCCGTCCCGACCGAGCCCCGGCGAGGTATCTTGCATGGGGCAACAATGCCCTGCGGAGCTTTGTCCCGCTATAGGCAAAAAATTCTGATGATGTCTTTTCTTTGTGAGAAATTGATGAATGTGTCCCTATTTTGTTTGGCATATGATTTAGCAATAAATAACAAAAAAAAAAGAAGAAAGAATTGCAAACGTCTAAATATAACATCAACCACTCATTACATAAAAATAACAAAAGATTGTTTCATCCTCTCTTTCAATTAGTAATAATATAGATAGAGATTAGTATAGTAGAGAATAGAGATATTTGATTTTAGTCATTGGGCATTTTATTGTAGTTTTAACTGGATAATTTTTTTGTCAATAAAGATGAGCACCCGAAGGCATTCCGTCAGTACTAATATTAAGGCAAAACTGGAGGTTTTGATCTCTCTTTCCAATAATATTTTCACACATAGTAAAAATTTAGGTCGGCCCCCCCTTTTTTTACCTCTGCGTGAAGAACATCAGCAAGATTAGTTGGTGTTTGGTAACAAGGTTTTGATGTGTCTTTTCTTTAATTATTGTCGTGCCCACAATTAGACTAAAGTAATCCAGATAAATTCGAGTGATGGGGATTGATTTGCGTCATTACAGCCCTGGATTTAATTAGGATTACGACCTGAAAGCTAGGTTTTTAGTACTTGTTGCCCCAGGCACATGAACATGATAAACAATTAGCAGGTGCTGTTTTCCAATCGTGGCATTGCGTTGCATAGATGCCAAAGTTTATGCCTCGCGCCTTCGAGAAACTGTACAAGATAGAGAAGAGCATGTCGATGATTTTAATTGCGCCATGTACGTGCTGCTTATCACTCAACTATTGATAAGGTCAATTAGCATATCCCCTTTCTTTTTGTCGTTACTCCTCGCTAGGAAACGGGCAACAATTGCTTAGATTCGCGTACCCAAAAACCCACGGTCGCATGGAAAAACATAATACTTTATTGATTTTCTTAATGATTATTTTTGAGGCGCTTGGTAAACATCTACATGTGTTTTCCGTGTTTGCCCTAGACGGAATTTTATCAAGTATAATTAACATATGTTTTGAGATATTTGCTTGTAAGACCCTTTTCGTCTTAAATTGAAGGGTTATTACTACAATCTCAAACTGATATATTTGTAATAAATTTATTCCAAACTAATTTTTTGACCACCAAAAACTCCAAATTGATATATTTATAATAAATTTACCCTCTATTATATTTAATTAATACAAAAAAAATTATAAACTAGTACACCTGAGACAAATGAAGGGATAAAACTCCAAACTAGTACATTCGTCAACTATCATGTGTCATTTAACTAAACAATTTGACAATAAAATTTAACGAAAAATGACGGAAAATAAATTTATCATATGTGTACTAGTTTTGAATTTTTATTTATCAAAAAATTAATTTGAAGTAAATTTATCACAAATAAATCAGTTTGAGATTTTTCATCATAATAACCGTAAATTCAACATGATTATATGTCATCAAAATAGTATGAATACTTTGGCTGTATATAACAAATATTTGAAGGTCAATTGTTGGCAAAATCATACAATTACATGATTTTTTTAAATTTTTTACTAATTATATAAGAATCCTCGACGAGAACCCACAAATGCCAAAGTAATTTTTGCATCATGAGTAATTCTGTTCATCGACGATGAAAAAACTTTACCGTACCAAAAAAAAAAAGAGAAGAGAAAACAAGTTCACATGAAAAGCTATCCTAGGTTCGGGTTTTCTTCTTTCGGGGACTCAACTCAATTAATGGAATAATAGCTCTACGGTAGCTTTCTCACCTACCGACAATTCCCATGGGTCGTCACCACTTTTGTCGTTTTCTCGGAAAATCTACATCTCCCTCTCCTCCATCCTCCTCCTCCCTTTCTTATTCTGCAAGTCTTGATCCATCCCTCATTAACATCTCTTCTCTTTTGCAGGGATCGGCATTTGGCAGGAGGAAAAAAGAAGATAACAGAGGGCAGAGAGGAGAAAGAGACAACCAAAAATGCATCCACTACGATCAAAAAGGAGTGAGAGACGAAGTTTACATGCAGAGAGGAGAGTCGTCTTCCCTTCAAAAAGTAACAGGAACAGGAAACATAACACCCACCCAACACCAGATTGATCCGTGAACGAACGAAAGAAAGAACTAATGGGGGAAAATGAAGCTTGAGCCGATGTGAGAGAGACAGAGAGAGAAAAAGGGTTTGTGTTTCTGGCTGTCCGACCCGGCCTAGCTGTATCAAAAATTTCCCCCGATGACAATATATGTTTCCGAGCATCTAATATATAGCTAGTGAGAACAATATTTCAGTGGAAGTAAACAATGGCCGAACGACCCTCCCTCCCTATCTCTCTCTAGTCTTCGAAGCCAACTTTCTCCCAAATGGCGTTCCGGACGCGACGGAGATCTCTCCCTTTCAGCGTCCTCCCAACGCCTTCGTGGACGGAGAGCGACGCGCCTCTCCTCCTCGCCAGGAACTCGTGCGGAGGGACTATGTCCCCGTCGTCCTCTTCGTCGCCGTCGTCGCTGCCGCCGTCCTCGGCGGTCTCCCTCCCCTGGTGGTGCTCTCGGTAGTCCCCCAGCAGAATCTTCGACCAGTCCGGTATGTTCACGGGCAACGACGCCGCCCCCGGCGGCGAAGGGGCCTCCGCCGCGGACGGCCGCCTCTGCAGCTTCTTCAGGGATCGAGGCTGACGTATTCTCGGGTCGGAGGACGCGTCGTCGGAGGACCAGAGGAGATCGGACTCGTCGAACTCGAAGACGGGGTCGTCGGGAGCACTAGGGCGGTAGTGGTGGTGGGAGCCGGGAGGGTTCTTGTGCGTGGGCGTCGCTCGGGAGATCATTCTCGAGGCGGCCATTGCTGAAGGGCTTGAAGTGTGAACGAGGAAAGAGAATGGGAGAAGGAGGTGGAGGGTGAGAAGTTTTCCTCTGTCTAGCATTTTTATAATTGTGTCGTGTGGAGTGATCTCTTATGAAGTATAATCTCTCTTGCTCTCTCTCTCTCTCTCTCTCTCTCTCTCTCTCCTGGTTTGGACCCACGAAGAAGTCTCTGAAAGCTAATAAATAATGACTTGGAGACGACGACCTCGTAAGGTCTTCAACGGGAGCTACCACATGGGATTGGCACAACTCTCCGCTCTGCAAGCAAAAATGCCAATAATGATATCTTGATCGCTTCATTTTCTCGTCTTTCTTAAATCCAAAGAAAGAAACTGCATAACAAAGGAAGCATTCCCACCATATTAGGGTTTGAAAAATGGGAAATATTAAGACTTTTTGCCCTTTGCATGCGCAATTCTTTACCATAACACCGACTAATCATTTTTCACCTTGCGCGCAACACATTCGAAGTTAGGATCACATATGTAGCGTGCACTATCAATTAAGAAATCGCTCATGTTATCTTATCAAATCAGTATGTTTCCATTGCTCGGTTGACTTCTATCCGTATTAAGGCTTCACAAACATGATCGGTAAAGCAATCAAAATCCCGTTGCATAGTTAGGTATTAAGTATGATTATCAGCAGATTATGCAAAAAGACGATGCCTACCGAATTTCCAAATTGTGTTTGCCAACGAGATGATGCCTTGACAAGCCGAGCTGTGCCAGGCTCCAATACCATTATGCCAAAAATTAAAGTGCATATATATAGAGAGAGACATATATAGATATATCCTATGTTTGATTATTGAGATCAACCTAGACTGTATGCAATGAAACCGCTTACAGGTGGGCACGGGGGGAGGCCGCGAGAGGACAGAGCGATTAACGGAAAATCCCATACAAGATAAACGAGGAGCAATAAAATAATTTGGAAAAAGAGGAGCTCGCGCAACGCGATAACTCCAGAAAGAGAAGAGAAAAGAAAAAAACCAGAAAAAAAAAAAAAGAGGAGACCCACAACCACCGCCACTCGCCACCACCGCCACTCGCGTCGAAGCGCCCTTCGTCGAATCGCCGAGGAATGACACGACGGACCGCATTAAAATAAATAGCGCGGGGCCTGGTACTCGCACACGAGGCGACACGTGGGACGGGCCAATGAAAATCGGAAGTCCCATCTAATTCTCTCCCCCCAATGGGACAAACGGTGGGTGAGGATGGTAATTAGACCCTGGGGGTAATGGATAGGCAACGGCGACTTTATCAGCTGACCCCGCGAGACGTGCGCGCGCGCGCCTGGGGGTGACGTGGACCAATGGGGGTTGGGCCCACGCCCTCGGCGGATTTTTCCTCGCGCGTAGCATCTTTTAGCCTACGAGGGCGGCAAAAAATTAATTGGAGGAGGGTCAAAATCACCGTAAATTCATTTCTTAATTTATATATTAATAAATGAATCATCAATTGATTAGTTATATTTATTAAATAGATCATGAATGGATAGAAATTTAATATTAATATTAAATTGATCATAAATGAATTACAAATGAGTTTACAACTGATTTAAACTCAACTCGTCTCTTTCTTCCTTACTCAATTTTATACTCACTCACTTTGCATTTTCATCTCAGTTTGGATATGAATTTTCTTAAATTTAATTAAATATGAAAGTATTTTAGTAATATAGATCTAATCGGGTATAAATTAAGTATGAATCGATCGGGTATGAATCAAGAAAATTACATTTTACATAAATAAATTTTAAATAAATTAATAGATCAATTTGATTCGAAGTACTTATGGCTCTATCCAAATTTAATTCGATCTGCCCATTTGACATGTCGAGGACAAACCAACGTTTCTCCGAAGCTTCGTGCTCCGGGAGGGGCCCCGCCGAGGCGCACGTCACGACCAGTCTGGATGTGGATGTCCATGTTTGCGACACGTCACCGAGGGGTGGGAGCTGGTTTCTTTCTCTCTTTATTCTTTTGTCGCGACGCGGGGCGTTGTTATCCGAGGATCAATTAATTAATGAATTATCTTTTGGCTTGGCCAGGCGGAGGACCGTCCCTAGCCCCGTAATAATTTGACAGCGAAGGACATTAATTGATAGCAGTAAATTCTTTTAACGCCCCAGTCGTGGCTGGCTTGCCTTCAGTCTCTTTTTGCCTTTTTTTTTCACCTTTTTAACTTCTAGTCCTTTCATCGGCAATTTGAGCTTCTGCTTTTACATCATGCGTGTTTGTTTTTGCTTAAGCGAGGGTCAAAAGTAAATTTTAACTTTACCGTCAAAAGTTAGAATATTATTGAAAAAATTATGCGCGAATTTACATCTCAATGTTTATATATTTCATGAAAGTATTTGGATTTTTCTGATTTAGAATAACGACGATGGTAACCGCTATACTTTTTTAATTCGTTCGATGTTGTCTATTTATGTTTATTTGGCCAATGGAATCCTTCTAAATTGTATGTCTTGTTGTTCGAGTTAATCTTTTTGTTTAAAATGCGAATGAAGATGCTGATGCCGACTGTCATGCCAGCACCACAACATTGCTAACCGAAAAACTAAAGTAGATGGATCTTTTTGTTTGATTGCGTATCAGGCAAAATTCAATTTTCAAACTCTTTTAAAGCAAATCCAAAATAAAAGGCAAATTATGGCTTAATTGAGAAGTTGTGATATCGAAAAGGCGTTGCGGTTTTGCTAATCCGTCCCTCAAGTGACCCGAACCCCAACCTCAGCCTCTGCTTAACGCACTTAAATCAATTACCATGCACATGTCACTTAAGTAGTTTATTTTCCCTATGGTTGCTTAGTCATTCTAGGTGTCCAATCGACAAAGGTTAACTAAATTGATTGGCGCCGACTCCTACGTGTTTTCTAGCTTATGTATTTTTAGATGTGGTGGCAAACTCCAACCAAGGACTTGGAAAAGTCCTAGGAACTGGGGACTCCGCAAACTGGCAACCCTCAATTTTGCAAGATTTGAGGCGCTGCAAGGCATGGGTCAAATTTCATAAAATATTTCTAACGAAATTATTCTTAAGTAAGTATGTCTAACAAATGACATGAGGACTACCCTTATTAGCTTGACCCCTTATCTTATATTGGATAAGTCAAGTGTTTAAAAACATATTAACACAGCATTAATGCATTGTTTGCAAAGGAGGGGAGGGGCCGGGGCAAATGGAGAAAATTAGACAAATTTTTATTTTTTTGTGAAGAGAGAAGGGAGAGAAAATTATATTTTTTCCCGATTTATTTCATTTTCTTTCCTCGAAAATGAGGAGAAAGCAAATGAAATGGTAGATTACTAGAAGGAAAAAGGTGGAGATGAACCATGATTTTCTCCTATGATGTTTGGATAGGGAAAAAATGTGAGGAGAAAGAAAAAAAAAGATGGAAATTTTCAAATGTAATACAAACTGGCTATTGATACCCTTTATGCAACAATGGCATCATCACGAAAATGGGTGAGAAAATTATTCAGATGGTCATTTTTTTTTTTACTTTTCGTCTTTATTTAGCACAATTTCTCTCCAGTTGCTTTTTCTAAGATTTCGCTCGAACCCAAACCTTCCATTTTCTTCTTTCATGCACGATAGCTTTTCTCTCCAATTGCAATTTTCTAAGATTTCGCTCGAACCCAATCCATCCCTTTTCTTCTTTCGTGCAAACGAGGGTGATTAATTTTCTTTCGAATATACCTTCTAACACTTCTCTTTCCCATGTCTTTACCCCTCGGCCAAATAAAGATTTAAAGCCGTCTCAAATCTCTTTCCATATTTTCCGCGTTTTGACTGTAACTCCTCACCAAGTTTTGACCTCGACAAAGCTTATATTGTTCTTAAACCGAGGTACAACATTTAAATCCGACACGTCTGTTGTGCAGCCGGAAACTGCTTAAGACCACACGAATTCTTGCGTGATAAATTCCCGACTCAGACCCGCTTCGCCTCCGGAATGGAATCCAACAGATGAGAACCGTCAACAGGGAAGAGGCTGGAGTAAATAAATCGTGTAGAGATGGACAAGAAAATTCACGCCAGGAAGCGCGTCTTTTAATACCGTAGAAAATTAGGGTTTTATGATAACGATGAAGTAATTATCGATTCAAAGTAATTAAAAATGCCTATCTAACTTAATCAAGGCACGTGATTAGCAATTGATACGATAGTTCAAGAGAAGAGATAGACACCGTTGTGAGGGAGCTTGGGCACATGCACATTGGATTTGCGCATGGGAATTGATTAATCGAATGGAAGTGCAGCATTATTGGGCCATATCATCGGTCAATTAATGCATGAGATTATACTAAGCATTTCTTTCTCTCTAATCTTGTTTCCCAAGGATAAGTACGCGAGCAATTTCTTTATTGTTATTTCCTGGTTTTGACCACGTTTTTATCAGTAATTATTTAGGCCATTTGCCTTTCTGTTTTCTAGGTTTTTTTCCCTCCTTCTTATGTCCCTTTTTATTTGCTTTGAAGTATAGTTTGGTTCAAGTATCAGGACCTAAGCAAGTCCTTAAAAGACTTCGTATTGATTCTTGTCCGAATTTCGAAATCACCAAGATGTTAAAACTTTTAAAGGATATTCTCTCTCACCAGAAAAGAAAAAGATGTGATGAAAATTCGAGATGCATGGCATGCAAATATTAATATGTTAAAATAAAGAATGCATCCGTAGTGTTTGCCCTACAAGATCGGGATAGGCCGCAAAGGCCCTTGCAGAAATTTCGGCTCCCTCTCTTCTTTCCCTTTATCTTCTTTCCCAAGGATAAGTACGTTAGCAATTTCCTTATTGTTATTTCCTGCTTTCGACCACGTGTTTAGCATTAATTATTTAGGCTTTTTCCCTTTCTGATTTCTAGGCCTAATTCCTAAAAGAAGCATTAACTGGATTTTGAATGAAAATTTTGGAATGAACTGTTTTTTTTTTTTTGGTAAGGTAAACATTTGTATAACTAAACATAAACCAAATACAACCTAAGCTCGAACCACCCACTGACCATACAAGGACAGAGAAATGTCCATACAAGGTCAAAGGAGGTCCAGCAGGGCCAAGAAAAGAGGCAAAAGCCATCTAAATACAAGAGAACCAGCGTCCGAAAAAGAAAGAAAAATACTATCCAGTCCGGAACTGTGAAAATGAACCCCGTGACTAATGGAATGAACTGTTTTTTATCTCATAAAAAATCATAAATTCTCACTTAATTTCCAAATTTGGCCTGAATAATTTGAAAATTTCACATTACGGGGGCCAGATTTAGGACTCAAGTAAAAGTTGATGCTCTTTATTGAGAAAAAAAAGGTTCGAGCAGAAATTATCACTTAAGGTAAAGTTGGTGTTTTTTTTTTTTGAATTAACCCATGTTTTCTAGTTTTTTTCCTTCTTTTTTTTTGTCCTTTTTTATTTGCCCCAAAGTAATAGTTTGGTTTAGTTCATCTTGGTTGCTCGTAAAAGTTTAAGGATGACTTGTAAAAATCTGATTTCCAAGTTGAATTGTAAGATTCAAGGTTGACATGTCCTATGCAAATACTGTTCTGCTGACGGAAAAAAGAGGATTGGAACATGCGACAGCACACAGGGCCCAGCAAGACAAGGAAATAGAACTTTCCATCTACTATTCACAGCGATGACTGAGCTAGAATTTCCATCCAATGCAATGAAAGCACGATCATATAAGCTAATTCATCACCATAAATTAAGCATAAAGTTCTTAATGCCAAGCATAATTAATGACGATAGCATGTGCAAAAACGCTTCCCACGGTAAGGTTTGCTCGGCTTAATTTGAATTGAATTATGAGCTTCTGAACTAGTTCGTACAACTACGACCAAAAAAAAGAACTAGTTCGTACAAACCCAAAAGAATTGTACACTGCTTATCTATTCTCCTTTTTGGCTTAACTGCTGCTTAACTGGTTGTTAACTGCTGCTAATTGCTATAAGTATTAAGATTGTAATTCGATTAAAAGACTATCAATCAATCGATGAACACCAGTTGTTAAATTTTATCTTCTTGCCATCTTTACATTACACTGCCTTCTACATGGCTGACAACGATTATTGCCCATGGTTTTCGTACTTTTAATTTTCTCGACAGATTACATTTTCTATTTGAGAATCAACACAGGACCCCTTACATCCTGTGTCGATTAGTTCGTTGATCAATCTTTTGAAAGGTACTTTGTCGACTCCTTTCGGCAAAACAATTGCTTATTGGTTTTCTTTTTTGGCTTAAATGCGACTTAACTACAATTTGATGCAAGTAAACGGTAGGGATTCCTAATTAGAATTTAGTCAACAAAATATGCTGTAGGGAATTATCCCTACTTCAAATCAATTAGAGACCTTTTCTTCCAATATAAACGGCATCCGCTGGAGATTTATTTTTTCAAACCCCTTACTGCATATTGCGTGAGCCCTTCTCCTGTGTAAATAACGTTAGCAAACAATTATCGAGAAAATGTAAGAATATTATACTAGCAAGTGTTGGCAAAGGAAGAAGGACAATAGAAGTGTTAAAAGTTGTGTACAACACTTATTTTAGTATCAATTTTTTTTTCGAATTACGTAAGTGCTATTCTTTTAAAAAAAACAATCACTTAAATGCCAACTCTGATCTGAATCGTCGAAAATTTAACGTGGTTATATTTTATTAATTTCTCAATCCTACGTAGCTCGTTGATGTCTCAGTCAACATATAACCCCTAAATGACATCGTCTAAAAGTTGTAAATAATGATCATTTGAGTGCCAAATTTTGTTTGAAGTCATCACTTCAGTGCCGATCATTGTTAAAAAAATAATCACTTTAATGCTAGTTGGATTGTGCGACGTCATTTTGGATGTCCATGTGGATTAGATTTTTTTGAAAAATATGCCAAGTCATATTAATAATTTTAATTTTAAATGCCACGTAATCAATTTGGCCGGAATTTGTACTTCAATTATCATTTTTTTCTTCGATTTGGCAGTTACGTGATTTGAAAAAGAATTTTGACACTAAAGTGAGCACTATACACAACTTTTGGTACTTCTAGTATTTTTCTCCCATTGGCAAAAGTTATAAATATAATGGCATCCGTAAACATTGACAAAAGCAATGCATATTATTGGATTTATGAATTAGGGCAAAGCTTATGGATATAATCGCATTTGTAAAATGTAGGTAAAAGTTTATTAAATATAGCGGCATTTAACCGTTTATTACTATAGGGGTGTCAAATAGGTAGGTCGAGTCGGGTCGGGTCGGGTCGGGTCGGATTTGGATAGGGTCAAAAATGGTCAAACTCATATTGACCCATTTAACCCGTTTGGACCCATATTCATATAGTACAAATTTAGCGATCCAAACCTGACCCGACCCACACCCGATCCGATATTGCTAAAAGATTTTAATATTAAATCCAATAAAAAAACTTATTTCTTATAAATTTTTAAAAATATATGTTGCTAAAATACTGTGAATATTTTTTTTATAACTTCAATAAAAATCTGATTTATTTTAATTTTTTTTTCTTTGTTCCTTTTCCTTTTTTTCTTCTATGTCTAGCGACTAGCAACAGCCGGCGATCGACGACCGGCACTCCTTTTAATGATTTTCATTTTTATTTTTTTAAATCATTTTTAATTATTTTTTTCTTTTCTTCTTTTTCCTTCTTCTTCTGTCGGTCGTCAGCCATGGCGACGGCCGGCAATCGGCCACAAGCGACAAACGAGCTTGCTGGCCTCTGGCGAGCTTTGAGCCTTGCCGGACGTCGACAAGCTCGAGTCTTGCCAAAGGCCTTGAGCTCAAACTCGCTCAAGGCCGACAAGCTTGAGTCTCACTGAAAGTTAGTGAGCTCGAGGCTCACCATATTGGAGAGGCTTGCCAGATCGGCGAGCTCATCCCACACTTGTGGCTAGCTATTGTCATGGCCAGCCACCTGTTGAGGAAGAGGAAAAAGAAAAAAAGAAAAGAAAAGAAAAGTTATTTTAAAAATTAGATAAAAAAATTTAAAAAGACATGTTTATGATTCACTTAAGCTTATCTTTAAAGCTAAAGTCAACCCATTTATGACCATTTAAAACCCATTAAGTTACTAAGTAACCCATTTATGACCCATTTAAGCTTATATTTAAAACTAAAGCCCACCCATTTATGATCCATAAAATTAAATATGAGTTAAAATATCGGTTTTTAACCCATTTTGCCACCTCTAATTTACTGACATTCTTTGTTTTGTAGTAGTGTTGATATAGGAGTTTCGCCAGAATTTCTCCCGTGACGAAATACTTTTCACTGAAAGTCATTCTTTAATTTTTATTAAATGAGACGGATTTTACACTAACTCTAGACAAAAAAATATCCAAGTGAATGAGGGAATCAACAATTTTACTTTAAATAGAGTTACACAAACACAAACCATGCTAGAATTTAACCGACAACAAGATCTGAAAAAAGTGTTATTGTTACAAACGAACCAGATGTAAATAATCCCTACCAAAATTTAATCAAAGACAAATCTTGAGAACGTAAAAATATCACATCGGAATTTAATCGATGACTCGAATTTGGAAAGTAAAGTACTAAAAGATAGTAAATTTAATTGATTTGGGGGGGTGGAGTTTCTAGTAGACAATTGGTACTATTTATAATGATCTAGCGATATTTATAATGATCTAGAGGTAATTGCTTTATAGCTGTTTCCAATAGTTGCATTTCCTTGAACAGCCTCCATATTCCTCCATCTCCGAAAATTTCGTGCCTATGCCCTTGTGATGCCATGATTTTGCTTCCAAGCGATTTCTTTTACAAGACTCTGTGTCAACAACTCCACGACCTCAATTTGGGACAGTTATTGCCCCGTGATTTAACTTTTCAAGTGATGACTGCCCTATGATCTTATTTCTAAGGGTCTGCATAGCAATGTTTTTGTTCCCATAAACAATTTTTTATCAGAAATAGTTTTTTCTATTTCTATTTCTTGGAATAGTTTCTGAGCAAAAAATAGCATTTAGTAACTATACAAAATTTCTATTCCTGGAATAGAAAAAGAATAGAAACACGTTTAAGGTGCGAATGATCCATTTCTATTCCATGGACGAGTTTCTCCCTTCTGGGCTACTGGTGGAGGACGGCGGGTGGAGGGGGGGGGCGGAGGACGGTGGTCGGCGGCGGCAAAGAATGGTGACCGGCGGTGGGAGGCAGTGGAGCACAGCGGTCAACGGTGGAGCACGTTGACGTCGGGCGGCGGTGATAGCAGCTGGGGGGGGCAGCGAGAGGTGGATAGCGGTGGAGGGTGGCCATCGTCGGTCGATAGAGCACGGCGGCCGGTGGCGAAGGATGGCGGCCGATGGTGGGTGACCACCGGCGTCGCGTGGCTAGAGGCGAGAGGTGGCTGGCGACCAAGGGCAGCCAGTGCTAGGTGGTGGCCGGCGTCAAGCGATGGAGCACAATGGCTGGCGGCGAAGGATGGCAGCCGGTGGTGGGTAGCCCGCGGTGGTGGAGGACGGTGACCAGTGGTGGGTGATCGTCGGCGTTGGGTGATTGGCGAGGTGTGGCAGCTAGCGTCGAGTAGCGACCGGCGTCAAGCGATGGAGCACAACGAATAGCGATGGAGGATGGCGATCGGTGGCGGGTGGCGACAAGCGTCAAGCGGCAGAGAACAGTGGTCGACGACAAGAGGCGGCCAGCGGGCGGGAGGCGAGCGTTAGTCGGCGAGCGACGGCTGCGGAAGGCAAGCGGTAGGTAGCGGTGAAGGACGGCGAGAGGCAGTGGTGGATGGGTTGCGGCCGATGGATTGTTTCTTATTTTTGGAGAATTATAGAAAAAAATCGTTTCTTTTTTCTTGTTCCAGAAACAAGAAGCAGATTTTTTTTGCTTCTTGTTTTTGTTCCAAATCTATTTCTGGAACACTTTTTTGTTCCAGAAACAAAAAAATAGATTTTTTTTACTAAACGGATTTCTATTTTTTTCTGTTCCGGGGAACAAAAGAGCAAAAAAACAAAGAAACAGAAATGTTGCTAATCAGACCCTACGCGGTAACTGTTCCCTCAAAAAATGTAGGCCCATTTCTTCTCAATCTCAACTGCTTTGCTGATCTTGAGCTTGGTAGCTGTGCTTCTTTGCTCCTCAAGTGAACATTTGCCAATTACTCCATTGTCCCAATTGCTTTATCTGAAAAGGTTACTATATTTCTATACCTTTCATGCTTTCAAAGAACTTGGATGACATTATGCTATTCACCCATTACTAGTATCCATATCGATAGTTGCTAGTAGTCCGTCATCATGTATCGATAACTAAATATGTGCCACCGATGTGTATTATTGTCGATAAGCAAATATCAATCTCTACGGTCGTCATTATGGTATCACGTGCATGGTATTGTTCATGTGTTGCTCATGTGGCTGTCCACACTCACTTGTCAAGCACATGCTTGTTCATGTCAACGATTTGCTTATTTTTTGATTTAAACAAATGCCACTTTTAAAAGAATTAAAGAATTAAAAAAAAGTTTTAATTCTTTTAAAACCATATCTTAAAAGTGCGCACCCTTCTTCCATAGGCGGCTTTAATGTTTAACGTTTCGTATTTTCCGCGCAATTAGCCAGCTCATTGTACCTTGTGGTACTCCGACACGTTGTCTTGATCGTCTCTAGTATGCGGATTGTCATCATTAAGGATCGTATCTTTTCGAATTGTCGTCCTGTGAATCGTTGTTCATCCTGGGAAAATATACATGTGCAAAAAAATTTGATTTTTATTCCTTCTTCATTTCCAGCCTTAAACCATAGTCTTCCGTTTGGCCTAAAGCCCTCGATTTCTCTTCGTCTCAAGCTCCATTATTTTCCATGGCTCTCAATCTTCCTCAGTATTCTTCTCCACATTATATAGTCAAGTTCGATAGTCTTAAAAATGATGAGCAATCTGATAATTGTTGCTTTCATCTCTTGAACTTGATTTATGAGTACCCTGAGTGGCTTATCCTCGGTCCTTGCCTCAAAAGTCACCTCCGAATCCCATCCTCTCTTAGGCTTTGATTTCCTCAAAGGAGTAGGGAATTACTTCCCATTCAAAGGCCTTCTATTGTAGACATCTGAGCTACTAAACCTTCTCGAGTCGGGTTTCCCTATTTTCGAAGTAGATTTCTATACATGGTGTCTATGGATGAAGACCGACAATCAGATACAGCTTGCTTGGAAAAAGGCGGGGATTGAAATTGCTCTCCAAGTAGCGTCAACAAGGATTTAAATCTGGGTCTTCCGAGCGATGCAATCAGCTTCTGGTCTCCATCGACCAACTGCTTCTTCATTCCCTAGGGCCCCATGTCAATCTCCCTTTTAGATGCTTACACTGTCGCTGGCTTCCTTCCTAATGGCTCACCCGTAAAGGATATTGGTCCTCCTGATCTCCATAGTCCTACTGTTGTTCCTAACAGCGTTCTAGCTTATGGAAGATTCCCGACTAGATTTATCAAAAGTCTGGTCTAGTCACTAATGTCAAGCATGCAGCCTACTTGCTTTTTTGGCTTTTCAAGCACGTTTTCTTCCATCCAGCGATCAAGGTGTCAAGTACCTTCCAGGCATTGCTTCTAGTCTTGTGGCAGGTATACTAATTGCTCTAGGTCCACTTGCTCTCACTACTTTGTGTAGGAGTTTTACCCATGCTTCTTCAGCTATGCGGTCTATGGAAGGCCGTACCCTTTTTGGCCAGTTTTGGTTTCTTCACACTTGGATTGCCTTATACTTGCTGTCTTTCTTTGGTGATGAACCTTGTGTTCTACCTTATTATGGGCAATTGGACTCTCAACCCCATTTTTCTTATTCTACCGGTTGTCGATTGTTGAGTCGTCCTTTTTTGCATGTACCGAGGATTCTCCCTTAAAAATGTTAGGAATGTGATTCAAATCACTAACGGCTAATAGGAAGTGGTCTTGGTGATCTTTTTAGTAAATCCCATGATTGTAGGAACTGTCATTAGTGATCCTTATTCAGTGGGAACATGATCCCACATTATCACGTTTTGTTTTGTTTTCTAGGAGTTCAATTATTTGAATTTAGCTATTTATTAGGTTGTTCCTTTGTTATGTTTATGGGTGTGTTTTCGAAATATTGAATGGAAAAGGATCACTTTGTTCTTGCATTGTGTTATCTTTTTCATATCTTCTATCACCTTTAAAGCTCTTTTACTTCAACATTTTGGTATCAGAGCCAGGTTCTTCTTTCTGACTTGAACAGCAATGGCCTCATTAGGATCCAACTCAATGCAGTCAATGATTCTAGTCTTCAAGGGTGAGAATTTCGATTTCTAGAGGATCAAGATGAGGACACTTTTCAAGTCTCAGGAGCTTTGGGAGGTGGTTGAAGATGGGTATAGTGAGATTGATGATGAAGCAAAGTTGAGGGAGAATAGAAAGAAAGATGCAAAAGCACTTTGTTTCGTTCAGCAAGGACTTCATGAAAGTGTTTTCTCAAGAATTTCAACAGCAGAAAGTGCAAAGGAGGCATGGGAGATTCTAAAAACTGAATTCCAGGGATCATCCAAAGTCATTACGGTCAAGCTCTAATCATTGAGAAGGGAGTTTGAGACACTGTCAATGCAATCCAACGAATTTGTTCAGGACTTTCTATCGAGAACAAAAGCAGTTGTCAATCACATGAAGTTGTATGGAGAGAATATCACAGATGGGACTGTTGTTGCAAAGATCTTGAGAAGTCTCACTCCAAGGTTTGATCACGTGGTTGTAGCAATTAAGGAGTCAAAGGATCTGTCAGTCTTCACTGTGGATGAACTCATGGGGTCACTGCAGGCACATGAGGATCGATTGAACAGATCACAAGAGAAGAGTGAAGAAAAAGCCTGTGCCGTGAGAGATTCTACTCAAGATGAAGGGAGAAACAACAGTAGCAGCAGAGGAAGAGGACGTGGAGGTTCAAGAGGAAGAGGCAGAGGCAGAGGTTGGGTGGAGCAAAGGAAATGTTACACGTGCGGCAAACAAGGTCATCTTACAAGAGACTGTAGAAGCAGTCAAGCTGAATTTGCTGCTGAGGAAACTGAAGCAACAGAAGAAGACTTTCTGTTCATGGCGTTGATGGAGCATGGAAAGGAAGAAAAAGCTATATGGTTCTTAGATAGTGGTTGCTCTAACCACATGATTGGGATGAAGGAGATGTTTAGAGAGCTTGATGAAACTCAAAGAAGGGTGATTCGTTTCGGGAACAACAAGCAAATCCAAGTAGAGGAAAAGGGTATAGTTGAGGTAAAGTCTATTTCTGGGAAAAGTAAACCAATTTCTAATGTTCTATATGCTCCAGAGTTGGCCCACAATCTCTTAAGTGCGGAACAGCTTTTACTTAGTGGTTTTACTATTTTATTTGATGAAACATGTTGCACTATTACTGAGAAAGCAACGGGTCATGTTTTGGCCAAAGTAAATATGGCTGAAAACCACATGTTCCCTTTAGTTTTCAGCAAATTGGAAAATCACGCTATGGTCATTATGTCTAAGAATGCCTCTCAACTTTGGCATCTTCAATATGGTCACCTAAACACAACTGGATTGAGGTTGCTAACTCAAAAGGAGATGGTAAGTGGTCTTCCACAAATTGAAACGGCTGAGGCAGTATGTGAGGGATGCATGTATAGGAAGCAAAGCAAGAGGCCGTTCCCTATTGGTCAATCCTAGAGAGCAATTAAGCCATTGGAACTTGTACATGTTGATTTGTGTGGCCCCATGAGGACTGAGTCATTAGGTGGCAGTAAATATTTTCTACTATTTGTCGATGATTATAGTAGGATGAGTGGGTGTATTTTCTCAAATTTAAGTCAGAAGCCTTTGAGCAATTTGTCAAGTTCAAGGCTCTTATGGAAAAGCAGAAGGGGAGCAACTTGAAGACATTGCGCACTGACAAAGGAGGAGAGTTCACTTCTAGAGAGTTCAATCAATACTGTGAGAAGCATGGAAAACACAAAGAGCTGACTGTACCTTACACTCCAGAGCAAAACGGAGTAGTGGAGAGGAACAACAGAACAATTGTTGAAATGGCAAGAAGTATGCTAAAAAGTAAGGGGTTACCTAATAGATTTTGGGCAGAGGTAGTGACTATTGCCATCTATTTAATCAATATCTCACCAACAAAAGCTGTTCTTAACAAAACTCCTTATGAGGCCTAGTCAGGTAAAAAGCCTTCAGTTGAGCATCTTAAAATTTTTGGGTGCATTGTGTATGTAATGATTAATGCACATGAAAGACATAAGCTAGAAGGAAAATCAATTAAGTGCATTTTTATTGGTTATTGCTCACAAACTAAGGCTTATAGGGTCTATAATCCAGCAACTGGTAAAGTGATTATAAGCAGGAACATAGTGTTCAATGAGGAAGACTGTTGGCAATGGGAAGACAAAGGAAAAGCTCCTGTATTTCAGATCAAAGATGTTGAAGAAGTACATAGCAAGGAGACTAGAAGCATGACCACGTCAGAATCAAATTCAGTTGCGAGTCTAGATGGCTCGAACTCAGTTGGCAGATCAATTCTCACGACCTCAACTCACCAAGGCAGCAGCTCAAATTCGTCTAACAATGGTACAGGTTCCACGGATGGAGATACAGACAATGATGATGATGATAGTGAGACACCACCTATGAAGTTCAAGTCACTTAAAGAGATCAATGAGTCATGAACATTTGCTCTCTATGTAGCTAAACCCTCCTCATATGAAGAAGCAGCAGAAAGTTAGAGTGGAGACTAGCAATAGAGGAGGAAATGTCAGCAATTGAGAAGAATGAAACCTGGAGTTTGGTTGATCTACCAAAGAATAAGAAAGCCATAGGTTTGAAATGGGTATTCACAACCAAATATAATCGAGTTGGAACTCTACTAAAGCATAAGGCAAGGCTAGTGGTGAAGGGCTACTCACAAAGGAAAGGGATAGATTTTGAAGAAACCTTTTCTCCTGTGACAAGGTTTGAAACAATTCAAGTGGTACTATCAATAGTGGCATTTCTCAAGCTTTGTGTTTATCAATTTGATGTCAAGTCTGCCTTTCTTAATGGAGAACTAAGTGAGGAAGTTCATGTAGCTCAGCCTGATGGGTTTGTTAATCAAGAGAGTCCAGATAAGGTCTATAAACTTAAGAAAGCCGTATATGGACTTAAGCAAGCTCCTAGGGCATGGTACTTGAAAATAGGTACATATTTTCTGCAATTTGGCTTTAAAAGAAGTGAAAATGAGCCAACGATGTACATTAAGAGCTATGGGGAGTATGATTTTTTATTAGTATGTTTGTATGTTAATGATATGATATATGTGGGGTCTAACATCTCTTTAATTACATAATTTAAAAGCCAAATTATGCAAAAGTTTAACATTATAGATCTGGGCAAGCTTCACTGCTTCTAGGGAATGGAGGTAAGGCAATGTAAGGAGGGGACCTTCATAGCTCAAAAGAAGTATGCAATGGATCTTCTGAAGAATTTCAACCTGAACGGGTGCAAAGCAGTAGAAACACCCATGAATGTGAATGAGAAACTTTAGGAGGATGATGGGTATGGAGCTGTTGATGCGTAGAAATTCAGAGGTTTAGTTGGCGGTTTAATTTATCTCACGCATACAAGGCCGGATATCATGTTTGCAGTGAGTTTGGTATCAAGGTTTATGCACAAACCAACAAAACACCATTATGGAGCAGCTAAGAGAGTGTTAAAGTATCTTGCACGAACTCTAGAATTAGGGATTTGGTATTGTCAAACTAAATCTCTGAAACTGGAGCGTTATTGTGACAGTGATTGCGTGGATTCATCAGTTGATAGAAATAGTACAACAGGTTTTTGCTTTACACTTGGATCAGGAGTAGTCACATGGAGATTAAAGAAACAATCTACGGTTGCCTTATCATTGTGTGAGGCAGAATATACAGCTGGATGAGCAGCAGCGTGCGAAGCCGTTTGGATGAGAAAACTCTTGCTTGACCTTGGTATGAAGCAAGAGGGGGCAACTGAGATTCACAGTGACAGTAGTTCAGCTATAGCTATGACAAAAAAACCCCATCTTTCATGGTTGAGCTAAGCATATAGAAATAAAGCATCATTTTATAAGGGAGCTAGTAGCTAAGGTGGAAATTAGCTTGAAATTCTGCAATTCAGATGATCAAGTTGCTGCCATATTCACAAAGGCACTGTAATATTCCAAGTTTAGTTACTTAAGAAGCAAGCTTGGGATGGGGGAGTTTGAATCAAGAGGGGGTGTTAGGAATGTGATTCAAATCACTAACGGCTAGTAGGAAGTGGTCTTGGTGATGGGGGAGTTCGAATCAAGAGGGGGTGTTAGGAATGTGATTCAAATCACTAACGGCTAGTAGGAAGTGGTCTTGGTGATCTTTTTAGTAAATCCCATGATTGTAGGAACTGTCATTAGTGATCCTTATTTAGTGGGAACATGATCCCACGTTATCACGTTTTGTTCTGTTTTCTAGGAGTTCAGTTATTTGAATTTAGCTATTTATTAGCTTGTTTCTCTGTTATGTTTATGGGTGTGTTTTCGAATTATTGAATGAAAAAGGATCACTTTGTTCTTGCATTGTGTTATCTTTTTCATATCTTCTATCGCCTTTAAAGCTCTTTTACCATAACAAAAAAATTTTCTTCGATGAATTCTTGAATTTGAATCAGGTGGCTTCGAGTTTCTCCTTATGCTCCCGCGACTTCCCTTCTTTCTATGACTTTTTCCTTCAACAGCAGTCTTTTGATTTTTGGGTCAATGTGCTCGCCCCGGTTGATTGTCCTTCCAAACTGTTGGTGAAAGGAAGGTTTTACCACCGGTTCGAGGTGTATTATCCACAATACTGTGCCCTGACAGTTTGGTTTGAAGCAAGCTGTGCCCATGCCTAACTTCATCAAGGCACGTGATTAGCAGATAATACAATAGTTTAAGGGAAGAGATAGACATCGTTATGAGAGAGCCTGGGCACTTGCACATTGGATTTGACCATAGGAATTGATCCATCGAATGGGAGTGCAGCTTTATTAGGCCATATCAACTGTAAATTAATGCATGAGATTCTACTGTGCACTTCTTTCTCTCCGTCTTTTTTCCCAAGGATAAGTACGTGAGCATTTCTTTATTGTTATTTCCTGCTTTTGACCACGTGTGTATCAGTAATTATTTAGGCCTTTTCCCTTGCTATCTTTTAGTTTTTTTTTCCTTCTCTTTTTTGTCAATTTTTATTTGCCCTGAAGCATAGTTTGGTTTGGTTCACCTTGGTTGCAGATAAAAGTTTAAGGTTGACTTGTAAAAATATGATTGCTCGAGTTGAATTGATAAATAAAAAGTTGATATGGCCTATGCAAAAACTGTTCTGCTGACTGATACGGGTGGATTGAAACAAGTAACAGTATTCAGGGCCACGCAAGAAAAGGGAATAAAATTTTCCATCGACTATTTACAGCGATGACCGAGATAGAATTGCCATCCAAGGCAATGAAAGCAGGATCATATAAGCTAATTCATCACCATAAATTAAGAATAGTTCCTAATGCCAGGCACTAATCAATGATGGTAGCATGTGCAAAAACGCGTCCCACAATAAGGTTTGCTCTGCTTACTTTGAATTGAATTATAAGGATTTGAACTAGTTCGTAAAAGTGCCTACCAAAAAAGGATAAACTAGTTCGTACAAAGGCCTAATATCCAAAAAAAACATCAAACTTTAGCTTTTGTCCCATTTTTACCTTTTGTCTCATAAAAAATCTCCAACTTTAGGTCATGTCTCAATTCTACCATAAATTATTTTTTGTCCCATAAAAATTCCTAAACTTTATGTCTTGCCCTAATTTTACCCTAAGCTTTTTTTTGCCCCATAAAAAACCTCAAACTTTAGGTCTTGTCCCAATTTTACCGTCCAGTCTCAATTTTACTGTAAAATTTTTACAATCTCATAAAAAACTACAAAATTTTACTTGAGTCTCAAATATGACTACATTAACTCTCCTTCCAAAATTTTTCGTTAACAACCAAGAGATTGAAATCTCTCAAGCAAGAGCTATTTGAGTATCCCAAGCACTCTTTGACCGCAAGAGATGGAATATTCGCAAACATGAGAGATCGATAAGCGCAAAATCCTAAGGGTGATTTTGACGGAGGGTTAATAGAGATCTTTATGAAACAAAAAAATTAGAGTGAAATTGAAACTTGACCTAAAGTTGAAATTTTTTTATGAGATAAAAAAAGTTTAGGGTAAAATTGATATTGAACCTAAAGTTGAGGGTTTTTATAAGATGGAAAAAAGTTTATGGTAGAATTGGGACTTGACCTAAAGTTAAGGGTTTTTTATGAGACAAAAAAAAGTTTAGGGTAGAATTGGGACATAACCTAAAGTTGGAGGTTTTTTATGAGATAAAAAGTAGAAATGGGATAAAAGCTAAAGTTTGAGGATTTTTTGGATATTAGACCTTCGTACAAACACAAAAGAATTGTACACTACTTATATGTTTCCCTTTTTTGGCTTATATGCTGATTAATTAGTTGTTAACTACCGCCAGTAGCTATAAGTATTAGGATTGTAATTTGAGAAAAAGACGGCCAATCAATCAATGAATATCATTTATTAAATTTTATCTCCCTGCTATATTTACATTCCAATACCCTTTTACATGGTTGAATGCAATTATTGTCCCTAGTCTTTGTACTTTTAATTTTCTTGTCAGTTCTCAATTAAAGTCCAAGAATCAGCAGAGGACCCCTTACAACTTGTGTTAATTGGCTCATTAAGACGAAACAACTACTTATCTGTTTTCTTTTTTGGCTTAAATGCGGTTTACCTAGAATTTGATGCCAGTGAGCGATATGGATTCCTAATTAGAATTTAGGATATGTTTGTTTCGAGAAAAATATATCATTTCTGGAAAATACTTTCCAAGAAGTCATTTTCCAATGTATGGCTAAAACCTAAAAAAGATTTGGAATGTATTTTCAATTGTTTAGTGAGAAAAATCTAATAGTAAAAATTATCAAAAAATTTTAGATTTTTAAGTTATTATAAATTATTTTTATTTATAAATTACTTTTTTCACTTTTTTCTTTTTCCTTCTTCTGCCTTTCATCCAGCTCTCCACCTCACCTGCCGCTCCTTCCTCCTCTCCACCCCTACCACTGCAGCCATCTCCGACGACCTCGCCTCCCTTTATGCCGACTCCATCCACCTCGGCCACCTCATCTTCAACCCCGGGCAAGCTTGAGCTCACCAAGATTTGGCGAGGCCTCGGGCGAGCTCGCCTCGCCAGCCTGTGTCTTGGCTAGTCACCGAGCTTCCAACTAGGGGTGAGCATGATGGACCGCCCAAACCAATACCAGACAGGATCGAACCGGCTGGTTTGGTCCAATTCTCAGGAGTATTAGTCCGATTCCCAGTTCCTAAAAGTGGAACTGGTTTTCAGGCGGTTCGGTTCTCGATTCTAGGGTGGGAACCGGACCGGACAAGACTAATAATTTTTTTTTGCTCAAAAAATATATTTATTGATTTACTTTTTTAAAATTTATGAAAAAAAAAATAGAAATAATTTTTATCTGTTTACCTATGGCCACTGTGGGCCTCTGCGACAAAAGTCCCCCTTTCCCATAAAATAGAAAACAGAGTCCTCTGCAGCAAACCCTAATCACCGAGGCTCTCTCCAATTCACTCTCGCCAATTCCTCACTTAGTTTATGCAACCTCGCTCAACGCCTTTCCCTCTCGTGGCCTTGCCAGTGGCCTCACGCCTCGCTTGACGCCGATGACCAGCCGAGGCCAAGCGCTCCTCTTGCCCAGCAGTACTCGATCTCCGTCGCCTCCCTGCCTTCCTCGTAGCACACGCTGGCCGCTGAGGTGCAGTGGCTTAAGGACGATGTCCAGGTTTTTCGAAATGCTCCCATGTCTTGCATCCATTTTCTGGTCTGATTGAGTGTGGGGGAGATTGAGTTGGTTTCATTGGAACCGGTCCTCAGTCCTAGAGACTAAGAACCGGTTTTCCCTGTCCGGTTCCCAGTTCTTGGGTGGGACCGGACCGGATTAGGAACCGCTCACCCTTACTTCCAACCGTTGCAGAGGTACGCAGCCAGCAAAGGAAGAAGGAGGAAGGAAAAGAATGAAAAGAAAAAAGAAAAAAAGAAAGAAGAAAAAAGAAAAGAAAAGAAAAAGAAAGAAAAAAAGAAAAGAGAAGAAGAGAACAAATAATAAAAAATTCAATTTTTTAATAATAAAAAATGATTAAAAATTTTATTTTCTCAGAAAAATATTTTATAAGAATAATTTCAATAATCAAAGATCCACGCACGGTCTTTGTGAACTTGACTAGAGCTCAAGCGTCGAGGATCGAGCACAGCTTTTGTGGACCCAAGTTCAGGTGCTGTAGCATTAGGTACGGGCACGAGGGGTTTGAACCCAACCTTGATGGTCCCGGGCGTAGGCTAGCGAGCTCAGCCTCGCCAGCCTACGCTTGTGGCCAAGGCCAGGAAAAAGAAAGAAAAGAAAAGAAAAAACATTAACAAATTTGAGATGAGTAATTCTAAAAAATATTTTCACCTTCTTAGATTAGGGAATGCACTTTTGTAATTTTATACATAAATATTTCCCATGACTGGAAAGTATTTTTAGTTGACTTATCATTTTCAATGAATCAAACAAGTGAAAGTTCGAAAAACAGATTTCCCGAAAACACTTTTGCTCAAACAAACGCATCCTTAATGAACAAAATACCTTGTTGGGAATTATTCCTAATTGAAATCAATTGGAGATCTTCTTAATGAACACTAGTTGTCAAATTTTATCTCCTTGCTATCTTTACATTCCAATACCATTTTACATAGCTGGCCACGATTATTGCCCTTGGTCTTTGTACTTTTAATTTTCTTGTTAATTCACATTTTATGTATGAGAATCAACAAAGGACCCCTTACATCCTGCGTTGATTGGTTCATTGATCAATCTTTTGAATGTAACTTTGTCGACACTTTTCGGCGAAACAACTATTTATTTGTTTTCTTTTTTGGCTGAAATGCGACTTAATTGGAATTTGATGTGAGTGAGCGATAGGGATTCCTAATTAGAATTTAGTCAACAAAATATCTTGTAGGGAATTATCCCTAATTGAAATCAATTAGAGACTTTTTTCTTATAATATGAATGGCACCCGCTGGAGATTCATTTTTTCAAACCCCTTACTGCATGTTGCAGGAGCCCTTCTCGTGTAAATAACCGTGTATTTACTGACGTTCTTTGTTTTGTTGTAGTGTTGATATAGGTCAAACCTTAAACACAATCTTGGGGGTCATACTGTTCCTAATATGGGAAATCCTATCTTCAAAGCACTTTGATGCCATGTGAGAAGGAACACTTCTCCTAAAGCTCCCCTTGTTTTCTGCACACGTATTGACTAAAGCATCGGAGGGGAACCAAGGGCAAACGCGAATGGATGGAGTAATTTGGGCCGAAGAAAATCACACGCTAACTTCAAATGGACATGCCAAATTTGGGCACCATCAAATGGCTAGGGTGGCGGTAGCAGCTAGATGTGCATCGGTAACGGCGGGTTGTGGTGAATTGGAGGGCGCGAAGTGACTCTTTGAGGAATAAGAAGAAAGGTAAAAAGCATAAAAAAAGAAGGACAAATGAAAGAAAAACGATGAAACTCATCTCAGTTGTTAAAATCAGTAAGCTGACGAGAAATTTGAAGATGCCTAAATCTAGAGGCTTATGAAGTCTACGTACTCAGCATAGTCTAATCCATTTTCTACGTCTTATCAGTAAGAAGGATGGATGTTAATCACCGAGTTCGTTAGGATGAGCTTATAACCAAGTGCAACATAAAAGTGGTCCAATGTTGCAGATGATTTAGATAAAGGTTAAATGGACCAAGGCCCAGAGATTTGCACAGGAATTATGTGCCCCTTCCTTGAGTTAAAAGGCACCTCCATGAGTGGGTCAGCTAAAAAGAATGGATGTTTATCACTATCAAATTGCAATTGCGGGCTTTACCTGGGTGGCTGAACGAGAGGGTTGATTTACATGTTCCTCTTGTGTGATGGTTGATAATTTACTTTATATACCAAGGGTATGTTTGGTACAATCTTTGTTACACTTTTTATAAGTTGTCGGGCAAATTCATTGTACCCATAGCATCTCGCGATTTCAGTTGCTAACACTTCTAGAAACACCCTCATCGAGTTTTGAGGTATTGCAGCTTTAAAAAGCATGATGTATAATTACTAAACGAAGTTACAACATTTCATGGCATGGCTACAGCCCAACACAGATATGGCCATACTATAGCAAACAACTACTTAAAGACATGGCTTAAACTAGAGCACTAGTGACAAGAAGGGGAATTGTTACGTATTGAACGTGGTTGTCTTGATTAATTGCTATTCTCTCAAAATTAGTTTCACAAAATCGTATCGTACGATTTGTTACCGTAGGATTTTACAAAATATTGGAAATGTCCCTAAAAATAATGTAAGAATGAGATGATATCGACTGTACAAATCCAGGTTAGATAAAACTAGTTACGTAGCCGGTGGCTTACGTGGGCATGCGTTCATAAATATTTCATTGTATGTGTAGTATAATTGCCAATATAAACTTGGATCGGAAAATATATACTAAGTTTTATTAATTTCAATAAATAAAGTATATTATCTTATTATAATATCAAATCGTGAAACATTTTGATTCTTTCTTTCTCTCAAAGATTATTCGAGGGTATTGATGGCTTACTTTTTAATATCATGATCTCAATACTCTTTACGAGCCACACATGAAAACTCGATGCCTTGATCTCAAGTCGATGTTGTGTTCTTCTAAAGGTTCAGTCTCCGAGAAAGAGCAATTCCCCAGATTTTCACTATGTCCACCGTCTATAAGGGGTGTGGAAATAAAGGGAGGAGCCTCCAATTTATAAAGAGAAGAGGAGTTTTGATCCTCATACTTGAGCGGGTTGATTTGAGATTTTCCCTCAATAATTTTGCATTTAAAAAAAATATAGCCAATCAATCTCAAATTTCACTTGGATATATGGCAGTTTAAGTTATATAATTGTCGTATTGTCGGATAATAAACCAACAAATTAATACTCATGAGCTTATCTCTTATCTCGACCTAGAAATACCTCAATTTCAAAAAGTCGATTGTAAAAAAAATGCTTATTTTCATTTATTTGCTAAACATACTTGCTACAAATAATATGAGCCGTATATAATATAAGTGGCATGCAAAATAACATTTTAGAAGAAGGAAATAAAACAAAATGAAATGAAATTCAAATAAGTTGCAATTTTTATACTTTTACGGCAATGTTTAAATTAAGTGAGTACTAAGTTAAATTATTCATGGTAATAAAAGAAGTCATCATTCAAGTTATTTGGATTGAATCTTGAATTGAATGGATAAATAATGTATTCATTCATGTAATTAACAAATGGTATATTTAATTTACGAGTATTATTCATTTAGTATGATATATGTCTCTTTTGCATTAATTTCAAATTGAATGGATTAATCATATATTTGTAATCACTTAGATAAGTCAAAAGAGATAAATGTTTAGGAAGGATAACAGAAATTTATTTCAAGATATTTATCTTTATCGTTGTCTATTTTATTGGTCAAATATATTTATGTCAGATGATTTTTTCTTATCCATTCTTAAATTTAAAATTTAACAAGCAATACATATCTGAGGATGACAAATCACTAAACCAATATTAATTGAATGAATATGGACCATACCGCACAATTATGTCACGGCTTGCCACGTGGCAACTGCAGAGGTAAAGTTAAGTTAGATACTGTGCGACGAGTACGTGAGCGATCTAAACAAGATTCGATAGAGAAGATGGTAAGTGCCAGTAATATACTTTATTAAACAAAATAAATTAACCATGTCACTCAAGAAGCGGATGCATTTGTCAAGTTAATGAGTTTTCTTTTATTTTCTTTTTTTTTTTATTCTGTGCTACTAGCTTCAATTACTTGGACGCTATACCAATTCTTCTACATGGATTTTGACTTAAAAGGAGGAAATTGAACGGTGAGTTTCTTTTCCCCACAAGGGCCACATAGTGAAGCTAGTAAGTGCGTCTCAGTTAAAGCAAAGCTTAGCTCCACATACTACTAAGATGGGCTAGAGGTTCATTGGGTTGCATGTGTAGCCCACGCGAGTCAAATTACTCTGATCTGATAGGGGCTCTTTCAGGCGCAGATCACCCTAAATGGGAAGTAAAAGTGCTTAATCAAAGAAGGCCATGGCACGATTTGTTAGTGCACTTGTCGGATCTTCAGCTGGCCCATTGTAATAGCAAGTCCAACAAGACAGCAGAATGGGTTGTTAAAACCAAAAAAAGCAAAAAAAACTGCCACGAAATCGGGCTATTTATCGTCTCAAGCCCTTGAGGATTTACTTTGTTCTGAAGTTTTGTTTATCATTCTCCATCTCCAACCGAACGAATGAGGAACTATCTTTTCCGACAAAAGAAGAATGACCGGTCAGCCTGTGTGAGATTGACCCGCAACCCCACATGCAACTTGATCGGTTATTAGATTAACTGTGTTTGGTTAACCCAACTTATGTCTGCAGCTGTTGCCCCAAGATACAACACCACCGGAGCTGCCACTAAGCCACCGTGATTCAGCCACCTTCACCATCCCTCCACCACCTCTTCCTCCATCATCTCCTATCATTACGCTTCCATTACCGCCACAATGGGTTTGATTGAGTTCAAATGGAATTACATAAAGTATAGCCAGAAGCAAACTCCAGTTTCCTTCTGTTAAACCTAATTTTTGCAGCGCATCTAGAAAGTTTCACCGAAGAATGTTTGGGGCAGATACTGAGTCCCCTAAAAGACATAACTTATGTACCGTAGTCTGCTATAATTTCCATATTACGAGTCTATAAAATCTTTTCCTAGTTATTAAACCTACGCAATTGATCAAGAAAGTTATAACTAGACTAGAATAGCCTCCAATTATGGGTCAATTGGACACCTAAAGCCCACACATGTCAAGGAGGTTTACTCCTTAGGTCCCTTTGCCTTGCAGAAGGGTTAGGATCATGCAATAGTAACACCAAAAGCGATGATGAAGTAGAAAGGGCGTGAGAAGAGAAGCAGGTAATTCTAGTAGACACGAATGGCAGGTGGCATGTGAGGAATGTCTCAGCGACTTGAGAGTTGTTGAAAGTCAGGAGAGAAACCCAAAATTAATGAGGAGTCAACAGCCAAAAGTCCCCAAATGAATGGACTATTGGGTTACAGGTAGTGAAAGAGCCATGCTGCTTAATGGCTAGGAGGACATGGGCCAATCGGATTTCCACATATCGGAAGAACATGGGCCAACACCAAGTCCACTACAAAGAGTTTAGTGATAGTCTAAACTATCCTTAATGGGCCTGGTTCTAAGTCCACTAAGTCAAAACTCTCTAAGACATCTCACAAGGACAGAAATAATAGAAGGTCTTGTTACTTATTCTAATTTATTATTGTATAAGATAATGCTTTCGTGAAGCAAAACCTGCAAACATTCCCCTAAGAGAGGACACTTGTTAGGAAATTTAAGCAATTACAACAAGAAAAAAATATTTCTTTTCACAAACATTGTAATGACCTAACATGAGACATAAATATTTCTTTCTAGTAGTACTGATCACACCAATTCGGTGTAGAAGAAGAGAGAATTGAGAGAACAATCATCTCAAAGAAAGGCAATCGTGTCAACAAAGAAGCAAAAGGGAAGTCATCTAAACAAAAAATGAAAATGACAATCATAACAATATAGAATTAAAAAGGGCAATCATGTCGGCAAAGAATCAATAACAACCGCCTTCTTATTTTTTTCTTAAAATATTTTGGATGAGAACGATGAAATTTATAATCTAATAATTTTCCGCTTTAAAAAACCTTTTGCAAGAATTCCCCCTAAATATAGACCATAATGAGATTTGACAAGGCACCTGCATAACACATCTATGACAAAACCAAAAGAGTCTAGATTCGCTTTTTATTACATCAAGAAATAAATAAAGATTTCAAGAAAGAAATGAAAAGCCAGTGGTAGAGAGACGATCAATGGAATCTAGCATAATCGGCATCGAGGAAGGCGATCAACAAGAGAGGTCTTAAGTATGACCTTAAATTACTTCATCTAAGGTCTTGTGTTGACCTCGGCATTCCTTGGATGTTAAATATAAAAAGGGTAAAACTAGGTATTAAACTCAAGAAAGATTTAGCTAACTGTAAAGGTGCAAAATATGCGGATACCGATACATTAAAATAAAGAATACAAAGTCATAACTTGCTTCATAGGATGCAGATAGCCCGAAGAGGCCCCTGTACGTGGAAACACCCCGTCTCAACGAGGGAGAACTTTGTTGAGGAGCGAAGCCCTTGAGCCAGTGTGTCCTTAATTGCAAAGTATACGGACAACTGCAGCATAGCTGTTCTTGGCGGCTGTGTTGAAGATTTTGTGGTGGGCTTGGCTCTATGACGAAGTGCTCTGTGAGCGAAAGTGAAACACAAACGCAAGGCTCTTTGTATTTCATTGGAATCTCGAATACAGGCAATGACCATCCTTTTCAAAACCCAAACAAATGTGGAAAGATTGGATGTTAGCATGTTCCTAAAAGGCTGTACCTGGATCAAGAGGTGTTAAAATGAAGTTGGGCATTGTTAAATGGATGGATTGGGTCGTATCATAAATGGTATGACCAAAATTGACACATTAATCCATTTATAATTTCTTGACCCATACCCAATTTATATAAGATCCGATCGGATCCATGTTGTTAAAACACTTTTATATTTATCCCAATTTAGAAAAATTTGCCTCTTATGATTTTTTTAAAATATTATATTGTGACAACGTTTTCATATGTTACAAATCTAATGGACAATTTTATAATTTTTTTAAAAATTAAGGTTCCATTTGTTTTACGAAAAATGTGACATTTTCTAGAAAATGTTTTCCATGAAGTCATTTTCCTTGGAAAATGATAATATTTCTTGTGTTTGGCCGAAACTTGAAAATGAACTAAAAGATATTTTCCATCTTTTGGTATAGCAAATCTCATTTGAATTTCCTCCGTGCACACCTTTTAATAATTTTTATATTTTATATTTATTTTTCAAAAAAACATAACTTTAATTTTTTTTCTTTTCTTTTCTTTTTCTTTTTCCCTCCAATTACCGATCAATCACAGGCGAGGTCCGGCGAGCTCAAGTCTCGAGCATCACCTAAGGCCAGTTAGGCCGAGTGAGGCCTCGACCTCGCTAGATCAAAAAGTTCAAGATTTGCCAGTCGTGGTCGGCCATCAGTCGAAAAAGAAAAAGAAAAAGAATAAAAAGAGAAAAAATAAAAATAATTATATTATACTTATTATTTCAATTTTTTTAAAAAAATAATTTTATAAGGATGAAAAAGGAAAGAGTGAGTGTGGGCATAGTGAGTTGGAAATGGGTTCTAAACTCAACCCATTTAAATGGATTTATTTTAGGCTTAAAATTTTAAAACCCATTTAAGGTGGGCTCTTCAAAATTGAAGTGAAACATATATAGCCGAGTTATTTTTTTAAATGGATTATTATATGGATTTAAGACCCACTTTAACAGGTGTATTGTCAGGGTCAAGGTAAGAAAAAGGCTCTAACCCAACAAGGGGAATTAGGGCATACAAGCACGTGCATATTAAAATAATGAATACATGAGTGGAACTTACTCAATTATAGGACAGGCCTTTTAGGGTCCTGGTGCAATTATCTCTAGTGCTATCATCAAACCTAGCCTATACATTTTGTTCCAAACAACACATCACATGTAGGCAAACTAAGCTCCGAGGAGAAAATATTGGGTGTAACTGTAATTCCAGCGTGGCAAAATTCGAGTCACTCACCGAGCAACATGTGTTGTTCGAGCCCCACCACCGTGTTAGAGCTGAAAAATAGGACTCTCTCTCCTCTCTACTTTCAGCACTCTCTTTCTCTCTCTCTGCACTTTTGCTCCCCCAATCGCCTTCGATGAGCTGACGTCGACGCCTCCGACAAACGACATCGATGCCTTCACCTCCGCCTCCGCCCAACCCTTGCCGACGCCTCCGCCACGCCCTAGCCAGTGCCTCTGCCCAACCTTATTCATTTCTTTCCCTTTGGCCTATGGCCGGCACACGGCCATGGTAGGCAACCAGCCACAGGCGAGGGCGTCGCGGCCCTTGCCCGCCACAGGTGAAGGTCGCTTTCCCGGATTTGGTGAGGGATTGGGGAAGTTGTGGAGGGAGGCAACGACATCGGAGCCGCAAGGGACCTTGAGGATGCAAGGGTCGTGGGAGGGGCTTGGGGTCACGGGTGATGACGACGGGGGCTTTCGCATGTTCTTGGACCCAAGGAGCGGTGGACGAGGCGGAGTCCACGATGTCGTTGTTACAGAATTAGGAAGAAGGAAAGCTACACAGTATGCAAAGAACTACGTTGTTTTCATTGCATTTTTTCTTAAAAAAAACTGTACATCAGATACTCTTCTTAAAGAACTGACACACGACAGTTAACAGCATAAAAGAAAATACTCCACTAAACCCTAAAAAACAGCAACGTGCAGAAAACACCTATTGACTTGGTAAAACACAAAGTCATATTCTACACCACTACAAAACAGACTCCTAATAACTAGGACGCTAAACAATTTACAATTAAATAATCCACGTGACTCAACATTCCCTCCCTTAAACTGAAAGTTTGCTAACATTCAGTTTAATACAACTTCTGGACACCAAGCAAGCTTCTCAGCTTTTGAAATGCAGCCAACTTGAGGGACTTGGTAAAGATATCAGCAATTTGATCCTCACTTTTGCAATAGATGAGGTCAATAACTCCTTCCTTCGTTAGATCCCTCAAGAAATGAAACTTGACATCTATATGCTTGCTTCTTCCATGTAAAACAGGATTTTTGGAGAGTTTTATTGCTGAACTATTGGCACAATAAATCACAGTAGGTCCTTGGCTCTCAACATGAAGTTCTTCGAGAATTTTCTTCAACCAAATAGCTTGACAAGCGCATGAAGTTGCTGCAACAAATTTAGCTTCAGTGGTTGATAAAGTGACAATCGGCTGCTTCTTTGATGATCATGAAATAGCTCCCGAACCCATCATAAATACATATCCAGAAGTGCTTCTTCCATCATCTTGATCTCCGGCATAATCACTATCAGTGAAGCCCATCAAGTTTGAACTTTCTCCCTTCTTGTAGAGCAATCCAAAGTCAGCCATACCTTGCAAGTATCGAAAACTTCTCTTGGCAGCAAAGAAATGCATCTCAGTAGGATTCTCCATGTACCTACTTATGAGACTCACAGAATACATTATATCTGGCCTAGTTGAAGTTAAATACATCAAGCTTCCCACAATTTGCTTGTACATGGTACTATCAACTCTCTTTCCTTCAAGATCTTTCACTAACTTCAAACCCACCTCTGTTGGTGTGCTAGAAGAATTGCAATTCTTCATTTGGAACCTCTCTAAAATGTCTTGCACATATTTTCTTTGGGAAATGAAGACTCCACCAGCAAATTGAATAACTTCTATCCCAAGGAAATAGTGCATCTTTCCAAGATCAGACATGTCGAATTCAAGCATCATAAACTGCTTAAATTTTTCAAGCATAGCACTATCATTTCCAGTATAAATCAAATCATCAACATACAGGCAAACAATAAGCATCTTCCCTCCTTCTCCAGTTTTCACAAAAAGCATATGCTCATATGGACATTTTCGGAATCCTTCCTTCAGAAAATAGGCCTCTATACGACTATACCAAGCTCTTGGAGCTTGTTTTAGTCCGTATAACGCCTTGTTTAGTTTATACACCTCGTACTCACTACCAAACTTTATATAACCAAGAGGTTGATCAATAAATACCTGTTCTTCCAAGTTGCCATGTAAAAATGCCGACTTCACGTCCAACTGAAAGATAGGCCATGAATTTTGTGCTGCAAGTGCAATCACCACTCTGATTGTGTCATGTCGGACAACTGGAGCAAAAACTTCTGTATAGTCAATGCCGAACTCTTGCTTGTAGCCTTTTGCGACTAAGCGGGCTTTGTATTTATCGACTTCACCGTTCTCCTTTAACTTCGTCTTGTACACCCTTTTCACTCCAATGGTCTTTTGCCCTTTTGGAAGTTCTATCAACTCCCAAGTATTATTTCTTTCAATGGCTGCAATTTCTGCATCCATCGCCTTCTGCCATTTTGGTTCTTTAACAGCATCTTCGAAAGCTATTGGATCGCAATGTGAAAATAAGGCAAAATGAGTAAAAGGGTCTTCAGTTTGATCGATCCCAGTTACCTCATAATCAGTCATCCATGCGACCTTCTTCTAACTCGTCGAGGTTGCTGTTCATCTCCTGTTTCAAAGGCTGAAATACATTCATTGATTGCTGGTTGTTGCTCATTTTCTACAGGTTCTGCATTTTCCAAAGGCTACTGCAATTTTTCTCCAGTCTCTCCATCAAAATCAGCTTGAATTTGCTGTTCAACTTTGTTTTCATTCCATAACTAGAACCTTTCTTCATCAAAAATTACATCACGACTGATGATAATTTTCTTGGTGATAGGATTATACAATTTGTATGATTTTGAATGTTCACTAACACCAAGAAAAATGCATTTTTCACCTTTGTCGTCAAGCTTGGTCCTCTTCTGATCTGGTACGTGGGCAAACGCTATACAACCGAAAATTCTGAAATGCTCGACACATGGTCTGTGCCCACTCCAAGCTTCTTCAGGCGTCATATTTTGAACAGCTAGTGTGAGGCTCCTGTTCAATACATGAATGCTCCAATTGACAGCTTCAGGCCAAAAACTTCTTGGAACACTGCTTCTTGCCAAAATGGTTCGTACCATGTTTACGATGGTGCGATTCTTCCTCTCTGCAATGCCATTTTGCTGTGGCGTATAAGCTGTCGTAAGCTGTTTTCGAATTCCATGAGTCTCACAAAAATTTATGAATTCTTGCGAGTTATATTCTCCGCCACGATCGCTGCGAAGAGTCTTTATAAGCATGCCTACTTCTTTTTCGACCGGTACTTTGAAGTTCTTGAAAGCTAGAAAAGCTTCAGACTTCTCCTGCAGAAAATAGACCCAAGTTTTCCGACTATAATCATCAATGAACGTTATAAAGTAACGTTTACCGCCATTTGATGTTGGTTTAATGGGTCCGCATAAATCTGAATGTATCAGTTCCAGCACCTTCTTCGCTCTACATGTTTTTCCTTTTGGAAATGGATCTCGATGTTGTTTGCCAACAACACACTCTTCACAAACTTGAGAAGGACTTTGAATTTGTGGAAGACCGGTTACCATATTCTTTTGCTGCAGCGTCTTTAGACCACCAAAACTCAGATGTCCATAGCGAAAGTGCCACAACCAGGCTTCGTCCTTCAATCTCGCAGAACAACACCATTGATTGGTGTCATCGAGATACAGTGGAAACATCCGATTTGTTGTCATGTTGACTTGAGCAATTAAGCCCAAGTTTTCATCTTGAATTCGACAAACTCCATCTTTGATAGAGATCTCATATACCTTCTCTTGTAATTGACCAATGCTAAGCAAATTGGTTTTCAAATCTGGAACAAAGTAAACGTTAGAGATCACCGGAGTAGAGTTTTCTTTGGTGTGAATCTTAACGTTGCCTTTGCCCATGATAGAAACAGAAGATTTGTCGCTAAACGTAACCGTGTTACGGAACGATTCATCCAAGTCTGAAAATACAGACTTATCTCCACACATGTGATTGCTGCAACCGGTATCTAGATACCACAAATTTCGATGAACCTCTTCTTTTGTCTGACAGACCATCAAAAGCGAAACTTCTTCTACTTTCTCTGCAAAATTTGATTTTGCACCACGGTTTTTGTTAAGATTGGTTCTACATTCAAACTTGTAATGGCCATACCTGTGACATTTATAACATTCGACATTTGACTTGTCGAAGAACTTCGATTTGTTGCCGTTTGGATAGTTGTTGTCACGGTTTTTTGCTTTCCATTTAGGATCGACAACGTGATCCTCATTTGATTTATGATATGACTCTTTATCCTTCCATCTCCCTTTCCCACGATCAGGACCTTTTGAATGGGCTACTGCCTTTAATGCTTGTTCCTCTTTATCTTGCTGGACAAATTTTTGCTCATGAACCAGCAAAGAACTCTGCAACTCATCAATTGAAAGATCATCAATATCTTTAGATTCTTCGATAGAACAAACAACAAAATTAAATTTCGGTGTCATTGATCGAATAATCTTCTCGATGATGGTGACGTCCTCCATCTTCTCGCCATGAATCCGCATCTTGTTAGCGATCGTCATTGTTCTCGACAAGTAATCGGTAACAGATTCACCAGTTTTCATGCGTAAATTCTCAAATTCTATCCGAAGCCCTTGAAGTTGCACACGCTTTGCCCTCGCGTTCGCCTAATACTTTTTCTTCATTGCATCCCAAATATGCTTGGAGGTGTCTTTGCAAAGAATTGTCTCCAGGGTTGATCGATCGATAGCTTGAAAAAGGTAGTTCTTGGCTTTGAGATCCTTCAGCTTCAATGCATCCAAATCAGCCTTTTGTGTATCCGTCAACACAACTCCAGCCGCTGGTTCTGCTACTCCAGAATCGACTACATGCCAGTACTCTTTCGACCGCAAGAAATTCTCCATCAGCATACTCCAATGGTCATAATGACCATCAAAGCGAGGAATGACAGGCTGAACGAAATTATCAGTGGCCATTGAAAAAGTTGCTGCTGCGACTTTTCACAAAGGTATCTCACGTTCAATCTCTCCTTTTTCAAACTCACTCTTCTCACAATTGGCTCTGATACCAATGTTACAGAATTAGGAAGAAGGAAAGCTACACAGTATGCAAAGAACTACGTTGTTCTCATTGCATTTTTTCTTAAAAAAAACTGTACATCAGATACTCTTCTTAAAGAACTGACACACGACAGTTAACAGCATAAAAGAAAATACTCCACTAAACCCTAAAAAAAAGCAACGTGCAGAAAACACCTATTGACTTGGTAAAACACAAAGTCATGTTCTACACCACTACAAAACAGACTCCTAATAACTAGGACGCTAAACAATTTACAATTAAATAATCCACGTGACTCAACAGTCGTCGCCGTCACAGCCGCCGTCCTTGGGAGCGCCGTCGTGGGAATTGAACGCTGGAGGTTATCGGAGACGGAGGTTGAGAGAAAGCTGCAGAAAGAGAGAGAAAACAAAAGGGGCCGTGAAGCAGAGGGGAGAGATCTGACGCGGTGGGGCTCGGACCACATGTGTCGCCCAATAAATGAACTCAAATTTTGCCACACTCAAATCACAGTTGCACGCGGTATTTTCTAAGCTCCGAGTAGTTTGGCCCAAAGGTAAAAAGCTCTTGTCCAAACCGAAGAAACCCAACAAAGGCCGAGGACAGATCCGTCATTTCACTGGATCCTCCCTCCTGCACCCCGCAAATAACCCTACTCATATTAATACCAAAACAAAGCTCGCGCCTCCGGCTCCCACCGCTTCGCCGCCGCTGACCACCTCTCTCTCTCTGTCTCTGTCTCTCGTCCTCGCCCCTCTTCTTGCCCCCTCGCGAGCCTCCGCCATGCCGCCGAAGTTCGACCCCACGCAGGTAGTCGACGTCTACGTCCGCGTGACCGGCGGCGAGGTCGGCGCCGCCAGCTCCCTCGCCCCCAAGATCGGCCCCCTCGGCCTCTCCCCCAAGAAGATCGGCGAGGACATCGCCAAGGAGACCGCCAAGGACTGGAAGGGCCTCCGGGTCACCGTCAAGCTCACCGTCCAGAACCGGCAGGCCAAGGTCTCGGTGGTCCCGTCGGCGGCCGCCCTCGTCATCAAGGCCCTCAAGGAGCCCGAGCGCGACCGCAAGAAGACCAAGAACATCAAGCACAGCGGCAACATCTCGCTCGACGACGTCATCGAGATCGCCAGGGTGATGAGGCCGAGGTCCATGGCCAAGGAGCTGAGCGGGACGGTGAAGGAGATACTCGGGACGTGCGTGTCCGTCGGGTGTACGGTCGACGGGAAGGACCCGAAGGATCTGCAGGAGGAGATATCGGACGGGGACGTCGAGATTCCTCAGGATTGATGGGAAAAGATAGGTCGCTCCGTTTTTGTTTTAATGTCTTTTCTTTTTTGGTTTAAGTTCGGTTTTGGAGGATCTTGCTAGTTTATGTTGTTCGGGTCATGTTCCAAGAAGATTAATAGATTCTTGATTTTCGAATCTTATGTTGTGATGATGTAAGTCCAGTGTTTCAGTAGTGATAAGAGATGTCGGGACGTAATTTAAATTAATTTATGGTGTTGCATTTTCATGGTTCTTGCCTTAGTTGCTTAGTTTGTTTCTGTTTGTCTCATTGTTCGTGGATGCTGTGTATACTGGTCATTGTTGCAATGTGGGGTTTGTCTGAACGGCTTCTTGCTTCAAAGTTTGGTTTTGCGAATGTTGAGTATAATCTATGAATTAGGAACTCGGCTGTGGATCCTGAGTCTACAGTTTTATCTTTCTATAGTTCCTATAGGTTTTTGATTTTGGTAGCCTCATTGTGTTTTGACCAATATAAGTAGCCTCAATTTATCCTCGGCAGTGTTCAATTGGGTGATCACTGACGATGGCATGTTTGGGTTTAACTAGTTTTGATTTTCAGCTAATCGCATACCCAATGGCCTTTTGATTGCTCTGTAGCCTGCATTGTTTCCTTTGTCTGCTGTTTCGAGTCATTAGTCTCGCCCGTGTTAGTGTTTCTCAAGTGAGGGATTGGTTCCACTTATTTAATTAGGTTAGTGAAGTGGTGATTTGATTATTTCAGTTTTGGAGGTGATTTCTTGTGAATTCAAAGGCAGGGTAATTGGGCCCTTTAAGGGTTGTTCTTCCTCTGAACGGTTGCGTTGAACGTTCTTATGCGGTAGATCATGCAGGTGCTATAAGACTAAAATTTTAAGGAATCCAATGAGGGGATTGTCAAGGGTTTGTCAAACCTCTGCAATGTTCCAAAGGAAGCAAAAGGATAATGTACTTACTAGGTTATTCACCAAAGCGTGCTAGAGAGACATCTTGCTATATATTTATCGTGACTATGCCAGCATTAAGCTGTCTTTTGCAAGTGATCTTGCTGTTTGTTTTTATTTTTTGGCCAAATGCGATCATGCTGTTTGGTATTTGTTCATGCTCATTTTTGGGTATGAACAATTGATGATTAGAAAGGAAAGAAATAATCACTAGCCTAATGCTTGCGCCTTGTAGACTTGATATGTCATCAACTGGTCAAAACCGATTACTTCTGTCTAGGTTTCAAGGAGGTTGTACTCTTCTTTACTGTCTGTTCAGCGACAAGTCGATTCAATCAAGTAGAATGTGATATTCTTTTTTATTGTTTGTGTATTTTGAGCTGGATTCATTTTTCTGAGTTTCATTTTCTGAAAGTTTGTAATTCGGTAACTAGGATCTGGTCCTTGTCCTATAACTCATGAATCATCCTTACTTGAGACCGTGAAAGATAACGTAAGAGCTCTTGTCTTTCGTTATAGATTTGTTGATGTGCAAGGATTCTGTTAATGATGGAAGTGTATTGCCTTGCTGTGGACTTTTTGCTGTCTTTCGTTATAGATTTGTTGATGTGCAAGGATTCTGTTAATGATGGAAGTGTATTGCCTTGCTGTGGACTTTTTGCTGGATACCTTGTTTGCCCAATACCTTTTTCTAGGGTCTTTTTTTTTTTTTTGCCTTACTCATGCATGGGCAATATCTTAGATTTATTTTAGTTTGGAACAATTTTAATCTTGATGTTTGCTCTTTCAATGGTCGGTCAAGTTGATTGGAATCACTATCGAAGAAACCATGACTTAATTGCATGAACTGTGTCTCTGTTGGTTGGATTTTGGTCTTGTAGGAGTTTGAGGGTGTTGTTACTTAGATTGAAAGAATGACTGGGAATGTCATACAACGTGAAAACCTTCATCATTTCCTTGTCTTCACTGTTCGAGTTGTGCTTCTGCAAGTACCAAATTCAAGTTAGTCGATGTGCAAACCATTCTAGGAATATCGGGTCACCAGAGCAATTGTAACTTTGGACAAATTAAAACCTGCTCTTATACTGGGATCAGAGGGGCTGTTAAGGTTTACAGAAGATTGTAACGCAAGTCATCGTGCAGTCTTAAAAAGCTTAAGCCTCTTCTGCATAATTGCGATCTTCATTTCTATATCTCAGTTCTGACTATGCAATTGTGTTCTCGTGTGCAATGAGCTATCTATGAGCTCAAATCAGGAGGTCACCATAGGATCTTTAGATCGCTACTGGTGGTCTCATCAGGAGTCCATGATCTCTGGTTACGGATGTTCCAGCTACTAGATGGTTTGATTAGTTTTTTGCCCTTAGACACAAGTCAGATGAACAATTTGCACGTTAGTAACGCTGCAGGCCTCTACTAGAGTTTCCTCTAGCTTCGCCCCGCTCATGCATAATTTACCATCTTTTGAGTTCCGACAAGCAGGTTCTCACTCAAACTCTTCTCAAAAGATCAAGGTCGGTTGGCAATGCACCCAAAAAAGGTCTCACCAATTGGCTTCCTCACACCTTATGAGTTGCCACCAATTGACTCGCACGCATATCAGACTCTTTGGTCCGTGTTTCAAGACAGGCCGAATGGAGACACCACTAGCCGATGCGCGGAGTACACAAATGTTGAGACACGTCAGAAAGTGTGAGCTAAATTTCACGATCACAATGGCGACATTTCCACCAACGTATCAAAGGCCTGGGCTAGGGCTCACACATATCAAGCCCATTCAATATCTTTGGTCCAGAAGAGGAAGAGACATCAAGATCAGGTTGTTCAGGCTTGAGCTTTGAGCAACATACAAATATTTTGGCTACTGGCTTACCCTTAAATCTACTCTCTAGTTTGCCGAGTTAGCTTCCTAAGGTAAATTCATACTGGGTATTTAGGTTATGGATTTAAACATCAATTCCTTAACAATCTATCAAGTAGCCGCTATCGGCCTAGTTTTTTATAATGACATTTATCAAGGTAAATTTTAGCAATTTTCTAAAAGAAGAGATGGATTTTTTTTTATGAGATTTGTGAAAGGAGATAATTTTCAAAAGGAATTGTGGTATATTGCAGATATCTACTAGGAGCAAGGCTATGGGGGCAACAGGGTCATCTTGAATTGACTTGATTCCAGGGCAAACTGTATCGTTAGGATGATATTTAAGCTAACGAGTATTAAGTCCTAACGGTAGTGTGACTTCGTATTACGAATAATTAGTTGCTCACTCCAAAGTTTAATTTTGGACATGTGAAAGTTCATGAGTGTGAAAAGAAAATAGTATTTAGGAA
Source organism: Syzygium syzygioides (assembly GCA_031216285.1). Classification (NCBI taxonomy): domain Eukaryota; kingdom Viridiplantae; phylum Streptophyta; class Magnoliopsida; order Myrtales; family Myrtaceae; genus Syzygium; species Syzygium syzygioides. The sequence continues at coordinate 10,976,230 of CM062242.1, read as the reverse complement.
TTTAGATTATCGATTTGTCTTGGATCTATCAAATTAGAAACTACCGAGCATGTTAGGCTAGTATAGTAAATGGATCATACCGTCTTCCTAGGATCACAAGTTCGAATCACGTCATGAATGAAGAAATCATTACTCTAAAAAAATCCATCAAATTAGCAGGCTCGACATACCACTTGACCTTGAATTTTATCCCCGCAAGGAAATGGTGAAGTTGAAAAAAGCATATTCACTCATGCCTTATCATTATTATATTACTTTTTATCCCAAATTATAAAATCGTTAATATTTTTCTATTTATAACAATACGTGTTAAAGTTAAGAGGTTCGAACAACCACGTAGTTCATAATGAACCATAGTCGATATCAAAATAAAGTCTATATTTCAAGAAACCGAGAGATGAGGACGCAAGATTTGAGTGTGAATTTTGAAAACAAGCAATGGTTGATTGGATATTGATAAGTAATGTGGGTAGGCATGTCATCCATGCGATCACTCCAAAGAGGTGATCTATCTATGAATTGGGAAGTCGAGTCCGACTAGGAAAATTACACAATTCATGAGGAGAACAAAGAAGAAGAACAAGAAGAAGAAGCTACTTTTCCATATAAATTGAATAACGTGCAGCAAAGTGGGTGCAGAAGAAGACAACTTTGTTTTGAGAGTGAAGAATTATCAAGCGCGGTAGTAGTTTTTCGCTCTGTGTGGTCGGATGGCCGGCCTCAAGAATAGGAAGGGAGTTCTCCCGGTCTCCACGGCCGACGTCCTCTTCCACGAAGCCTGCAACATCGCCAAGTTCGTTCATGTGCTGAACTGGGTAATCAACTTCACCGCAATGATCATGATTAGGGCGGAGGCCATGTCGCCATTCCTGTGGACCTTCAAGGCCTTGCTCTTGTCCACATTGATCACCTACGCGCTCTCGATCGCTTCCGTCTTGTTCGTCTACTGGGAGACAATGCCGGGCTCGGAGAAGATTTGCAGGTACTCGTCGATGGTGTTGACTGCCGCAAACGTGGTGGTGCTAGTAGTACTCGGACAAATCTATGTCCTCTCCACTTCGCCCTGAAATCGATTTCTTTTGGGGGGGTCATAACTTTGAATTTTGATTGATCTTGCGAGGATGTAACATAGAGAAGGAATGAATGAAGAGAAGGAATGAATGAGTCTCTTTGAAATTGTTGGAGAGGTGATGTAGTGTTCGTTCTTGTTCATTCGAGATAATGATGATTGAAGTCTTTGTCTCTCTTTTCTATTAGGTTTTTCCCTTTGGTTTCCTCGTTGTACTTTCTCTGGTTTTGGCTACATTACTTGGTGACCAAGAGATTAGCAACCAAATTGGTTTTTATCTTCTCAAGGAAGAGGGGATACTCTATGGAAGTTTTACATCTCGACGATCCCGAGTTCCGAACAAGAATCAAGATAGAGCCTTTTAAAGACCTGTTGAGGTTTGTAGTGACCAAAAGATTAGCGACCAAATAAAATCTTGATGCTAGAGAGAGTTTTAGCGACCAAATTTTACTGGGGCACATAAGTAATCCTATGGTAACCAAACCTTGAACTGCGACCAAACACTCTCCTCCCACGACCACACACCTCGCCCATCCATCCACCATTGCCGTCAACTTCAACCGCCATCACCACCGGTCACCCATCCATCATCGCTGTCAGCCCAAGTCGCCGTTGTTATGGTTTTTCATTTATATTAGTACATAAGTTGTGATTATGAAAAAATCTGCAAACAAAATGTTTTGTTTGTACATTGATCACTAAACAAAATATATAATTTATGTATTTTTATTCATTTCAATTTCATGTCAAATTTTGTTAAATTGAAACTCGAGGGCGAAAATGGCATTGAAGGTGATGTAGGATGGAAATCCTACTAGAATTGTCATCCTGTTAGTTTTTAAATTTAGGATGAATTTTATTTGTCTCATTTGATATTATCCAATTAGAACATTTAGTTTCCTTATTTTACTAAGACTCTTGCTTTAGGATATTACAAGAGAAAAAGTCACAAAAAAATCTCAAATTATACTCACTGACTTACAGTGACACATTTACTTTTAAAAAAAATTTGACATAAAAAACCACAAATTATGCACAACGTGACATATTTACCTCAAACTTTTTCTCGTGATATAAAAATTCTCAAACCTTATTACTTGTATGACACATTTACCCCCCACAGTCAAAGTTTCGTTAGATAATTTTTCAACCAAAATAATGTCGTTAAATCACGTGAACGTCATATCAATACTATTTGCTTTCTGGCATCCATATAAACAGATTTTTAATGGTTATCATTGACGGAACTTTGACGGAGGTAAATGTGTCACACAAATACACATTTATAATTTTTGATGTCACGGAAAAAAGTTTAGGGTCAACGTGTGACAGAGAGTATAGTTTAGGGTTTTTTTATGGCTTTTGCTCATATTATAAATAAGAAGCCGATGCTTCACAGTTGTTAACTTTTCATTACAAATTAATATTGAGATAATTAAATTATTGCCAAGGTTTGGCGTTTCTTCCCCATTCCTCCATCTTTTGTCTGATTTTCTCCCCTTTCTACTATTGACAACCTCTCTCGATACCACTTCCCCCAATGCCGCTTCCGTCCTGTATCAGTTTGCTATCACAAGCTAAAATTGAGTTGAAGTTGTCAACTTTCTATTATTGCACGCAGAAAAACAAATCAAAGCTTTAGCTAACCTACTAAAGTTTTGCAAGGGTTGACGATTTGAAGATCGACGATCAAATTCTTGACCTTGCTTTACTAACGATACCCTATAATCAAGAACACATCATTTTTCCCTGTATTTTTGTCTTCTTCATGCAGAGGGAGTACCCTCTGAAAATTTTATCCTGAAAATCCCAAGATCCAGATAAGATCAAAATCAAATCTTTTATTCAGATATTAAGCTAGCGTCTTATCAGTGTAAAACTTTCTTCTTAAAACCAAGTTACTATTTTTCTGCCGAATCTACCGGGGTCATCTTGAAGTTGCAGAAGGATCAGCAAAATCATCCAAAAAGATGCATCGGAAACTTGTAGGATGGAAATCTGGTTAGGTTGTTGTTCGATTAGCTTCTAAATTTAGAATATGTTGTCATAAGGGAAAATTACGAAAATAGTCCTAAACTTTTTGCAATTATGTCAATTTAATCCTAAACCTTTTTTTTAGTCAATTCAATCTTAAACCTTTTGCAAATAAGCCAATTCAGTCCTTTTGGCCCGCCGGCGTCCACGTGGCAATATTTTAATATTTTTTTATTATTTTCAAATTTTTTTTCCTTTTTCCTTTTTTTTTCTTTTCCTTCTCCCCTTGGCCTATTCGGCCAGGGGGAAGGCTCGTTGCCGAGGGCCCAACTCCAGCGAGGCGAGCTGGGCCCTCATTGCGGCTGGGCGAGCTCGCCCAGTGGTGGCGAGGGTCTAGCTCGCCTAGCCCTGGCGAGCTAGGCCCTCACCCAGATCTAGCGAGGCGGAGCTCGCCCAGCCAAGGCGAGCTCCGCCTTGCCGGAGCTGGGCGAGCTCGCCATGTTTGGGTGAGGCTCGCCCAGCGGTAGCGAGGGCTCAGCTCGCCTCGCCGGAGCTAGGCCCTCGCTGGTGAGCCTCTTCCCTAGCCGGACAGGCCAGGGGGGAGAAGGAAAAGAAAAAAGGAAAAAAAGTTCGAAAATAATAAAAAAAAATTAAAATATTACCACGTGGATGCTGGCCGGCGCCACGTCAGCCGGCCGGCGACCACATTAGCGTCGGCCGCCCAAAAAGACTGAATTGGCTGGTTTGCAAAAGGTTTAGGACTGAATTGGCAAAAAAAAAAGTTTATGACCGAATTGGCATAATTACAAAAGGTTTAGGACTTTTTTGGTAATTTTCCTGTTGTCATAGTTAATGGTATCTAATTAGAATATTTAGATTATGAGCTGATAATAGGATTCTTGAGTTGCCAAGCTTTGGCGTTTCTCCCATTCTAGACCTTTTTCTCGATACTGTGGCAAGTCGTGGTTGGCACGGCTTGCGACGGTACCGTGTGTGGCACTGCGGCAAGCCATGCCGTGCAAGACTGGCACCTTTGCATCTATCACTATTCTTAAGGTAAGGAAACAGACGTGTATATGCAAGTGTCATGAATCAAGAAGCTTTTGTAGTACATTAAGGACGAGTTTCTTGTCATGACTCGTGGAGTCATGGTTTTTTTTCCCTTTACTAGATTGATTTCGATCTTCTGTAAATCTCAATCAATATATTTATGACTCAAATCACAACTATTTTATGTGTTTGTATATTGGGCCTCAAAAGGATAATATTTTCGTATGTTTCTAGTCCAAGAAATATTCTAATTAGTAGGTTACAAGGTGTATATAATTGCGGGTGACATCTATGCTTATACCCATCAATCAGTGAAAGTGTATATACTAGTGGATGCTTAAAGCCATCCAAATTCCCATCCAAGTGCTCTCTATAAATGTCCTTAGACAACTTTCATTGATTGAGTAGCAACCCCCAATTTACTTTGTTTAGATGTTCACGAATCCCTAAGACAATTTGGATCATAACCAACAAAACCACGGTGTGCTTAAAATGTTAATACTTATTTGTATTTAAAGTTTTTAGTATATATTTACCTATGTATTTGAGATAAAATTGGGGTTTTTAGTGGCTTTGCTGAATTTATCCCTTTATTAACTAATAAAAATATGAAAATATAATTAAAAATTATAATAACTTCCATTTATCCCTCATTCTGTTTTCCACATGCATCAAAATTTAAAACTACCCACTACTCACTCTTCATTAAGCAATCATCAAATTCAGACATGTTTAATAACTATCCCTGGATATTCATTCAAATAAATAATCACTTAACTCCTTCAAAATATTATTCATTTCTCTTCATACGTAAAACCAACCGTGATGATGCATGCGCGCAATATATGCCTTAGTAATTATAAAGCATAGCGAAAGGCTAGACTACCCTTCAAAGCTTCATTGAGGTTTAGACTAATTGCATTCTTCATGTGTATACTTCAATTTGTTTCTCTCAACTTCTCGGTTTGATCCTTTGATGAAGGCAAACAGCCACACGTGAACTCACTGTTCCACACCACATATACATTTGCTCGTCTCCTCTCTCGAAGTAGAGAATGATTGAGAATCCACCGCAATAATTAGACTTGTTATAAGATGCATTTAACCGGGTCCACCCACAGCGTAAGAAATAAGTCGCACTTTCGCCTTTGGATAGTCGACATGCGTGTGGATCAAGTCGGTCACATGACTATCTCCAAGTACACTCGTCATCCATCAACCGTGAATATGTAAAAAAAATAAAAATTATACTGTCAGCAGGCCTATCAATAATCCTTATAAGATACTAAAACTTGCAGTAGACTAGAAAAAGATGCGGGTGAGAGTCGAAATTATTGTAAAAAACTCAAATGTGACATCACATTAACATGAGCAATTTGGGTCATATATGACTTCTCGACCAAATTTTAAGTTTTCTCGAGGAAAACACCAAGTACCAAACAATAAGAATTCATGGCCTGGCTTCCAAGGGAATTTCCTAATGGTCCAGAGGACCAGAGCTTCTTAGCCGTTAGATTCCTTGTGCCTGATCATGCACGGCATAGGCGTGCCAGCAAAGTCCATCTCAATACGAGAAGACGACAACCGACCATTTCGTTGCGGCCTAGCACTGAGACGTGGCAAGCCATGAGCCACAGTCTCTCTCTCTCTCTCTCTCTCTCCCTTTTTACTTATTTCGACACGGTGCAAAATTCTCTCTTTGTAGGGGTCCACTCCAGAGAAGCAAAACCTTTCGCTCTCACTCAGACAAAATTATTTAGGCCGCACTTACAAGGATGCTGATTGTTGGTGGATCAGAGCGTGCAAGACGAAGGATCTGATAAAAATGATGGAATAGAAAATGGGGTATCACCCCCATGTTGGAAATTTGTCATTCTTTAAACGATTGCGATTGTTTACCATATATAATAATACTAGCGACGAGAAAGCTGATTTATGAGATCAATCTTGTTAACTGTTGTCTTACGATGCTTACTGAATACATTTGATATGAACCGATTTTGGTTATCAATGTATTGATTTGGTGCATTGAAAACTGCAAAATTTTCTCACTAGACCGTTTCGCGAATGTCCCCAAAACACCGTTACAAAACTCTTGTCAAATGGATAGTGGGACAAAACATGATGACCCGTGTGGTTTAAGTGGGGACTTTAATGAACGTGCGGCGAGATGAAATCAATTACGCGATACTATTCTCTTGGGAGATGATGGTCGGAGAGCAGGGCCCACCGGTTGCCACGTGTAACCATCCGAGTGGATGGGTAGACCGAAAATTTGGACAATTGAGGTGGGCGGTGGTGGGGGTGGCGGTGGCGGCGGCGGCGGCGAAGGTGCGTGCGTCACGTGCGTGGAATGGACGGTGGAACACGTGTCACGACGCTTTCGGACTTCTCACCTTTTCGTCGATTTGACTTTTCAAACACACCGTACTATGATTATTCGTGGGTCCCAACCACAGTAGGTGGAGGTGCCGTGTCCGAGTATGAGCCACTCCGCTTTTGCCGTTCGCGTGATGGGGTGACAAGGGTACGACGACATTACGAGAGATCGGACAAAGCACTCCATCTCCTTCTAATCAAAAGAAGAGATGGAAAAAACTTTGGACTGCTCGAAAATGAGTCCTCCCCTTTCACGTGCTGATGAACAAAGGGGGACACTTCAAGTTCCTTTTCCGATATTTTAGGTGCACAACAACATAAATTTGTTCTTTAGCTTAAAGGATGACGAGTTTGCCGACTTCGGACATTAATTTGATTGCACCTTTTCCTTCGTACTAGATGCTATGCACGTGTTATGTGTGCATTCGGTTATCATCGTAATTACTTTACTGTAAATTTTATGATTATTAGTGAAATTCTGTCGTTGGAGAATAATGATAAGAGAATGATCATAAGAAGTGGACATGATTTGAGGAGTTGATCGTCAGGGTTCTATCTTACCACTAAAAGAGCGTGGTAAGTAGGTTCGAGAGAAAGTGGCCTGCAAAATGTGAATTTACCGTTTCGCCATTCATAATGTGGAGAAGAATTTCTATTTAAGGGGTAACATTGAAGGGGCTAAAAAGTAAGTGTTTAATATATGGAAGAACTAGACCAAAAAATATATATGGAAGATATATATGATTGAGATCTTCATTGGATTAATTCAATTATTTCAATTTAGACCTTGATTTTTGCTTTAATTTTGTGGTCTTTCGTGCTCCGATTATTTTCAAAGCATAATGTCGACATATTTCACATCTATTTTCCAATTTAATTAAGGAAAAAAACAAAGTTGAAAGTTAGAAGTCGGCGGGGAACAACTTTTCCTGCTTTAGTAAGTTTGATATTTCTATTTTTTGCGTGGCATAGCAAATAAGGCAGATTTAAACTCAAGGCGTCAAAATAAGTGTTAGGCCGAAAAAAAAATAGAAAATAATTTCTCCCTAGAGCTCATAGGCTTTGATAATCTAAACTACAATTTATGTGGTCACCTAAAATAGACTAAGTTCTATAGATGGGAACTTTCAAAGGTTCACATAATTCTTGCATTTCCAAAGTTCTGATAGGACAAATTATTCCACAAAAAAGAATTTGTTGCCAGATCTAGGTCTCATTGAATATGTGTCAGATTCCACTAAATCCACCGTGCATCTACTGCACTAGAGATTAGGGTTGGGAACTAGTCGTGACCTCGAGAAGTCAAAGATGGCCAGCTATTAGGAAAAATGGCATAAATAATTTTTAAAATTTAATTTAATGTATAATTTAATTTATTAATTTATTAATTTATTTAATATGATTTTTGAAATATTTTGTATATGTGCAAATTAGTTATTGGACTATATGAAAATGTTCAATATTATCCCTAAATCTAAATTAATGGAAGAATAACATTGTATATTTTTATTTAATATACAAACTAATTTGAATATTTACTATAAGTTCATGAACCACATTAAATAAATTAAAAGTTCAAAAACGACATTGCATATTGGGCTAAAATTCATTAATCATATTGAAAAAAATCAAAAGTTTAAGATGGCATTATATATTGAATCAAAGTTTATAAATCATTTATGTCGTTATCTTTTTAGTTTCAGGATGCTTTGGGCTCTACCTAATACCATGCTAATCACCCGTTCCCCTTTCTCCATATATTCCTAGCTTTCTGCATGTATACCTTGGGGACCATAGCACTCTGGACCTTTGCCCTAAACCCTTTGGTTTTTCATTGGAGCAGCTAAGTGTATATACACATTTTTTCGCACCACATAAGAAAATCGATGCAATTGCTCATCAGTTGATAGAACCAATGCGGGGGTCGGTTTTTGTAATGTAGTGCATGGCCCTATGCATACACATTTCCTATGGTTACGTTTTCACAAGGAGTGTGGGTTTTTAACTTAGGGAACGAGGTACACCGACTCTAGTGGAAGAACGAAGGGAAAATGACATATATGATCTGTGAACGTTAACCCAATATGTAATGCAAGCTTTGAACTTTTTATTATTTAATGTGGATCTTGAATTTTAGCTCAATGTGTAATGTGATCCTTGAATATTTCAATGGGGTCCCTGAAATTTTAATATATATATTTAATTTAGTCTTCGAATTATATGAAAAAGCTTAATATTATTCTTGAATTTAAATTAATAGAAGGACAATATTAAATATTCATATAATACAAAGACTGAATTGAATATATATAAAAAAATCTAGAGATTATATTTAATAAATTAAAATTTTAAAAATTATATTACATATTAAATCGACGCGAAGAGGTTATTGGTGTGATTACCGAGAGATAGAAAGGAGCACGAGGAGAGATATTGGGTAATCCCCGTGGGGTGGGGGTTCGGCCGCGGGGTGATGGGACCGAAAGGTTGGCAGGTGTCAACATCAGGGCGGGGAGGGTCGGCAGGCTCAAAGCCATTCGAGCACCACTAACTTGGCCACACTCTCCCGAGTACAATGCCCCAATAAATACGACCTCCCCCTTCGCTTCCCTTGCATTGCACCGCAATCTTCAATCTCCAAGAAGCAAAGCTAAGCTAAGCGAGCCCCTCTCTCTTTCTCACTCACTCTCTCTGTGCCTGTCTCTGTCTCTCTCTCTCTCTCTCTCTCTCTCTCTCTCTCTCTCAAGCAAGGAGCCGGCAATGGCCAAGGACATGGAGGTCGGAGGCGGGCACGGCTCGTTTGGGGCGAAGGACTACCAGGACCCGCCGCCGGCGCCGCTGGTGGACGCGGAGGAGCTGGGGAAGTGGTCCTTCTACCGGGCCATCATCGCCGAGTTCATCGCCACCCTGCTGTTCCTCTACATCACCGTCCTCACCGTGATCGGCTACAAAAGCCAGATCGACACCACCAAGGGCGGCGACGAGTGCGGCGGCGTCGGCATCCTCGGCATCGCCTGGGCCTTCGGCGGCATGATCTTTGTCCTCGTTTACTGCACTGCCGGCATTTCTGGTGGCCTCTCTTCTCCCTCTCGATTCTCTGGTTTCCTCATTATTTAATATTTGTTGTCAATGCTTGATTTCGTTAGAAAGTGTTTCGTCATTTCAAGTTTTTTTCTTTTTTTATTTTTAACTTGGCATGATTTGAGTGAAATTATGTAAAGCGAACCTAACTGTTTTCCCTTTAGAGTATTTTCTTTAGCTGCATGTTTTAATTGAATTTTGGTTATACTTTAGTTCTAGATTGTGCGGCGCATGTTTTTTTAACTGTTTTTAATTGTAAATGTTGCAAATTTTCATGACATTTAAAAATTGATGCGTTTATTAATATATAATTATTTTCTAATTTTTGCAACTTGGATAGTATTTAAAATTTTGACGGATGTACTTAAATCTGAACAAACACTCAATTCTATACGGTTTCATATGATAATTAATCTGTGAGCATGTTTGATAAAAACAAAAGATAGAATGAAATTAATCTTTTACTTGTGAAAGATAAAAATGAAAGGTAGAAACTTAGGGGACTGCTGTGAATGATTTTTGTTTTTTGAACCTTTTTAGGATTTGATGTTTCAATTTCATATTACTCTGAACATCCGAGTTTGAGCTAAGACTTTCTCTTTTAATCCAAGTGAGAAAACTAGATGAATAGCATTTTACCAAAAAAAAAAAAAGGGAGAAAACAGAGACCCAAAAAGCAAAATTCATCCCAACAAACACTAGAGAGACTACTTAATTTAATAATTAGAGTCAAATGAAGTATAGATACATAACCCTTGATTTTGTTGATCAGAACCGTGACATATCACACTCACCCTACAAATAGATGAGTGGATGAGAAAGCATTTCATGTGTTAAGATTTCAGAAGAACTCGTTCCTTCCCATTTAGAAAATATACTTAGGTTAGTAAATAATGTGGCACTGCATATCTTGTATAGCTTACAAGCTAAATTTGGAGCAATTGAAGTGCTAATACCTTTTCGGGTATTGGTGTCGTGTCTTCCGCAGGAGGTCACATAAACCCAGCAGTCACTTTTGGGCTGTTCTTGGCGAGGAAGGTGTCGTTGGTCCGAGCCGTGCTCTACATGGTGGCTCAGTGCTTGGGCGCCGTATGCGGGTGCGGTCTGGTGAAGCAGTTCCAGAAGGCGTACTATACCAAGTATGGTGGCGGCGCTAATGGGCTAAACGATGGTTACAGCACGGGCACTGGTTTGGCTGCGGAGATCATCGGAACCTTCGTCCTTGTCTACACCGTCTTCTCGGCCACTGACCCCAAGAGAAGCGCCCGAGACTCCCACGTTCCCGTGAGTACTGATATCACAACCTCTATAATCGTACAAATTATCGGGACCTAGTCATATTTAGGTCACTGAAATTAACACCTATTGAGGAATTTGTCTAATGGATTTGGCTTTCAAGTTTTGACCTTATCTTGTTTTCAATGAAATAGGTTTTGGCTCCACTGCCCATCGGATTCGCCGTGTTCATGGTCCACCTCGCTACCATCCCGATCACCGGAACTGGCATCAACCCAGCTCGAAGCTTTGGAGCCGCGGTTATGTACGGCAAGGAAAAGGCATGGGATGACCAAGTATGCCCCCACTCACACATGCCCTTAAATCTTTTTCTCTTCCCTGAAAATTGAGATTGCTAGTGCTAACATTTAATGATTCTCGTTTCGTGATTGTTTTGTTGCTTCGATCAGTGGATCTTCTGGGTCGGACCATTCATTGGCGCAGCGATCGCTGCATTCTATCACCAATACATCCTGAGAGCTGGAGCTGCTAAGGCGCTTGGGTCCTTCAGAAGCTCATCTGTCATATAAATTTCTCAGAGGGTGGTGTTGCTCTGTCCTGGCTTGAGGAATAGCCAGGACTTGAGGATGGAAACTAAAGCTGTAAAATTTAGCATTGTTGTTCTCTGCTCGGCACTTGGTTTTTTGCTGTGCCCCAAGAATTAGCTCCAATCTGCTTTTGCTGTGTTAGCTGCTTCTCTGGTACTTGTCGGCCCTTTTGGCATGCGGTCAATGTGTTCAAGGTGCTATTTACATGGATTCCATGAATGCATTTCGTTCGCCTTATTCCCATTTTGAATACGCAATCTCTTTAAGTAAGGATGTATTGGTCAGTGCACTGTGTCGATCACTAGAACTTGGAATATAATCAGACCTCAAATTATTCTTCTTTTCATGAAGATAGAGATGGAAACAAGAGAGGTTACACAAAATGCTAGCTCTGGTGATGAGTATTAAGGATATGCAATCGAACTGGTTCTACCTGGCAATCGGACTGGGCCGCCATGAAAACAAATCCGCTTCTTGATTTCAAAGATTTGGAATTGGTAGAAACTAGTCTAGTTCCTAGTTCCGAGTGAAGACCTACTTGGGAATTGGACTGGTTTGGATCCAGTTCCAGGACCGTTTTCATAAAAGCTAAAACAAGTATTTGTTTCTAACCTCAGCCTCCTCCTCTCTATTTCTCATGCTCCTCTTTCCTCTTCGCTCGCACGGCATGGAAGAGACTCAGGAGAGAGACAGAGTGGTGGCTTGCCCTTGCAATCTTCACTAATCAATAGAGGTACGAAGCACTGGCGCTCGACTCGACTCCAACCCTAGAATCTCACTTGATTCCTCTCCTCTCGCGCTGTGCGTTGTCGTCTTCTTTGCAATGAGCTTGTTTTTCGCTTCGGTCTTGCGGCATCGGGATTGAATCGTTCATGTTCCTTATGCTCTTGACTTGAGCTGATTCTTCGGCGTGTTCTTGCTCCTTTTTGTTTGTGATAAGAAAGCAGAAGCTGAAGTTGACTTGCGTTCAACCAAATTACCAACTAAGTTGGCATTAAATAACCAACCAAAATGCAAATCAGACCCGTCGAATCATAAAGGGTGACCAGTAGTGCCTTTCTAACATCTTTAGAAACTCTTTACTGCTTTTCCAATGTCTTTTCCCAGAATAGACCGGAATTTGTTGACTAATCCCATGGCACAACATATTTATGGAAATGTGTACATAACATACATCGAACTCCCAACTATACTAAAATAAGGTACCGCAAAGCACCTTTTATCACTGAGACTACACTTTCTTCTTTAGGAGTCCTCGGCATATGACAAGGCTCAATTCGCGTTTCACAATAGAAGTATTCATAGGATTGTGGGGAAAATTATCAAAAAAATCCTAAACCTGTTGCACTTTTATCAATTCAATCATAAACCTTTCAATTATATCAATTGAGTCCTAAACTTTTTTATATTTTGCCAATTGAGTCCATTCGGCCAATTTCGGCTAGAAATTGCTGATGTGAATGCCGGACTACTATATGGCACGGCTGGTACGACTCGGTGTTGACATGAATATTTTTTAATAATTTTTTTGAAAATTTGTATAGTTTTATTTTTCTTTTTCTTTACTTTTTTCTGGTTTTTGGAGTGATGGCTAACAAAGGCTTGGGCGGCCTTAATCGGCCACAATGAGGGCATTGCGTCCTTGGCCTAGAGCCGACAAAGGTCGCTCTCCCTCACTCCAAAAACTAGAAAAGACTAAAGAAAAGGAAAGAAAACAGAAAAAAGATACCAAAAAATTTATTAAAAAATTCAAAATATTATTAAAAAATATTCACATCAACGCTGACTGTCCTATATGGTATGGCCAACATTTACATCAGTAATTTTTAACTAAAATTGAGAGGATAGGCTCAATTGACAAGGCATAAAAAAGTTTATGACTCAATTAGCACATTTAAAAGTTTTAAGATTGAATTGGAAAAAGTGAAATAGGTTTATGACTTTTTTGGTAATTTTCCCTAGGCTTGCAATTCTCCATTCTAAATTGTTCAAGAGTTTTCTTTATGTAAGGCACTTGAGAGTTGAGAATAATAAAGTGGAAGGGAGGAATTTTGTGTATATTTCGATATATAGAAAAGAGTACATGGGGAGTCTATTCATAGGCTTTATTAGATGTATATCTAAGGTAATAAGATAAACACAATATCAAACATAATTAATCAAGGATATGCACTATCAAATGAGATATATGCATAATCTTGAGAGATATGCAGAATCAAGTAAATATCCTAATATCACTAACATCCCCCTCAAAAAAATCAACTTTGAGTTTGAAAAATAATCTAAACAGTTTCCCAAAATCTTCGATCAACATGAAATCAAATAGCTAAACTAGCACTGCACAATTGGGCATGGAGGATGCATGGCATGGCTGCGTGTAGGTTGCATGCGGGGGCTTCGAGCTTTTGTAGATGACGAGATTTCAATATGTTGATCATCTGACGGCAATGAGTGTGGTGGTGGCGGCGTCAACTTCTCGAAATTAGAAGTGAAAAGTTGAGAATTGGAGGCATTGCAATTGACTTTGTTGTCAGGACAATAACTTAACAAACACAGCTGATAAGGTTGGTGTGGCTATAGCAAATGAAATAAGCCAGGCTTTGTTGAGCAAAAGTTGTTGTACAAAGTCACCTCTTCACAACATCAAAAATATCTCCATACAAAAGAAAAGCTCAACTTGGCGAGCGTTCCCGATGTCGTAACACAACCCCCGTGACATTTACTTAGATGGGAATGAGGCACTCAGACGAACACTATCAAGTGGTGGGAATGGATTTATTTTATTATAAGTGCATGCGGTGCCGAGGGTGCACCAAGTGAGATATGCACCCAATGCACTTAGGATTTCCTCAAGAATGGCGGTTCTGATACAAAGTTGAGAATAATAAGGCGGTAGAATAGAATTTGGAATTTGTTTATATTTTGATATATAGAAAAGAGTACATTGAGAGCCTATTTATAGGTTTTATTATATGTCTATATAAGGTAATAAGATAAACACAATATCAAATATAATCAATCAAGGATATGCACCATCAAAGAAGACATATGCATAAGTCTAAGAGATATACATAATCAAGTAGATATCCTAATATCACTAACATTGAGAAAAATAAATCAACTTTCTTGAACGACCCCCCCCCCCCTTGGAAACTCCTAGCATACAATTTGCTTGACCTAAATTTCTCATATCAAATTTCCAAGATAACCATTATTTTATGATTAACACAAGCCCATTAGAATTTCCGGCCAATAGTATATCACCCAAATATAATAATAAAATTACAAATTCACCGATGGATTGCTTAACATACACATTAGGTATGTATGATAACATATTTTTTTTCCGAAAATAATTTCTGTACATAAATAATTTTTTTTAATTCTATTCTTTGGACGAGTTTTTAAATAGAAGAATACGTTTGATAACTGGACAAAAGTTATATTGCATGGAATGCGTTTGGTACGACCCTAAAATTTTTATTTACAATTTTTTTCATTTAATTATAAAAAATGTCAATGAGAGGTGCCACTCCCTGAATGATATTTTAAGGCTATGGATAGATATTTGCAGCTTGCACACTTTTTGCTCTTGGCCTTCTCGAACGAAAGCAGTAGGTTATTCCTTACAGACTTATTCATTCCGTTCACAATCAAGAAAAGCAGTTTTAACATTCATTTTATATATTTTTAAATCCAGACATGCTGCTGTGCCTAATATTAGCCAAAGAGAGGTGAATCTTGCCCTTGGCAAAAAGGTTTCCTTATAATAAATATCCTCTTGTTGAGTATAATAGTTTGCCACTTATCGAGCTTTGTATTCGTCAATCAACCCATCTTCCTTTCTTTTAAAAATGCGAATCCATTTGTTCTCAATGGCTCTACGCCTAGGCAGCAAGTCAAGTAACTCCCACACTTCCCGGACTCCTTTTCTTCTTCCGTTGCCTTTATTTCACTTCTAATTAGTAGGGCAAGAGAGAGCTTCACTTACTGTCTTCGGTTCCTCACTATCTTGTGGAGTAACAATAAAGATTTCGCCTTCATCCTCGTAATTCCACTTTTCCTTAGCAGGGCAAGAGAGAGCTTCGCTTACTGTCTTTGGTCCCTCGCTATCTTGTCGAGAGATTTGACTTTTCCCAGTTTGGCTCCAATTTTCTCGCAAACTGTTCGGCCAAAACGACTCAAACTTTCCAGCATAGCTCAAAGACAGTCAAACATGGATCGCATACAAAAAATACTCAAACACGGCATTTGTCGGATACAAACAAAAGCATAGGAAACTGTCAGCGCACTCTGATAACAATGTTGGGATTCCGGGATCGCATCTTAAGTCTCAAGAATTGAGATTACTCCATGTAATACTGATGCTAGCCTTGCCTGTCAAAAGTGTAATAACACACTCCGACTAACACCTCTATTTGCACAATTAAACATACCCCTTAACAAAGCACACGTGTGCTTTGCAACTTGTATGCTTCAGTGCAGTTGCAAACTCTTTGCATTGGACGTGTGCGTAGGTTTTTAAGAAGAGAAGTTTTCTAGAAGAGAAGTTTTCTTCTTATCTAACCATTCCCTCTCGCGGGAAACACTCAAATCCTTCATGGGCTGGATGAGTCAGCACATCATAGGCGGCCCAACCCAGTCCAAAAGCCCAATACAATGTGTCTTACTCTATTTTTTTTGGGGGTTTTATATTTGTTCACCATCTTTTCCCCTTCTTTCTTCTTACCCGAGCATGCGCATGCCATCGTTGGCGTTGCCCTCAATGAACCGTCGCCGAGGCCCATCCATCCGTCGCCAGTGCCACCGCCATCGACCAGAGAGAGAGAGAGAGAGATTAAATTTAGGATTTGGTGGGGTCTAATTTTTTTTTTCCATAAAATGCAAGAATATTGGCTAAAATTACTGTATTTTGATAATGAAGCTTAGTCTGAACTATATATTTGTTTGACGAGCTGTCCAATCTTTCAAGGCAAATCGAAGTTGTAGATTCAGCCTCTAAATTCAAAGGATCTCTATCCTCTTTACAGTCAAGCAATGACATCTTGTGAAGCCAAGCACAACTATATGAATCAATCCACAATTAAAATAAAAAATGCTCTTTGTATCGCAATAAGCTTTGTCGCTTCACAAATTTAACATCAAGAGAGAACTCTTTCTTCGCATCATTCTCTCCCCATCCATGACTAATTTTAGGCATGACTAGTTTAATAAAATCGCATATTAAGTATTGTGACAGACAGTTATTAGCATTTTAAGTAAGTGGTTATGCGATATAGGGTATGTAGAATATAAATTCTTATAAAATTATTTCTTAGATCTTAA
This sequence comes from Syzygium syzygioides, assembly GCA_031216285.1. Classification (NCBI taxonomy): domain Eukaryota; kingdom Viridiplantae; phylum Streptophyta; class Magnoliopsida; order Myrtales; family Myrtaceae; genus Syzygium; species Syzygium syzygioides. The sequence goes on along the minus strand of CM062242.1, from coordinate 10,959,529 downwards.
TATACCTAGGCATTATTGCATGTTTTGTGAACTGAATCCCCGTATAAAAGATCGTGCCATGTTTTCGTACAGGACTGAAAACATACATCGCTGAAAACGTTCACTCTACGTGTTGCCTTTACTTAATCTCGTTCTTCTCCTCCACCGTCAACTCCACTTTGCGTGACAAATTTCCTTCAAATCACTCAACTCCCCTACATCAAGACGCTTTAGCTACATCAAAACGTTGTAATAGTCAACTCCCCCCTCTTGCCTCTCTAATTTCTTTTAAAGATCACCGAGGAAGCATCATCATATCAAGCTATCAACCATGGCCAGATTCAGTAGCTTCACTTCGCATATTTCCCATCTCATAGTTGTTTCGCTCTCTCTCGCCATTCATGTTAGCATCGTCTCTCCATCATCGCTATCGTCATCGCCTGCTCAGTACCCCGAAGTCGAATATGTCTCAACCGAATATCATCCTTCATCCTTTGAATCTCCATCACCGGCAGAAACTGAGAACGACTCCCTCTCTCCTCCTGTGTATCCTCCTTTGGGTCTCTCTGGTTCCTCCGAATCTCCTCCTCCTGTGGCAGACGGATACAGTGAAGCACCGATCTCGCAAACAACCACCTCCGAATCTCCACAGCAAACACCTCTAACTTCTCCTCTTCCCTCTCCTCCTGACGAAGCACCAATCTTGCCACCTTCTTTATCGACAGAAGACAACGTAGAGTCTTCTCTGGAGCCCCGTCCTGAAGACGAGGACAGCGAAGCTGATCTTTGGCCTGATCATCAGATCACGTCATCAATGCCTTACAAGTTGAGTTCGAGCAATAGCGACGGCGATGATTCTGTCGTGTATGAACAAAAGCCTGAGAAGCAACCAGAGGAGGAGAATGAGGATAGAGGTGAAGGCAAGGCAGGAAGAGGCGGGGTTGGGCTTGGGGTGGCGATGGGTGTTTGTATGGTTGGTTTGGGAGGGTTGGTGTATCTGAAGAGGAGGAAACGAAATGACGTGCGAAGAACAAGAAGCTACATGCAATTGGCCGAGAGAAAGAGTTTGAGCTGAAGATTTACATCTATTCAAAGGCTGACTTTATGTTATGATTATTTGAATTTTGTTATAAGTGGCCCACCACTGGATAATAAGCTCTATTTTATTTATGACATGCTAAAAGAATTTTGTTCTTATCACTTCACAACAAGATTATTTTCCTGCTTTGCCCGTGTTTGGTCTATCTAATCGACCTCTAATCTATGTCAGTATAGGTTGACGATGTGAAGCACAAATATGCACACCGTTTCTAGGTGTAATGGATTTCAGATAAATTTAATCAAACTTATGCAAATATTTTTTTTTTGAGTTGTACGTATTGAGAGCCAATGATTGTTAGCCAAGGGAATAGTGATTAGGATAATTGATACGGGATTTCGGAATCTATATTGGGGATAAAGAGAGAATAAGTACAACTCCCATTTGTGAAATTATATGTACAAACAGAAAATAGAGTAAAAGAGACAATATTCGCAAGGTTTTGAAGCAGTTTCGTAGCAGAAAGATAATTGAAACCATTGAATTTAGATGTTTTATAGAGTACCTTGAGGAACAATTCGAATGAAGGTAACTGATTATCAAACTTCTATATTCATTTACGTGCATATATGAAACAGTGTACGTTGGAAATATGGGTTAGGTGGAGTAGAAGTTAAGCTATTGTAACCCTTCCCAACGCTAATACTCAGAAGGAAAATAAAATTCAAAATAAATTAAAATAAAAATTTGAAAATAAAACTCAAAAGTTTTACGTGCGAACCCTCCCAATGTGTAATACCCTAGAGTCTTCCCATGCCATATAGGTCAGAGAGAGCTCCGGCCGTTCCACTTCTTGAGCTGCTCTAGATTTCGCCACCTATAATTTCCTTGGTCAATTTGAAACCTTAAAGCAAATCTTAAGTGTTGGAAGGAAGTCAACTAACTATCTAAGAAGGTCCATTGGTCTATAAGTACACCAAAATTTTAAGGTCCAGATGTTTGATTACACATGGGGAAGGATTAGTATCATCACTGTGCCTTTTCGACCAAATTCCCTATATAAATTCTTAAAGGGAAATTGACATAAATGGTTCCTAAATTTTAGTTTGATGTGTAATATAGACCATGAACTTTAATTCAATATGTAATGTCGTCCATAAACTTTCAATTTGTTCAATGTGGTATGTGAATTTTTGATACATGTTGAAGTTAGTCCCTGAATTATATAAAAATGTTCAATGTTATGTACTAAAAATCTAGAGACCACATTGAATAAATTAAAAGTTCATGAACCATATTACACATTGGGTTAAAGTTCATAATCACTTTAACAAATTAAAAGTTCAGTAATCACATTGCACATTGAGTCAAAATTCATGGATTATCTATGTCACTATCCCACTCTTAAATGCAATATCATGAGATTTTCATATGTATTAGACAAACATAGTTCTATTTCCTATAATGAAAAGTTTAAAAAAATCGTTTTTTACGCTCACGTTTTGTTTTGGTCGGAACCCTCATGTTAAATCGTCCGGTTGTGGGATGGATAGCGAATCAACTCCAACGTACACCGTTTCGGAAAATATACAATTCATGAATTCGATGCATTTAAACAAATAATCAGAACAAATCCCAACCATATCAATTGTTGTCACCTCAAATTCCACGGGACAAGAAAGCCACTAAAACGTGCCTAATCGACTCTATTTCATAATGTGGGAATAATTCATAAAATTGTTATGTTTGCCATATGATTGACCAATAGTTCACCAAAAATTGACTGGCCAGTTACAATGCCCACAACATTTTTTTTGCATGAAAAATGGGTTCTACATGTTAAAACAAATCTTTTGACACTCAAAACCAACAAGATTCTCCACCCTTCGAGACAGGTTGCTCGTTTTTCGCAGTGTGAGGAAGATTTGTATCATACATCTATTCGTGTTTGGGCAGTTGGTAAATGTATGATGCTTAATTCTGTCACACGAATCAGAAGCAACTGAAAAAGCCAAACGATTTCCCAATTTCAATTACATATTCTTGAACTAGAGATCGAAACCATTCCAACATGACCAAAAATTGGGTTGAATGAATGTCAGGTGAGGGAGTAATTGTCAGTCAAATCTTGGTCAATTTTTTCAATACTCAAGAGAAAGGTCCTACAACCCAAAACCGTACCTAAAGCTCTCGGAATCGAGTGAAACTTTCCAAACCTCGTTTTTGGAGATGACAAGTCATGAAAATGATGCCCGATGTGTCAACGCAAGCCTTAAGCCCCAATGGATTGAATTTTTGGGTCCATAACTTCCTGGATTTTCCTAAAGATATTGGGCTCATCAAAAAGCCCTTGACATGAGTGCTTCAATGCCGCATAATTACGCGGATCAAACATCGATCAAGGGAGATATGACCCGAGAAAGAATGTAGTAACTCACTCAGCGGTGTGTCCAAACCCCTATATATACCTCCTCATTGATGCATTTGAGGGGGGGGGGGGGTAAATCTATTCTTAATTTCTTATTATTCTTTCAAGTCAAGTCCGTATCTTACATTTTCTCTCGTTTTCGTGTCTTTGTAGGTATTAGAACTCTCATGCTTTCTAGGTAAGTCTTGAGTCCCTCACTTTCAATTCATATGCTAGGATGTTATAATGTCCACTTAGAAAGATAGCATCTAGAAAATGGCATACCACCCATTTCAATGAATCATGTTTTTAAGTCATTGTAATGCTGGAATGAAAACTCGAAATTCTTGGAAATGTCATTATACTTGTATTTGAATAGCCGAAAATACATATTATTAGGATGTCAAAATGACAAGATTATATCATGAGCTATATGATGCGTCGCTGTGCAGCCGATCAGAAATTATGCATGTTAGCATACTGTCATAATGATTATTTAGATAAGAAATTAGGCAATTACAATGCTAGTTGTGATAGAATTACGGTAGAGTGCATGCTGCTACTATTGATGCTGCTCATATATAAACTGTAGTTTGCAAAATAGACCAATAGCTTAGCCTGGGTGGCAACCTTGCCATATTGCTTAGATAATAGGTTTTTAATGTGCCTAGGATTTATTCAAATAGAGTGGCGGTGAGACTTTAAATTTGATTAAAGCAATAAATAGATATGATCCATGAACACCCCACCCCAGACTTAGGATTTGAGAAGATCCTAGAAACTTAGGTGTTTCAAGGCAGAATCTCCTAGTTGTGGTCATGTCCTCTCTTTTCGAAAGTTTTTCCCTATTCCAATGGTAATAGTTTTCCCTAAAATCTCTTGTTGCACTAATCCCTAAATCACACCCACCCCATTTCTCACTTATCCCATTCCTCACTCAGCGGCCTCCTTGCCCTAACCCCATGCTGACCCTGGGGCTGACCAAACGCCCACCCTGTAGAGATTCCCTTCACCTTAACCCAAGCTGATCTTTCCTCAAGGTTGACCTACTTCAAGCCAGATTCGATGAAGCAAGGAAGTTTCTACCTTAAAATGGGCTTCTTACACAACATTTCACTATCACAAGTACTTCCCCTGAACCATTTGGTAATGGAGCCCCCTTCAATCCATTTCCACATAACCAACCCCACCACACCCTCCTCAATCGACTCACTAGCACCAATCTTCAACTGCAAATCTCAACCAGTCTAACTAGTGTCTTCCTATCAGACAACATTAGAGCATGGAGCACGAAGGTAGCACATCTCTCCTGGGACTCCCATAGGACTGAGGACCATAATCGACTAGTCTATTGCAAATAAAATAACCAGTATCATGAGCAGAGAATGAAGCAGCTATTACTTAATGCCAATCTCAGCAAACAGCGATGATAAGTCCTAATCAAAACTTCAACTTTTACTATGGAAGGGGAGGTGGGTAGCGATGATCCATTGGCTACTTTGTGTAGAAAATTTGGGAATCTTTGGTCTGAAGATGATGTAGTGTTGATTAAAGGAGGGATTTCTGTAACCAAACAAAAGGAAAGTGACCTGATACTATATGGGAAGTTGTATTCTAAGTAGCACCGGCATGCAACATGCGACACGACACACGACACGTTATTTCTCAAAAAATAGAGAATTCCGACACGTTAGGACACGTTGTGTATTATATATATATTTTTATATATACATAATAAATTATTATTTTTAAATTTGATTCAAATAAGTAAATAAATAATAATAAAAATCCTAGAATGAATTTACCCTAAAAAAATTATACACATAAGTTTTTAAAAAATAATTATGTATAAATAAATGTATTAGTTAAGAAACTAAAAAAAAATAATCAAAATTGAAAAAAAGGAAAGTACAAATGCTGCCTTCTAGGCTTCTGCTTCACGTCTCCACCCCTCTCTCTCTCTCCCTCCTCCAAAGCCTTCGCTTTTAACACTCTTTCTCTGCACGCTCCTCAACGCCTGCGAAGGAGAAGACATGCCTTCGGACACACGCGAGCGTAGGTTGGCCCAGCCTCAGGTCTCCTTCGCCGCCGCCGCGAGGGGAGGAGCCAGCCTGCACCATCCGCCTCCGTTGCCGTAAGCGGAGGTGCTGCCTTGCCTGCGCTACAACTCCACCAACACCAAGTTCTGCTCCCACAACAACTATAACCTCTCCCAGCCCCGCCACTTTTACAAGTCCCACCGCCGCTACTGGACCAGGGCGGCACCCTCCACAACGTCCCCATTGGCGGAGGCTCCCCTAAGTCAGCGGCGGCGGCGTCGGCCTCCGCCTCGTCGAAGAGGTCCCGCTTGTTGGCCCCGCCTTCGTCCTCATCTCCTTCTTGCAACTCCTCTAACTCCTCCGTGATCGACGACCCTCAGCGCCGGACACGCGTATCGCCGGCATGTCTGGTGCGTTGACCGCGTGTCCGAGCGTGTCGGAGCGTGTCAAACACACGACACGTGTCGGACATCGCTTCCGACGCTCAAATAGCGTGTCGGTGCATCCTAGGTTGTATTCAAAACCAAATGTTAACTTCCATGCTTTTCTCAACACAATGAAGAGAGCATGGAAGCATGGAAGTCACAATAGGTAGAATGTGAGTTAATAGAGCCGGAGTTTTTCTCTTTCACATTTAATTTGGTTGACAAGAAAAAAAGAGTGTTGGAAACTAATCCATCGTCCTTCTCGAGCAACTTACTGGTCCTACATCAAGGAGACCCAAATATTCCTGAGCATTGTTACGAATTTACACACTGTTTGTTTTGGTTTACTTAGTAGGCATTCCTCGAGGGAGGGTAGCATAGGAAGTGATTTGGGATGTGGTAGGGAAAATATGTAACACCTTAGAGGTGAAACCCGAGTGAAAAGGAGCTAGCCAACACAAGAACGATATAAAGCTACGGTTTACTTGGACCTTTCCTCCCCTTTAATAGTGGGCACAATTGTGAATATGGTTTACAAGAAACTTTGGGTGGACTTTAAATACAAAAGACTCACGCTTTTGCTACTCTTATGGACGGATTGAGCATTATACGACCTACTGTAAAGAAGTGTTGTATGAGGAGTCAGGGCTCAAAGAAAATATTGTGGGTAAATTTGGACATTTGGTGAGAGTGGAAGTACGTGAATCTAGGCCTTACTGGAAAATCATCTATGGAAAGCAAAGTCATGAACCAGAAGATGTTGAAATGATCCCAAAAACGCCAAGAGAATTGATTTAAGGGAAGCAGGTGGAGTTGAGTACAAAGGAAAAGGAGGTGGCTGGGCTGATAGGCAAAAACTAGCAATTCAAAACATCTAGGGACCTGTTTATTGCGACTGAGGTGAGAGGGGATAACCAGGATGTAGGTGAGGCATGTTCAGGCAAAAGGAAAACAAAACAAAATGCCAAAATTGTCCTATTGGAAGAAGCTAGTAAAGAAAAATCCGCAAGGTCCTTAAGGGAAGAAAAGTTCGAACTCAAGTCCTTTAAGAAAGTGGCTGCATCGAAGAAACAGAAAAGACTGAACTCAATGAGCTTGCACGACCTGCTTAGTCGATCCTGCAATGAGGAGATGTTGATTGATACTCCTATTCAAATGGTGGAGGGAATGAAGGAATGGGCTTTAGTGATTAGCCCTAATAAGCCACCATGGGGGATATATGAAACTTTTGAGCTGGAATTGCTAGGGGTTGGGCATACTCCTAACAGTCCAGTACCTTAGAGACTTAATGGCTAAAAAACGGCCCAACTTAGTTTTCTTGATGGAAACTAAGAATTAAAAAACCAATAGTGGAAAAATTCAAGAGGCAACTTCAGTTTCAATAGTCAAAGATAGTTGATCCTATGGGGATAACCGATGGTTTGGTAGTGTTGTGGAATGACCAAGTGGAGGTGGGGTAGAGATAGCTCAAGGGATTTTAGTTATGGTAGCGGAAATACAATGCGTATTACATTCCTACATGCCTCCACAAACTTTCAAGAATGACTTTAGCTATGGTAGCGGTTGCATGCCATACACTTAGGCAGTCACCTCTCAAGAATTTGTGTTGGAGACTTTAACGAAATTTTGTATCATTGGGACAAGATGGGTAGCAAAATGGTGGTCCATTACTGGTTAGTCACTTTTCATATTTTTTCAATAGTTGCTCACTCATGGATATTGAAAGCAAGGGGTGTGCCTTCACCTGGGCTGATAATATAGACGTGGAAGTGCTAGTAAAGAAGAGACTAGACAGGGTTATGAGCAACGTTGATTGTAGAGTATCATTCCTCAATGCAGAGGCTTACGACCTACAAGCAATCTTCGACCGTAGTACAATTCTTCTCCCACTATCCCCAACATTGACCAAGAGGAAAAAAAGAGTTCAAATTTGAGGCTAGAAGAGGTCGAATGCAAGGAGTTGATGAAGAAGATATAGACTATCTAGCAGGATAAATCCGATGCTTTCGTAAGTAAAATGTAAAAGTTCACGGAAGCATTGATTGTGTGGAGCAAAAAGAATTTCTCTAATACTCAGAGCTAGATTGAATGTTAAAGAGAAGACTCATAGTCCTCACAAATGCTGGTGTATAGGAGTCCAACAAAAGGGAACTGCAATAAATCAAAGAGCATATTGAGAAATTGTGGAGGCAAGAAAAGCTTTATTGGGGAAGGAGGTCTTGTATATATTGACTCAAATGGGGAGACAAAAATACAAAATATTTTTGTACTACCACGGTACAAAGAAGATAATGGAACAAGATTTTAATGTTGAAAGTGGATGATCACCGGTGTCTAAAACCTGGTGTACTGAAGCAATACATCGCCATTTTTTATTAGTCCTTGTATGAATTAGTGGGCACCGTGAACTTCCAGCTAATCCTAGAGCAGTGTCCTTCCCTTGCTTGAGATGGGATGAATGAAGCACTAGTAGAGCTGGTGACTTTAGAGGAGGTGAAGCAGACCACCTTCCAGTTAAATGTAGTAAAAGCCCTAGGACCTGATGGGATGAATGGCCAGTTCTAGCACCTTCATTGGGAGGATATCTAGCTTGACTTATATCGATTAGTTAGCAATTTCTTTTGAATCAAGTAACCTTGACCACGCACTCAGTAAAACACATATTGTTCTCATCCCTAAAGTCTTTAGTCCTAAAAGTATAAATCAGTTCAAACCCCATCAGATTGTGTAACTTTAGTTACAAGTTTATTTCCGAGGTTATAGTGAACTGCTTCATGCCTTGGCTCTCGGACCTTATTGCCCCAGAACAAAATGACTTTGTTAGTGGGAGACAAATTCAAAACAATATCTTCATAGTCCAGGAAGTTTGACACCAATTAAGGATTAGGGAGAGTAAATGAAAGTTCTAGTGGATCCTTAAACTGGATACGCAAAAAGCACATGATAGAATGGAATGTGATATTTAATGTGCCTGCATGCTGAAAATGGGTTTTTGTAGGAAATGGATGTCACTGGTAAAGCGATGTATTTCCACAGTCACTTTGAATGTCAAAGTCAATGGGAAGCCATTACAATACTATCAGCCATCTCAGGGAATTAGACGAGGAGACTCACTTTGTCCTTACTTATTTAGAATCATGGTTAATGTGCTCTCTTTTCTATTGAACACAGCAGTGGAAGATGGAAGTTTGACGGGGATTAGATTGAATACAAACAACCTTACACTATCTCACCTTTTATTTGCTAATGATAATATATTATTCCTGGACAAGACTATTGAGGTGTGACAGAAGTTGGCGAAAATTTTAAACCAATATCGCTTTGCATCAAGACAATCAATTAATCTAAACAATTCCAAAATATTCTTTAGCACGGGTTGCCCACATAACCTTAAAAGTAATTTGGCATGTGAATTGAGAGTACCAATTATCAAGAAAATAGCGAAATACCTTGGCGTTCCCTCGGATTTGGGTCAAACAAAAAAAAAAGATGTTTGTGTGGATACTTGCGATAATAAATATGAAGATAGAGGGCTCGAGGGAGAAGTTTCTATCTAAATACTTTGATCAAAATAGTGGTACAAGCACTACCCCAATATGTTAAGTCGATTTTCAAGATCCCCATTTTAGTGTGCAAGGTTATAGATAAGAAAATTGTGGCCTTCTAGTGGAAACAAAACTCATCCAAGTCTTGAATCCACCGGAAAAAGTAGGAGCTTCCTAAGGCAAGGAAAATATAGAGGGTTTGGGCTTCAGGGGCCTTGTCACCTTTCACAGGGCGATGTTGGGCAAACAAGCATGGAGACTCACACAATCTCCTTCAGCCTTATGGAGCCAGCTTTTGAAAGGAATATATTTCCCAAATGGCAATTATGAAAAGTAAAAAAGGGCTCCCGCCTTCTTGGGGGTGGCAAAACTTGTTAATAGGAAGAGATGCGATAAGCTCCAAAGTTAGATGAGTGGTTGGGAATAGAAAGAAGATCGACATCAGATAGAATAAATGACTAGAGCTTGGCGTCACTGTGAGTTCAGCCAACCGAGAGGACCCCCAAAGAGTAGTGGATGAGATAAATCAAGATCCGAAGTTGTGGAACAAACGCTAACTGAACGAGCTATTTGAAGGAAATATTGTGAAAGAAACACTAGCCATTCGGATCAAGCTGGACTCAAAAAGGGATAAGCAAGTGTGGACCGGTAAAACAACTAGGGAGTACACCGTTGGACATGGGTACTCTGGAATGTTCTCAACACAATCAAAGCAAGACACAGAATAAGCATCTTCATTGTACCAGCAGCCCCGATCCCTTTGGACTAAAATTTGGAAGCTACACATAGACCCTAAAGTTTGTATCTTTATGTGGAGTGCATGCTAAAACGCCCTAGCCACATTGGAGAACTGGTACAAAAGAAAACTACTACTTGACCCGCTTTGTCCAGTATGTCAGAAGACCCTAGAGACCACGGAACATATCTTCATCTTGTGTGACTAAACCAAGGAGATTTGTTCATACCCGAGGTTAAATGTGGACGCATTGCTGCTGAATTTAACAATAATGGACAAATCGGTAGACACGTGCTTACCTCCAAAGCTGGATCACCACTTGAAGAATGGGTCACAGGAGTATTGTGGCTAATTTGAAAAGCTCGGTACAATTTCGTGTTTCAACTCAGGCGACCCAACTCGGGAGCTATTATAGAAGACACCCTCTTACTGAGGAGTACCTACCGCCGGTGGAGGTCCTAGACAACAAATCGATGGACGGAGGTAAACACCTCACTCGAGGGTTGGTTGCCGCCAGCAAAAGGGACATGGAAATTTAACGTCAATGGGTCATGGCTCAACGGCCCACAGGAGGGATCATCCATTGGAATGTATCGAGACCACAGGGGAATGTTCAGGGCCAACTTTGCGAAGAAGGTGGTTGGTTCCTCCGTCCTTGTGACAGATAGCAACAAAGGAGGCATTGTCGTGGATATTTTTTTTGGTCAAAAGATGTTGTGGATTTTGGAAGCCATGATACAACAGCAATTTTCTGGTTTGCACGTGGAAATCCTGACGGATAGTAAATCTGTGGTTAGATTTGTTGTCGATACAAGCCCTAGCCCATGGGCCCTGAAGAGTATCTTTGAGGATTGCAAAGAATTATAGCCCATTTAACGGATGTCTCTCTAGCCCACTGCCCACCGAACAGGAATCCTCCCCTCCATTTAGCTTTCCACAACATCCCAACCTTTTTGGGATATATTATGTTTAAACTCTTGTCATCAATGCTCGTAAAATTTAGCCTTTGAATGAATGAAAGGGTTTATGTTTTGACCCAAAAAAAGGCAGAATCCCATAAGATTGCAAACCACATCAACAGGAGGAACGTTTACAATATTTCTTTGATACATTTGGATAGCATTCAGTAAAATTATGGTGTAACTTCAAATCATGTACTTGTTAGTATTCCAATATGGTGTGATTTTAATTAAATTTCAATATATTAATATTCATTTAATAAGTATGAATTTTTTAAAACTATTTAGAAATTTTAATTTATTATTAGATTTCCCGTAAACTTTCATTAATTATTTTTTTATCTTTGTAATTTATGAAGAATTTTTTTAAAGTAAATAAAAGATAGAAACTGGGCTCGGGCACACTGTGACTGGGCCCGAGTATGGAAATTTTCTAGCTCGGCCGCTTATCACTATGTTGCCATCATCGTATCACCACCATACGGAGGGGCCTACAACTAATCCAAGGCAAATCTCACGGCCTTTTTCCTCACTGTTCCTCAAATCACGTGGTGGATAATTTGCTGAAATTGGGGTTCTTATGCATCATTCGCACACTTTGCGTCGTCGAGCGAACACATACAATCTAGGTCAATCGAAATAGCTGGCACAACACGCGGATCATAGTCTCATCTATACGTCAATGAAAGTTTTGCTCAGTACATTAATTAATAACGGGCACCGGAGACGGGGATGGTCGTGTCGTTGGCAGGTAAACGCCGTAACAAATCGTACACTACAATTTGCAACTGCAGCTGATGATGGGATTGATTGGACAGAGAGGAAGATTCTCAGATGTCATCTGTCTTTCATCCCCGACACGTGCACATGCAACGATACGCTGTGTCCATCCTCCAAGTTGCCTTCCTCCTCTGGTACCCGAGGGCGCCCACAACATTGTCGCCCACGATTAAGTGAAAACCGTGATGTGATTACCTAGCCAAACTGTCAGTGAACGCATGGGGAATGGCTTGGAAACTTGATTTGGTTTTGTTTGTGGTAGGTATCCATCCCTGGCGCTCGAACTGGCCATCGGCACAATATTGCCTGTTCCGGTTGGGACTGATTTGTGCATTCATGATTTGTGCTAGTTTGGGGTTTGCAGGAATTATTTACTAGTGTAACTATCCATCTCTGGCGACGTGAGATCGGAGACTTCGAAAATGCTCTACTAATCTCTAGATGCCATGCGAAGGTGTGGATGGTGGGTGGTTGAGAGGGTCATTAGTACTTGGTAGGGGATTCCGTATGGTGGTCCATTGCAAGAGCTAGACGGCATCGATTGCTAATAGCGGATTGTTGGTGGCGATGGTCATCGGAACACAGCCCCACTCACCAATAGAACAAGAGAAGGGAGAGAAAGAGTGGAAAAGGAATTTTGGTATACTATTTTATTTTAAGGAAAAAGTAACAGAAAATCTCAAACTATACCCACTGTAACACATTTATTATGAATTTTTTTTTATTACATAAAAAACCCTAAGTTATGCCTATTGTAATACATCTACCTTAAACTTTTTCTTGTGATCGCAACTTTCGGGATTTCGTTAGATAAATTTTCAGCCAAAACTACATCATCTTTCATATGAGTGCCGTGTCAATACTATTTCCTTTCTATATCCATATAAGTAGATTTTTAACGATTCTCATTGACAGAATTTTAACGGTGAGAAAATATGTCACACATGTATAAGTTTGTATTTTTTGGTGAAATTAACATTTTTTTAGGGTAAATGTGTCATATTGAACCTAGTTTAGAATTTTTGATGACTTTTGCTTTGCATTTTATTTGGATCTTGTAATAGTTGCACTGTCAAGCAATAGCGATTATAATATTAATATTTAATTGATGTAGTACCTTTTAATTGATCCTCTGTAGTTGTTAACACAATATTAGTATTTAATTAATGTAGTACATTTTAATTGGGGAAACTACATTTCTTATCTGTATAGTTTTAGGGAATTTCACTTTTGATCCTTATACTTCATTCTATTGTAATTCTAGTTACCGTGCTATTCTTCGGTGGCAATATGACACTTTTTGTTTTAGTGACAAAAATAGTCCCCACAATAGTTTTCGAAAAGTTGATTACTTTCATTACAACCCTATCCGCAATCTAATGAAAATGTCAAATCAAGAGTGATATTTGACTTTCAAGCGTGCCCAATTTAAATGGCATCCCATTAAGTTCACCAATCAAAGCACAATATTATACCCGTACAATTAGGGGTGAATGGTTCCATGGTTGGTCTAGCTTCCACCTAGAACCTTCTCATTGAAACCGATTCCCAAATTTATGAAACCTGAAACCTACCTTGTATACTTTTAAAATTGGAACCTACCTTATCACAGATTTTAGGTCGATTCCATGGTTTACCTATGTTCTATCCATATTCTTAATTGAACAATTATAATGAATCATCACCTTTAATGATCACAATTTGCTATTACAATCTACTGATCACGACTCATATTTAGACACATGAAACAATATAAAACATAACCAAAGTAAAAATCTTAGTCATGAATATTGCTAGAAATGGAAGCTCAAATTAGTTGTTTCATATTACAGACTTATCATCAGACGACATGGAATATTGTAGAATTTCGCAAAGACATAGTACAAGAAAAACACAAAGAATTATTCTAGGTTCCATATGGAACCTATTCGTCAAAATCGATCTCCTAATTTTTGGAATCTAGAACCTATCCTGCATAACTTAGAATCTGGAACTGTACCGATTCCCGGTTCTACCCTAAAACCATGGTCACCTCTACCAACATGAACTATCAGCAGTCAAATAACATTGATTTCTTAAAAAAAAAAAAGTCTAACCAATTGAAAATCTCAACCGCTACGTGAATTCACGAAGTATCATTATACTTCAGGAAATCCTCAATTAGTACAGGGACATGGTAGATGTGGAGATGCAATTCTAGCAAAGAACATAAAAACATGTTTAATCCCCATTGATGATTTTTTTTTTATGGGTTTCACTGCATTAGGAATGCAATCCTTGCGGATCCTACACTTACATGGGAGGGGACTTTCTTTGCAACAACGGGGGGCCCCACTCTCACCACATAAGGCTGAACCACGCAAGTGGCAGCGCCAGATAAAATCCTTAATTTAGGCCCTTGCCAGGGGGACCACTAGATTTGCATCAACAAGGCAAATTTTTGAAGAAGGAGCAACCCAATCCTCCACCGGTTGAGCGGAAGCAAGGAAACGTGAAGTGTCTCAGACAGCTGACCGAGCCACCACGTGACTCCTTGCCCGCCCGCTTGATCATTATTATTATCTTGCAAATTGCCATGCATGGGGACATGTTGCGCTTTTAACGTAAATTAATGTCCACGGTTCTGTAATTTGGGAATAGTTATATGACCTGTCTGTAGTCTGTACCGCTGCACGAGCACGACGACTGCTGGGCGTTAAAACGGGCAGAAAAGAGGAGCGATATCGGATACCGTATTTGACCTTTGACCATTCGGTTCTTTCTTCTTTTCTTTTTGCACATGTTACTCCTATTGATCTTGTGCTTTCCACCGTTCGATCAGGCAATTAAAGTTCGGGTAATGGTGATGCGGGGAAACTGATGTTGGATTATCAATGCGCCATGCATTGATTCTCTGAAAATTCGTAATTTGCTTATATTGTTCAATGTACGTTACGAATATTTATACAACATATTGCTTAATAGAAAAGGGAAATAAAAGATCTACCAAATATATCTAACTGATTATAAAAGAGATACTCAATATTATGAAAACTTAAAAACAAAAAGTAAATCCTAACTAATAATAAGAAATACACTACATATGAGAAAAATATAATGTAAATCCCTAGAAAATCTGCCGCAATACTCCCCATCAAGTTTGCACATGGAGGTCACGAATGCCCAATTTGCTGATGAGAAATGCAATTTGATTTCGACCCAATGCCTTGGTAAAAATATTTGTCAGTTGAAATTTAGTAGGTATGTGCTCAGTTCTAATGGCATCCGATTGTACATGTTCGCAAACAACATGGCAATCAATCTCAATGTGCTTAGTTTGTTCGTGAAATACTGGATTTGTGGCGATATGTAAGGCATCTTGGTTTTCGCAATAAAGACCTATTGGTTTGTCACACATTACCCCGAAGGAGACAAGTAAAGTGTGCAACCAAATTAGTAGTGGCGGTTGCCATAATGCAATAATCAGCTTCAATAGAGGACCAAGAAATTGTGGTCTACTTCTTTGTTCTCCAAGACACGGGACAGCCATCGAGCAGGACATAGTAACCAATAACTTATCATCGAGTGATCTAACAGCTTCCCCAATCAAAGTCATACAAGGCAGTCAAGTGAAGTGAAGCTGGGACTAATAATAAAATCCTTTGTCCTGGGTTTTCATGAGATATCAAAGAACTCGTATAGCTGCTTCCCAATGTTGCTCATTTGGTTCCTGTACGAATTGAGAAATATGTGGACATAATAACATAGTTTAGGCCGAGTGATAGTGAGATAAAGTAGACATCCCACTAATCAACGATAGTGACTTGGGTCTATCATGCTAGGTCCAATTGCTATAGCTAACCAATATTGTTACTCCACCGAAGAAGTTGCTGGTTTAGCTACTAGCATGTCGCATTTCGATAGGATGTCAAGTATACACTTTCTCTGGCACAAAAGTAGCCTTGAAGTCATCCGCATTACTTCAATTCCCAAAAAATACTTTAATTGGTCAAATTCCTTGAGATGAAAACGCTCATCAAGGTATCGTTTGAGAGTTGCATACTGTTTTGAATCATTGCCTACCAAGATAAGATCATTAACATATACTAACACGGCTAAAAAAGTATCGCAATAAGAATACGTGAACAACGAGTAATCTGTTAATGATTGATCAAAACCATACTCCCTCAATGCACTAGAGAATTTTGAAAACTAGTTTCGAGATGTCTGTCAAAGGCCATATAAGGACTTTTGTAGTTGATATACGCAATTCAAGCCCATGTCATGAAACCCGGTGGAAGCTTCATATAAACTTCCTCACCCAAGTTGCCATGTAGATATGCATTGTTGACGTCTATCTGATGCAACTCCCAATTATGAGCTAATGCAATTGCAAGAAGACATCGTACAGTTACTGGTTTTGTCATTGGTGCGAAGGTTTCATGGAAGTCCATGCCCTCTATCCGGGTGAATCCCTTTGCGACAAGACAAGCTTTATATTGCTCAAAACCGTTGTCAGCTCGATGCTTGATTTTGTAAACCCACTTGCACCCTATGGATTTCTTATTGTTTGGCAATGTTGCCAAAGTTCAAGTCTTATTATCTTCTAGTGCTTTAATTTTCGTCGCCATCGCTTCTCTTCACAATGGATTTTTAATAGCCTTGGTGTAATTCCTAGGCTCAATATCAGAATCAACAGTAGCTAAAAAGGCGATGTGAGGCTTAATAAATTGTTTATAAGAAATAATCTTTTCAATTGGATAGACTGAACCTGAAGATATCGACGGAGTGGGCTGAGGAGTAGGGGTCTTTGTTTGGACCATATGGCACACAATCTCGCAGATGGGTTGGCTATCTTTTTTGTCGTGTATGGGGAATTAGGGGTGGAATTTGGTCATCAGACTGTTTGTTGGGTTGCTCTTCAACTTGGATTGTACTATCCAATTCTTGCATCACTGTTTGCCTATTTTCTTCACGAACTTGGCTTGGAACCCTTTCTTCCTCCCCTTGAGGTTGATACCACCACTCATCAATAGGACCTAGCTCATGAGTCGATGTCAAAAGAGAAGAGAGTCTTGATCCTCGTGTGCAAGTTGCTGAGCAAATGGGAAATTCTCTTCATAGAAACAATATCATGAGATACCAATAGTTCTTCAGTTTCCAAATCATAAACCTTCCAACCATTCTTGTCTTATGGATATTCCAAAAATACACATTTCTTGCCCTTTCTTCAAATTTATCTTTGCCCTTTGATAGTTTGTGAGCAAAGCACAATGCTCCACAAACTTACAAATGACTATAATCTAGCGGTTTCCCAAACAAAAGCTCAAACAAAGTTTTTCAAGATAATAACGGATTTGGAGTATAATTGATTAAATAAGTAGCCGTTAATATGCATTCACCCCAAAAATGAATGGGTAAATTCACTTGAAACAAAGTGCGCGTGCTATATTGATCCATCCATTCTGCTATGGCAAGTAGGAATATGATTTTTTTTTTGTAAAGGTAAGTATATGTATTACTTTTCAAATCACCAAATACAAAATAGCTCCAAAGCTAGCCCTCAACCCGATTAGGACATAGAGATGTTCGAACAGGGTCAAAGATGGCTCAGCAAGAACAATACAACAGGCGAAAAAGAGGCCAACCACAAACAAAAGGAACAGAACCCAAATTAGGAGGCCATCGGGTCACTTCAAAGATTGAAGGTGAAAGTCCCCACTTTCTTTGTAAAATCCGGTTCCTAAGAGTATCCTCAACTCACCCAAAGGATATGGCTTTACCCTTCACTACTTTGAAAAGATGTTTGCACATACCCGGGATAGAGACACTCTTGTTTCTGAAGATAGCGTTGTTTCTTTTAGTTCAAATGATATGACATAGTGCACCAAAGGAAAATCTAGAGAGGCGGTGAGCAAATAAAGAACCACCACAAACTTTCATCGCCCATCTAATATGCTCTTGCCAAGGACGGTTGCGCCAGGGAAGGTTGCATTTCGTTGCCCAAAAAGAAGCCAACCTACTAGTAGAAGTGCAGCCAAGGCCTAGTACCACAGAAAGCACACATGGTGGTGTTAATCCTGCGATTTTGCAAGAGAAGTACTTAGGTAGGCAACCGGTTGAGAGATACTAGCCACAAGAGAAAGGCATGACGGGGGCAATGCGATGATTCCAGATGAAAGAGTGCCAAGGGGCTGAATGCTCTTTCCTTCTTATATGATTCCAAGCTACCGCTACCGAGAAGGAGTTAGGAGGATGTGTTGTCCATATCAGTTTGTTCGGAGTATTTTCCACGAAGATTGGTGGTGATTTCGTCCAGCTCAGGATATTGTCTAGTGTGTTTGAAGGTTGCCATATACAATTGTAGAACTTCCGAACTGAAGTATCCTGGGGGATCCGCGACTAGTAAATGTCCACATTGCTGAAAATACGGTAGAGAGGGCTTTTATTGTGCCACCAATCAAACCAAAAGGAAATCGAGTGTCAATTACCAATCTTCCACCGAAATAATGCTTGGGGGCAGAAGCTCGCATATCTAGAATTTTCTTCCATGTCCAAGAGCAGAATGTAGGTTTGGATATAACCCAAAAGTTTGATTTTTTTAAGAAGGTTGAGTGTATCCATTTGCACCACATGGATTCCTTATCAGTGAAGAGAAGCCATAAGTGTTTAAGAGTCATTGCTCTATTGTATTCTACAAGTCGCCGTATCCCAAGGCCACCTTCTTCTTTAGGTAGACATACAACATCCCATGCTACCCTAGCACCACCTATGCCTAGATCAGGACCTTTCCATAGAAATTGTCACAAAATAGCCTCAATTCTATACAACAATGATTTCGGAATAGAGAAAATAGTGACCCAATACACTTGAATGGAATGCAAGACTAATTTGATGAGTTGTAACCGATCAGCAAAGGACAGAAAACTGTTGAGTCCAGGAGCGGGCTCGAGTAGTTATAGAATCAATCAAGATTTTACAGTCCTCTTTGCGCAATCTAGACGAAATAATAGGCACTCCTAAATAGCGAAAAGGGAGTGTATCTTGTTGGAAACCAAGGCATTGAAGTAATTGCCCGTGCAGAACCGGAGTTCCCCCCGAGAGGAAGATATTGCTTTTCCTAGTATTCGGTTTTAGGCCAGACCAATCAGTGAACAGATCAAGATATTCCTTGATTAGTTCAATCGACCTCAAGTGAGCTTCTGAAAACAATAACACATCATCTGCAAAAAAATAGATGAGATATACGGGACTTTTACATCGCCAAAACTAGTGGAAATCCAAAATGTCTGTTTTGGCCTTAAGAATACCATAGAAGACTTCCATAACCAGAATAAAAAGATATGGTAATAGTGGGCTACCTTGTCGTATACCTCGGCAACTACCAAAAAAGCCATGTAATTCTCCATTGATTGAGACCGAGAATTTGGCTATTGAGACACAAGCCATAACCAGCTTGACGAAGAAGTTCGGAAATTTGAAGGCCTTCAAAGCCTTTTCAATGAAATTCTAGTCAACAGTATCAAAAGCTTTTTGAAAATCCACTTTAATGGCGCACTTAGGAAGGTAGGCCTCATGGTGAAAGTCCGCGAACAATTCTTGAGCAATCATGATGTTGTCGCTAATTCTGCGTCCTTTAACAAAAGCCGTTTGGGAAGGGCCAATCAAAGTTGGTAAGACATGTGCAATACGCCTAGCCAAGATTTTAGAGATGCATTTGTATAGGGTATTGCAACATGCAATCGGACGGAAATCATTCATGGCCGACGCATTAGGGGATTTCGGCACTAGAGTTAAAATGGTATTATTTAACTCTTTAAGCATGCATCCAAACTCAAAGAAATCTCTTACCGCCATGAGAATGGAGGGTCCAATAATCTCCCAAGTGGTTTTGAAGAAGTCAGCATTATACCCATCCAGCCCTGGGGCTTTGCCTTTAGCAAGCGAAAAAAGGGTAGACTATATTTCCTCATCCGAAACCGGTTGTGCTAGGAGGTTCCTCTGATTCTAATCTAAAACCCAGCCAATATAATCACCTATCTCCCTAATAGAGGCCTGAATAGGGGCAGAATTACCATTGAGAAGCACCTGAAAGTGACCAACTATGTGATTCCTGACCGCTTGTGGGTCAGTTACTATAATACCATCATCTATAGTCACCGAGAGGATTCAATTTTGTAACCGCCTTTTGTTGACAAAATGATGAAAGAATTTAATATTCACGTCCCCCTCCTTAAGCTAGCGAATCCTGGATTTCTTTCTGAAAAAGGATTCCTCTTGTAATCTCAGAGCAGAGAAGGATTGGATGTGCTCCACTTCACTATCACGCAGGCTTTGATCAAAAGGATGAAGTTCCAAGGCCACCTGAACAGCATAGAGGTCTGATCTGGCCTATTCAGTCCTAGTGAAAATAGTTGAGTATGAGCTTCTATTCAAGTGTTTCAACTTTGATTTAAGAATCTGAAGTTTGCAACAAATCAAATACATAGGTGTGCCTACTATATGAGTATCCCAAGGTTGAGCTACTAAGTCCAAGAATTTTGGATGTGTAGCCTAGAAGTTGAAAAACTTGAAGGGTTTCTTGGAACTGTGGCGGTAAGATTTTTATCACCATGAGGGAGTGATCATAGATACCTGGCACAAGGAAAGTGGCTTCGGAGAAAGAGAATTGCTTATTCCATGTGTCATTAATGAGCACCTGATCAATCTTGCTAAGTTTCCGATTATCACTTGAAGAATGAGACCAAGTATACCTACAGCCCACATATCGAAGATCCTCTAGTCCCGCTTGGTTTAGGCAGTCCCCAAATTCTTCAAAGGCCAGAATCCACGGAGTTGTGCTACCCATTCTATCATCTGGGTCTTTGATGGCATTGAAATCTCCAGCAATAATCCATGGTAAGTCACACGAAGAGAGCCTAATAAGGTCAGCCCATAGCAGACGCCGATTCACAAAGGTATGTTCTCCATAAACAATTGTGATTAGACAAGATTTTTGCATATACAAAAGCCTAAGCTGAGCATGTATCATTTGCCCAGAAGAGAAAATAAAACTCATCTCCAACTCATTCGGGTCCCAACCAAACCATATTCTACCAAAGGGGGAAAATTCATAGTTGGAAATCCACCGCCAGTTGGCGCATGAGCCTCTAGAAATATCAGTAAAAAGAAAGGCTTTGGCTTTTGTTTCAACAATGCCAATGTAGGAAAGGCGGTTTGTCCTAATAAAGGCCCGAATCTCTGCTTGTTTAAGTGGGTTTACTAGACCCCTAATATTTCATATACCAAAAAACATATTTCAAAGTGAGGAATGTTACCTCTGAGTTTGCCTAGGCTTCCTCCTCTTTGATTTCTTTTTCGAGGAGGACGGGCTAGGTACCTTAACAGGACACATCGAGCTAGGAGTTGACCTAGGAGAGGGCTTAGAAATCTCATCCGTGGCACTGGATGCCATAGTTCGTGAACGAGTGTTAGGGGGGATACAACAGCTGGTTCTTCCTCCTCCATTTCTTCTGAGGCACTATTCTTCTCCAATACTGGCTAAGAGTCGGAAGAGTCTTCAGTGGGTAACTGTGAGTTTAGAGCAGTATCCTTAATCTGCTGGTCAATTAAGCCTGAAGGACACTGGGCAGAGGAAAGGCTTGGCCCTGCCTTAAAGTCCTTGAAATGATTTAGTTCAGGACTTATCAAACCAGGTTCAACAATGGGATTCAAAGCAAGAGTCTGGATTTCTTCCTCCCCCAGGTTCGGTGCCAGTTGTGAGTTTGGTGCAGGTCGGATCTGGTTTGATGGCTTGCCAGAAGGAGATTTGCCTTTTTTCTGGATGACCTGAGTCCAACCTTTTGCTCCTTGAGGTCGAATAATAGTCTCAGCTTTGTATTCAGTATGTGCAGAGGCACATTTGAATCCACTGGTGCCCAATTTATGGCTAAATATGCCATAAGAAGAGCACGCCAAAGGCTTCCATTCATATTCGATAATGATCAAATTCATTTCACCGTCCCAACGAAACTTCACTGCTTCCACTCGAGGTTTTGTGGCCTTAATTTCCACATAGACTCATGCATAAGAAATTCTGGTCATCTGCTTCGTTTGCACATCCACATACAATAGTTTCCCAATGGCGCTGGCTATTCGACTAATGCTAGCCGGAGACCATAGAGAAAATGGAATATCTCTTAGCCTAACCCAAACTGGGAGAGAATCTATAATACCCTTCTTGAGCTTCAATTTTGGGTGCCATTGCTGGAGCATCATTGTGCTACTGAAAATAAAAACCGGTCCCATATCAATAATCTTCCTGCAAAAGTCAGCATTCAGAACTCTAAAGAAATATAATCCATTTTCATGTAGTTTAACATCAACTATATGCTCTCCCCATACTTTCTCAAAGGCTTCTTCATTAACTTGAAGGGAATTTTCTTCCCAATATAGTGCCCAACAATACATTCCAGCCAGAGTGGATTCTCATCAGCAACTACCTCTAGTGTAATATCTACTATCACTTCACCATCCTCCTCCAGCAGAGGAACAAAAGCTAGGTTGTAACTTTTAGTCAATACCTTTGCCAAATTTGCCCACATTCTAGTTACGGGTGCACGGATGGGTTGGCCTTGAGGACGACTAGAGTTCCGTCCCGCCTCAATTGTTTTCCCATTTGGATTTGACCTGGAAATAAAACGAATTGAAGGTCCAGCATTGTGGGCACTCCTATGAGAATGACTCCTATTCTTCGGTCGACCCCTACTCCAGCTGCGGCTAGAGTTACCTTTCAGGAAGAGTCTAGGGCCAGTAGGAAGTTCAACCTCATGAATAAGAGAGGTAGATTTTCCTTTGGGTTCTACTGCCTTGGTGATAACATTAGGAACATTCACCACCGGTTGAGACTCAGCAATAATGGAGGGATCAAGCGAAAGGGTTCTTATATTCTCCTCCATAGGGTCGAAGTATAGTAAGCTACCACACCAATTTCACCAACCAGTCAACCTAACAGCAACATAAAAGCCAGAACAGGGAATCGCAACTGTAGGTCTCCTTCCCAGCATTAATGCGTCCACCAATCCCAACCTCCAGCCCCACGACAGAAGGAGGAAAAACGAAAAGAGGGTACCTACAAGAGAGGATGCTGACCTCCAAGAGAATAATCTAGCAAAACGCACTCAACGTGGTTGGATTTCTCAAGAAAAGGAACCCGCACCAAATGACCGATTAGAACTGATGGCCCAGCCTCTACTGAAAGAGAAAAGGAGCCCTTTGGAGGGGAGAAAGAGGAGAGTCCAGGGGACCTTGCCTCCAAAAATTGGCTCAAACGGCCGTCGGAATCCGCCGGAATCAGCAAAAATCCGTTAGGTGAACAGTACCCGCAAGAAACCCAATAGAGAGCATTTCACTATTTTGTTTTGCTTGTATATACTTTATTGAATCATTTTGCAAGTAGGAATATGATGTCTGATGCATAACTCCACTTTTGATAATAAAAAAAATCTTCATGGAATTAGAAAGAAATTCATGACCATTATCACTCCGTACCATTTTAACTACTCAACCAAATTGGGTCTTTACCATATGACAAAAATCAAACAAAGACTTTATACATCTCTGATCTAACCTTCATCAAATAGACCAATACTACTCGGCTATAATCATCAACGATGGTTAAAAAATAATGTGTATCGGAGAGAGACCATGTCTGATACGACTCCCAAAAATCACAATGCAACAAATCAAAACATCCACCGGCTTTATTATTGCATAAAGAAAATGAGGAATGGGTTTGTTTTGCACGACAACATATATCACACAAATCAGGCCTTCTTTATTTATTTCAATACTGATGATCAAATTCAAAGCTTGCCATGATGGGTTAACCAATAGTTGATGCCGGATGTCAATATTCTGTCACTTGATTCTTGGAAAAGCCAAATGAGTGCCCATACGTCCAAGATAATAAACCCCTTCTTGAAGATTACCCACTCTAATCGATCTCTTAAAGGATTGATCCTATATGACACGTCAAGAAGAGAAAAATGTTATTGAGCAATTCAAATTCGAACTCAATTTTTAGACAGAAATAAGATTGCACTCAAAGTTCAGGACATATAGCACATTGTGCAAAATAAAATTAGGGCTTAAATAAACATTACCTCTTTTGATGGCATGAGCCATTTTTCCATTAGGATTTCATACAGGATATGCACTAGTGATGTTCCCGATCAATTTAGAAGCAAAAGCTGCTATGTCATATGTTTGAAGGTGCCATTATTGATAATCCAAATTTGTGGAAACATTATTAGGCCAATAGACCTTACTTGTGAGTGGATCATTTGAAGTGGGCGATTTCATTGCCGTGAGCAAACTGGCCAAATGATGATATTAATCGTTGCTAATTATTGTTGTTGTTTCAATGCCCTTCAAGCCTCCTTGATTGGTATTTGCAATAGTTCATAATCGCCGCCGCTAGCCCATGTGGAATGTATAGCCACTGTGGAAGGATTATTTTGCGTGCCTTTCCACTTTGCCTCGCTCCCAATTCAGAGGATATCCAATTAACTCCCAGCAATGACTCTTCTCATGCCCAATCTTCCCAAATCGATCACATTTGGGTTTTCAGACTAGTACTTTTCTTGGGCCCACTCTTCCAACCAAGAAAGCAGCACCCTCGATCTTCTCTTCTATCCCTCGGACAATTGATCGTTGGTACTTCTCTTGAATGATCATAGAATAAACCTTACCGAGGGACAGGAGTGGCATAAGGTTGAGAATTCGAGATAAACATTTCCATAGGTTTCGGCATTAAAGCCCATAAGAAAATGGTGGATCTTCTCCACCTCTTTCTTCTTCATGTACATCGTGACTGTAGCACAGGTACATTTTGGGACGTCGTCATATTCATCAAGTTCATCCCATAATACCTTCAATTTGGTGTAGTATTCTACCATCGAGAGTCCTCCTTGCTGTAGGAGCCCAATCTCAATTTTAATCTCGTGGATGCGAGCTCTATTACCTTGAGTGAATCTCTCTTTCAACTCATCCCACATTACCTTCGCTTTTTCTACATATGCCATGCTTCCCTATAGACTCCTATTGAGGGAATTGAAAATCTATGAAACTATCATGGAATCACAAATGTCCTCGACATTAAATTCGAGTACCATTGGATTCGGCTTCTCTAGTGATCCATCAATATACCTGAGTATACTTTTCACCCACAACGCTCGTCTCGTCGCCTTTGACCATGTTGCATAGTTATCTCGGGTCAGCAGGCATGATACAAGTACATTCCATGATTGTCGGAGGTGTTGAGATAATATGATGAGGAAGGGTCAATCACCTTCTTGGTAGATGCTTCTTGAGCCATATTGCAAACAATGTGGGTCGAATTGTCTAGTGTGTTTAAGCTCTCTGGCTCTCTAATACCATATGAGAATTCATAATTTGATTGATATGCTCAATAGACATAACACATATTTATACAACCTACCACTAAATAGAAAAGGAAAAGAAAAGATCTACCAAATATCTCTAACTAATTATAAAAGATATACTAAATATTATGCTAACTAAAAAAAAGTAATTCCTAACTAATAATAAGAGATACATTAAATATTAGACAAACATAATGTAAATCTTTAGCAAATCTTGCGTAATAAATTCTATGCAAGAATTTGACTTAGTTGCACGTGTAACTATTAGGGAAAAAAGCCACAAAATCCTTAAACTATGCCCACGACACATTTATCATAAACTTTTTTTCCGTGATATCAAAAATCCTAAACTTGCAGTGCAAGTAATTTGATTTTATTTAAACCGGAAACACCAAATGCATTCATAAAATATGTTTATTGACATAGAGTCACATATAAATTCCACATTACCTTTTGGAATCTAAATAATACAAATATTAGCGGGAAAGTAAAAGAAAAAAGCACATTTTCATTTTTCTAAACATAAACAGATATATCATAAAAGTAGAGATGTGTAAATGGAAAAAATAAAGATACATAAATGGCTGTTGAATAAAGGAAAAATGATACAAATGATCCCTAAATTTTGGCCCAATGTGTAATGTGGTCTCTAAATTTTTAATTTATTCAATGTGATTCTTGAATTTTTAATACATGTTCAATATAGTTCTAGGACTATATGAAAATGTTCAATGTTGTCTTTGATCTTAAATTAGTGGAAGAACAATGTTGAATATTTTTATATAGTTCAAGGATTAGATTGAACATGTACCAAAAGTTTAGGACCACATTGAATAATTAAAGTTCAGGGATCACGTTACACATCGAGTCAACGTTCAAGGACTATTTGTCATTATCCCTTAAATAAAATATGAATATGCCGGTTGTATTTTCGCTTATCATCACTTTAAAAAAAGTAAAAGAGATCCAGAAGTGGAGGGGAAGGTAGATTGGGATAATTTTTCCACATTAATATACAAAACAATGATTAGATTGCACAGGAAGTAAGAGGACTCACTTGGATATCCTTTACCTCCACAAAAATGTTCTGAATCAACTAATCAAATTGTCCCAATAAAATAGTCTATCTACCTATGGATCTCTTGTATACCAGAGAGAGATAATGACAAATTAAATTCTGATATAGAAAAATTGACAGAGATTGGCTTTCCTTAAATCTCATCAACCACAAATGGAGTGTGGACACACCCAAATGGTCAACCTGGAAAGAACCCACCTCTATCATCCAATAAAGCACTAAAAGAAGCAAAAAGAGAGCATGGTCCTCTCCTCTGCAATATTCTAGGGTTCCATAAAAACCCTAGAGGAGCCCACTACTTATTTGTACCCAAAATTGGACAAGATTCATTTGTATTATCGCTTTTGGTGGGCTATCTCCTCTTCAGCAGTACCTTCGATTTGGCCATTGTCACAGTGTGTTTGTGCACCTTTCAGCTGTCACCGTTGCGCCAGTCTTTTGCAGATTGTAATATAGCTGTCTCCCTGTACATCCCCCCACTATTCTCCTTTCAAAAAGACAAAAATTCCTGATTGTGATGACTTGATTGGTCATATCCACTTCATCTCCATATCGGTTAAAAAGCTTGTTAAATTTCTTCATTGTGATCATAATTAAGAAGACAGTTATTGTAATGCACTTCATGTGAGATTTTTGTCTTTTGCTATGCGATGATACTTAATGTGAGTCCTCATTTTCTGAATTGCATCAAGTGAATGAAATTCATCTTCAAGCAAGAACAAAAAGAAAAGAAACGTAATCAACTATATCAATCCAGACATTATTTGTTTTATTACCTAGCAACTAGCAGAAGTCAAATCCTAGTGTTCTTCTTCCTTCTGCATTTTTTATTGGCCGTAGACCGTAGTGGCTACTCTCTGCATTGCAGTAAAGTAACTCCTGGAAAGTACGTTGGATTCAGGATCAGTCCAAAGCAAAACTGTGAAAAAATGGCGACACCCACGTTCCGTCATCGTCACCCTCATAGATTTCAGGTTCAGCCCTCCGAAAATATATTGTCACAATCACTACTAGGCCTCGCTAGAGAGCCAAACCACCACCACCATTAACATCATCATCTTCCGCATCGAGCACCATCACCGTTTCCACCCTTCTGCTTCCTCTTGTCCATGACACTCTTGATCCAAACCCAATTCGGCCAATGCAAATGCGCAGCCCTTTTGATCTCCGCCGCTCCCTTCCACTTGTCTCTTTTCTGCTGCTCCTCCTTGTCGCCGTCGCATCTGGGTTCGGATCAATGGGGCCAGTCTCCGCCGCGTTCGGCGGCGACGGCTTCTTCTGTGCCATCGACGCCAGCGGCAAGCAGAACGTGATCTGCTGGAGCAAGAACAGCTCGTCGACGTCGTCCTCGTCTTCGGCATCTCCTTTCAGCGACATTCCCGAGATGGCGGCCCTCTCCGGCGGGGAAGGCTTCCTCTGCGGAATCTTGGCGAACACCTCGCAGGCGTACTGCTGGAGCCACGGGGATCCAGGTAAAGACCTAGTCCCTGCCATCTATCAGGCCACTGCTTATTCCCACATTGCTGCTGGTAAGGATCACGTCTGTGCCGTCAGAGGATCTTACTATTCCGAGCACGATTCGGGTACTGTTGACTGTTGGGACATTGGGAGATCCTCAAATCGTAGCTTGGGCTCTGTCCAGAGTTCCTTGTCGTATGATCAGTCCATTAGCAACCTTGTCTTTAGGAAGGTCGTTGCGGGGGAAGGATTTAGCTGTGGGGGTGTAAGAGAAGGGGGTCTGGTATGTTGGGGACCCAAGTCAACAGCTTTAGGGGTTTCAGGGGTGTCGGATAATTTCGCAGTATTAGCTTCAGGGAAAGGTTCTCTTTGTGGAATTGTTGAAGGTTCTCGTGAGGTCAAATGTTGGGGTGATAATAATTCATTTGTGGGTCATCCTGCCGGAACCCGGTTCATTTCGTTGGGCGCGGGCTCTCTCCACTTTTGTGGGATTCGTGCGGACAATCACGAAGTTGAATGTTGGGGCAACTTTAATTCTTCTCTTGTCCCCAAGGGTTCTGGGTTCCTTGCAATCGCTTCGTCGGATTTTACTGTCTGCGGCATTAGGGAAGTTGATCTTGTACTTGATTGCTGGTTCTCTAACATTTCCTCGGTCTTTGATTATGATCCTCCGCTGGAATTGTGTAGTCCCGGTCTCTGTACAGCTGGATCGTGTAGTGAAGGGCAGTTCGCTTTCAATGCGAGCATTCTGAATGAGCAGGGATTGACAAGCTTATGTGCTCGAAGAGATCTGAACATCTGTTCACCTTGTGGGTTGAATTGCTCCGACGGTTTCTTCTTGTCCAGTCCATGCACAGCTCATGCTGATAGAATATGTACTCCTTGCTCTCTTTGCCAGAACAGTTCATGTTGGAAAGTTTGCAGGCTTCGGTCTTCTAAAGAAGTGCAGCTGAAGCATTTCCATCAGCAGCGCAAGCTATTGATTGTAGTTGGATGTTCTGCTTCCGGACTGCTATTGATATTAATATGCTCATTGCTCCTTCCTCGTGTGGTTGCCAATCTTAAAAAGGAGGGGCCAAAGAATCAATTCACTTTTTGCGTAGGCAAGAAAGAGAAGAAGATTGAAATGAACGACGATTCGCATCCACCTCTGGTTTCGACTTCGAGTGTTGGACTTGCCCAAGTTTTTCGACTTTTGGAGGTAAAGGATGCCACAAATGGCTTCAAGGAGTTTAATGAGCTAGGGCGAGGAAGCTATGGTTTTGTCTACAAAGCTGTCCTTCCAGACGGGCGGCAGGTTGCAGTGAAGAGGGCAAATGCAGCGACGATCATCCACACTAATAGTAGAGAGTTTGAGATGGAATTGGAGATCCTTTGTAAAGTTCGGCATGCTAATATTGTGAACTTGTTGGGTTATTGTTCCGAGATGGGGGAGAGGCTATTGGTTTATGAGTTTATGCCACATGGGACGCTTCATGATCACCTCCACGGTGGGTTTTCTCCATTGAACTGGACCCTCAGGTTGAGGATTGCTATGCAAGCTGCGAAGGGGCTTGAATATCTTCATAAAGAAGCTGTGCCTCCAATAATCCATCGAGATGTCAAAACTTTGAACATCCTACTTGACGCCGATTGGGTTGGACGAATTGCAGATTTTGGGCTTCTTACATCAAGCGAGAGGGATGTAAGTCAAGATATGAAGGGTGATATATACAACTTCGGCATTGTACTGTTAGAGATTCTCAGCGCAAGAAAAGCTTACGATGTTGATTATGCGCCCCCTAATATAGTGGAATGGGCGGCTCCTCTGATTAAAAGGGGTAAGGCGGCCGCCATAATTGATAGAAATGTGACTCTTCCCAGAAATGTTGAGCCTCTGCTCAAACTTGCGGATATGGCAGAGCTGGCTCTGCGTAATAATCCAAATGAGCGTCCCTCGATATCAGAGATTGCATCTTGGTTGGAGCAAATTGTGAAGGATGGATTGATCTTTTGATGCCTCATTCAATCCCATGGTTTTTAAGCAAGAATGAACGGGCGTAATGTGAATGGGAAGATCATTCAATTGGTACTGCTCTGTGGCAACTGTACATTTTTTTTTAAATGAGATGCTTGTACATGATATTATATGCAATGATCCTTTACTTTGCGTTTCAATGATTCTTTCTGATTCCTGTTTTCTTGAACCATCACAAAGTGAATGAATTGCAATCTTTCATGCAATTTTCGCACGTTCTTTTCTTTTCAGATATTTTTTTTTGTTTGATTTTGCTTGTTGTAGAAATTGGATAGTCAAATGCCCATGATATGAGGGCAATTTTTTATGACATTGGGTGGTTTTTCTCATGATGCGAAGTGACTTCTTTTATGTGATGGTTCTGTTGATAACAAATCTGCGGAATGAGATCTTATTATTACATGGAGCAAGACGTTTCCTCCCGTGACATTCTCTAGTGCAATTTGTGGTTAATGTTATAGATGAAGTTGATATTCTTCTGTGATTAGGTACCTGATGTTAGATCAGCAAAACTTCAATAAGAAGATTCCAAGCTAACTATCAAAAACAGGTACCAAATGTTAATAGGCAGATACATGCAAGAGTAGAAACAGGACATGTGGATGGTTTCATGGATAAGAGTGGCAAAGGAAAAAAGACATTGGAACAGCCTGTCAAAATGTTGGTCTGAATACTGCCCATTGCTTCTGAGCGGGTTTAGTGTAAAACAGGGATGGAATAGCTGTTGGGTGAGATTAGACTGTCACAACCTATATCATTTTTAGCCAAACAGGAAATGTCACAGGGGAAGGTACTTTTCCAAGTACTCCAGTTTGATATAAGTTAATGCAACTTTTAAACAGGTTGTCGGTTTCCATCTTTGTGTTTAAATCGTTCATTGTTCTCACTATTCAATGACATAATTGTTAGAATTTGCCAGGGATGATGGTGCTGTCAAAGATATTGCAAACTGTTTTATTCAGTTTTCCTTCATAAGTTGATAGACGCAATAATGTCATGCTTTTGTGGTGGTGTTGATGGTCCCATTGCATAATCCTAATTCTTCTTTTTCCATATGTTCTTGATTCTTCTTTTTAAGCTCTCTTTTAGCCGAGAGACTTGGAGAGAATCCAACTTTTTAAGCTCTCGTTTGGCCGGCCAGTCATGTACACACTTAAAGTGATGTAGTTTGGGCTTCTATTTGGTCTGGCCCACGGAGCTTTGACTGCGACCTGTCGATTCGTTGAGTTTAACTATTTTGTGCAAGCCAACTGATTGTAGTACAAGTTCCCTATCATCCTGTTAAACACAAGCACGCACTCATACAGGCAGAGGTTGCTGTACCTCTCTTTCCTTGTGAGAATATAAACTGCACAGAATGTTTGCTGGTTAGACTTTAGAGACCTTGTGGCTGTGAAAGGATATTGAACCCATCCAGCCCTTTTTCAACGGATTAACATGCTGTTAGTGGTCCGTCTTAGGAATCAATTAAGATTGATACTATAATATTAGTTATAGATTAAGTTATGTCGGAAAATCGACCTTCACTATATTTAGGCAGTCATAATGTTTTGTTAGAGACAGCTTATGACTTGTGGATCAAAAAGGGTTTTGAGCACACTGTTAATATTTAGTGAACCTACAGGATCACACACAAAAGTGAATTGAGTTAATATTTTTTGTGCTCTGGGATCTACTTAAAATAAGAAATAGATTTTAATTTATTTTCATATTCAACTTATCTACGATGTTATGCACGTTATGAGATAACAATTAAATGTACGATTGAAAGTGGACGGTTTGGTGGGCCCAAATCGCCCGATCCACTTCTTTTAATTCCGTTAGATAATGAGGCTGTACAAATAGATAGAGAATCGTTCTGTCTAAGGTTTTTCAACAAAGTATCGAAAATCAAAAGGTGTTGAAGAAAAGGAACTTCAAGATCTTTAGCTAGCACTTGGATCATTGGAGACTTCTATTCGTGTGTGTGGATATCAATAGAGGCGTAACACTTAGGGCGCTAATCCAGACACAATCAATTATTAATTTATGTTCGTTTTGCAAAATGTACGTATCAAACTTTTGTCTCGATTTCAATATACACATAGATCCTGTCTAGGGTTCTAGGGTTTTGATTTACAAATATATTCCATTGCGTTTTAACAATTGTGGAACCCTACGTCGAACCATATAGTGGTATCAGAGCAACTTGTGATATATTGAAGTTGAATCGGAAACCCTAATTGTTGATACATATGATGTATGCATTAAGAGTCTAAATTAGGGTTAGATGAATTTGAAATACGAATTAATATGATCAATCGAGAAGGAACGAAGTAGGGATGGGTTGATAATGTTCCACTTGCGCTTGAGCTGTTGCCCGAGGCTGAGATGGCAGGTAGACACGGCGTCGCGCCTGGGCTTGTTGCCCAAGGTGGAGACAGTGTCGCGCTTGAGCTATTGCTCGAGGCTGAGACGGCGGGCAGAGATGGCGGCGCGCCTGGGCTTATTGCTCGAGGTGGAGATGGCGGCACGCCGGGTCAGTTGGTGCGTCGAGGCGTTCAGTCGGATGGGTACAGCGAGGACACAGAAGGCGGTAGCAATGGATAGTCTCCCGAGAATACAGAATTGAGACTTCTGTTTAGGTTTTCGGGGCTCTCCTCATAAAATAGAATTAAGAATTCTGTCTAGGTTTCGAGGGCGCTGCCCCTGAGCCCCTGCGAAAATAAAATTGGAAAAGCTGCAAAATGTTCCGTTGAGATTTTTTATTTAGTTGGTAAATTTCTACTGCCGTTTGCTAGAAAATGCGGATATGCGGCTATTAAATTCCTGTTAAAAGCCATGTCGGCAATCGACATTACATGTGGCAACCAAAGGGGCTATTGAAAAAGGGGGCTATTGAAAGCCTTAAAGTATATAAGAAAAAAAATTATAAAAAATTTAGAAGAAAGGAATTTAAAATAAAAAAACAAAAAGTAGTTTGTAGTTCGAACCTCTACCTTCTGTTAGCTCTCTTTCTTTTTGAAATTTTGCAGATCTGATGTTGAAATTTACCTAATTAAAACAAACATCTTATAAACCTGCTTTAGATTTCTCTTGGCTTGTTTAAAATTTTGCAAATCTACATTTGATCTTTAACGCTTTTTCGGACATGAAAGTTTAGTTGTATTCTTTGAATCTGGGATAAAGACCGGGTCTTTCGCTTCACTTCACAATTGAAGCCCATCTCTCAATCTATAGACATCATATTCTTGGAAAAAGTTGGAAACCTCACAGCACTCTTATAATATAACACAAATAAGCCAACTATTGGAAAGCACAAGAAATTTCACACAACCCCAAATGAAGAACCAAAGGCAGGGGAGGAGACGGCAAGAGATTGCTTCTTGTTTATGTGCTTCTTGACCATCTCAGCCTTTTCAACTTGGCTACCTTCACCACGACAGCCACATATGCCTTGTCTATTACTTGATCCGCAAAGCTGAAATATGCACGTCTCTAATCCTTCTTGAGCTGCAAAACTCCAAAGAAGCCCCAAAACCCCGTCGCAAATCCAAGCATTACGACCCCGTAGAACAAGGCCTTTTCAAGCTTATCCTCTTCACGTGGATCTTCAGGGTGAGGGATTTTTGGAGGTTGAGCGCCTCGGCATCGAGGCATTTTCTTCTCAAAAGATCACCGCAGAGTAGAGGATTGCTGGCATAAATGGAAGGATCGTTGAGTGTCTGGATTTGATTTCCTCTTGGAATATGCCCGGTGAAGTTGTTTTGAGATAGGTTGAGGTGGCCCAGAAATGTTAACGCTGAAATGCCCTACGGAATTGTCTTCGAGAGGTGGTTGTTCGAAAGATCAAGAGATTCGAGTGACGTCATGTTCCCAATGCCAATGGGAATATCTCCAGGAGAAGGTTGTGGGACAAGTTCAAGCTATGCAATACCGCGAAATAAGCAAATTCTTCGGGGATTGACCCGGTCAAATGGTTGCTTGAGAGATCCAAATTGACCACAAGTAGCAGATCAATATTGGTGTATTCATTGTATCGTCCCTTCATGATCTCAACCACAAGTTGATTCCACAAAGGATATAATGACAATGGAGATCCAAATGGATTGACTTGATTAAAGTTTATCATGCCGCTCATATTGCCAAGACAATGTGGGATCGTTCCCCTCAAATTGTTCCCTGTCATGTCTAATATTTTCAATCCTGAGAGTGAGCAGAGCTGCAGAGGGATGCTTTCCGTAAACCTATTCTCTCGTAGCCTCAGGATTGACAAGTAACTAAAGCTTTCACTGAACTAGGTCGGGATGCTACCAGAGAAGTTATTCTCTCCAAGGTCTAAAATTTCTAGCCTTGTGCAATAACCCAAAGACAGAGGAATCTCCCCATTGAGACGGTTTCCATTCAAGCGTAGGATAGAAAGGACAGGTGTCATTGAGACTGGAGGTACTGCGGACGGCTTATTGAATGACAAAGTTGAGGGAGATGAAGAACACTTCCAACAGTTTGGAATACTACCAGATAGCTTATTGTTGGCAAGATTCAAAACAAGCATGCCCATCACGGTACATAACGATGATGGTATTATACCATTAATTAAGTTATCATTGAGATATAGAAAATCGAATCGGTACATAACACCAATATTTGTCAGAAGAGATCCAGAGATAAGTTGTGGGAGAGATCCAAAGCGAAATAGTTAGAAGGTAAGCTAGGCAAGGGTCCAATAATTTGATTGTGAGATAGAATGAGCTTGTGAAACATCATGTTGGCTAACCAATTTGGCAGGGGCCCAAAAAGAGAGGCATCGGAGAGTGTGATACATTGGGCTGTCTAGGTTTTCCAGGGCTCTCCTTAGAAAACAGAATTGAGAATTCTGTCTAGGTTTCGGGGGTGCTGCCCTTGAGCCCCCGCAAGGGGTGCTGCCTTTCGACCCCATGAGGGGCGCTACCCCCTTGACCCTTGCATGGAATTGGTCGTTCCCGTATGATTGATGTACCTTTGTTATTATAAGTGATGTTTAGTTTATGTTCATAGCATGCATACATTCATCACTAAATGAATAGTAAGAGTCCCTAATAAAATTAAGTAATAATATGATGCATTTCCAATCATACACCTATTAAGACTTATATGATGCATTTCCAATCATACACCTATTAAGACTTGAATCAGCAATAGAAGGGCCTGCCAAAGCAAGGTGTCTTTAACTATTTGAGTAAAATAGGATAGATAATGGTTATCTATAAGTTAAGATTGGTTTACTTAACGAGGCTATCAAAACGGTTTTGGGCCTTGAGGCATAGTGTTTGGGGATAATATATGAGAAGTCAACCCCAACAACCAAGAGTTGTATTCGATACAATTAACAAAAAGTTGTCTACCTAAATAACTTAGTCTCGAGCGATAAGCCAAAGCTTACTCGAGTCTTGGTAAAATATGGATCTTGGTCTACTATACTTATTGGGACACATATTATAAAAGTATAGTGGGAGTTTATTAGAAATAATAGTAACGAATAATTCACTTTGCATATTTGTTGTAGACAATGACAACTACCTCTGCATCAAGCTTTTCACTGCAATCTGTCCTTGAGAAGGATAAATTGAATGGTTCAAATTTTTTGGACTGGTATAGAAGCTTGAGAATTGTTCTCAAGTAGGAGAAAAATGATTATGTCATGGAGAAATCACTCCCTCAGAAGGCACCTCCTTCCAACACTCTCCATGCTGAAAGGAATGCTTATCAGAAGCATAAAGATAATGCATTGGATCCATCATGTCTAATATTAGCTACCATGAACTCAGACCTTCAAAAGCAGTTTGAGAACGTGGATGCCTATGATATGATCATGAACCTAAAAAATTTGTTTCAGGAGTAGACACGCACCGAAAGGTACCAAACGGTAAAGACCTTAATTGAGTGCAAACTAGCAAGTAGAAGCTCAGTTAGCCTACATGTCATAAAGATGATAGGTTATATTGAAAACCTGGAGCGACTGGACTCTCCCATTAGTCAAGAGTTGGCTACTGACATTATTCTTCAATCATTGCCTTAAAGTTATGACATGTTGTTATGAACTATAACATATATAATCTGAATAAGTTTTTGACTGAACTGCATGGGATGCTCAAAACTGCTGAGCAGAATATCAAGAAGGACTCTACCCCTAATGTTTGGGCACTAAGCCCAAACCCAAATCCAAGACCAAACTGGGTCCGACTGTTGATGCTGTATGCTTCCATTGTGGTGAGAATGGATATCAGAAGAGGAATCGCAAGAAACATTTGGAGGATCTGAAGAAAAAGGGAAGTGAGACTTCCGATTCAGGTATTTATGTTATAGAAGTAAATATTACTACTAGTTCTACTTCATGGGTATTGGATACCGGTTGCAGTACTCACATTTGTATGAATATACAGGGACTAAAACGAAGTAGAACACTTACAAAAGGTGAAGTGGAACTACGTGTTGGAAATGGAGCAAGAGTTGTTGCATTAGTTGTAGGAACATATGATATATCTTTATCTTCTAGCATAATTTTAGAACTGAGTAATTGCTACTATATACCTGCTATACGTAGGAATATTATTTCTGTTTCTTGTTTGGACAAGGAAGGTTTCTATTTTGATATAAAGAACAATAGTTGTTTAATTTATATTAATGGATTGTTTTATGGTAGCGCCCATATTATGGATGTGATATATGTTCTAAATCTTGATGTGCCAATCTATAATATAAATACAAAAAGGTTTAAATCTAATGATTTGAATCCAACCTACCTATGGCATTGTTGATTAGGTCACATAAACGAAAAACGAATTCACAAGCTTCATAGCAATGGACTATTACATTCATTTAATTTTGAATCATTTGATACGTATGAATCTTGTTTAATTGGAAAAACGATAAAGCTCCTTTTACTAATTAAAGTGAGTGGACAAAAGAATTAATGGCCTGTATACATACTGATGTGTGTGGACCACTAAGTTCTACAGCCAGAAGAGGTTATCAGTACTTCATTACATTTACTAATGATTTCAGTAGATATGGATATGTTTACTTGATGAAACATAAATCCGACTCCTTTGAAAAGTTCAAGGAATTTCAGAATGAAGTACAGAATCAACTTGGCAAGAGTATCAAGGCTCTTCGATCTGATCGAGGAGGAGAATATTTAAGCCAAGAGTTCAATTATCATCTCAAAGAGTGTGGAATTGTTTCACAGCTCTCTCCCCCTAGAACACCACAGTGGAATGGTGTCTCTGAGAGGAGAAATCGAACTTTGTTAGACATGGTTCCATCAATGATGAGTCATTTAGATCTTTCATTATCTTTTTGGAGATATACACTCGAGATAATTGCGTTTACACTAAATAGAAATACATCAAAAGCCGTAGAGAAGACACCATATGAGATGTGGACAGGACAAGTTCATAATATGTCTTTTCTAAAGATTGAGGGTTGTAATGCTTATGTAAAAAGTTTACTTTCTGATAAGCTTGGACCAAAATCTGATAAATGCTTCTTTGTGGGATATCCTAAAGAAACGAAAGGATATTACTTTTACAATCCATCAGAGAACAAAGTGTTTGTTGCTCGAAATGGTGTCTTTTTAGAGAAAGAGTTTCTTACTAAAGGAACCAGTGGGAGTAAGGTAAACCTCGAAGAAGTTCTTATGCCACAAGAGGGTGTTCCAGTTCATGAGGAACCTCAATTAGATATATAAAGAGTTGTAGAGTCTACTCTAGTGGCACCTATAGTTCGTAGGTCCGAAAGAACACATCATGAGCCTATGAGATATGGTTTTCATGTGACAGAATATCGTCATCTATTGTTAATAGAAAATGATGAACCTATGACCTCTACAGAAGCTGTGATGGGCCCAAACTCCGATAAATGGCTTCAGGCCATGAAATTCGAAATGGACTCAATGTATCAAAACAAAGTTTGGACTTTGATTAATCCACTCGAAGGTGTGAAACCTATAGGGTGCAAGTGGGTTTTCAAGAAGAAAACTGATATGGATAGAAATGTTCACATCTATAAAGCACGGCTAGTAGCTAAAGGTTTCAAATAAACTCATGGTATTGACTATGACGAGACCTTTTCGCCAATGGCCATGCTTAAGTCCATTCGGATTATCCTAGCATTTAATGCATATTATGACTATGAGATATGATAAATGGATGCAAAGACAGCTTTCCTTAATGGAAAACTAGAGAATGATGTGTATATGACACAACCTGAAGGTTTTACATCACTAGATAACACCGGAAAGATATGCAAGCTTCAACGTTCTATTTATGGATTGCAGCAGGCATCACGAAGCTAGAATATTCGTTTCGATGAAACTATCAAAGAGTTTGGCTTCATAAAAAACAAAGAAAAAGCTTGTGTATACAAGAAGTCTAGTGAGAGTGCAATTGTGTTTCTAGTGTTGTATGTGGATGACATACTACTCATTGACAATGACATTCCTATACTTCAGTCAGTTAAGACATCGCTAGGAAAATTTTTCTCCATGAAGGACATGGGAGAAGCAAACTATATCTTAAGGATCAGGATCTATAGAGATAGATCTAAGAAACTTATTAGACTGAGTCAAAGTACATATGTTGACAAAGTCATCAATAGGTTTAATATGCATGACTCCAAGAAAGGTTTTCTCCCGATGACACATGGCATAAGTCTTAGCAAGACTTAGTGTCCTTCAACACAAGATGAGTGAGACCACATGAGTAGGATTCCTTATGCATCAGCTGTAGGATCTATCATGTATGCTATGTTATGCATTCATCTTAATGTTGCTTATGCATTGAGCATGACAAGTAGATACCAGTCAGATATAGGGGAACCTCACTGGATTGTTGTAAAAAATATCCTTAAGTACTTGAGAAGAACTAAGGATTTATTCTTAGTCTATAGAGGTGAGGAACATATCATTGTAAGTGATTTCATTGATGCTAGTTTCCAAATCGACAAAGACAATATTTGATCGCAGTCAGGTTTTGTCTTTTGCGTGAATGGTGGAGCGGTGTGCTGGAAGAGTTCCAAACAGGACACTCTTGCAGATTCTACGACAGAAGCTGAGTATATTGCTGTTTCAGAAACATCAAAGGAAGCTGTTTGGATTCGAAAGTTCATAGAAGAACTGGGAATCAGTCCCACTAGTTCAAATCCAACGGACCTCTATTGTGACAGCAATGGGGCCATAGCTTTGGCTAAAGAGCCTAAGTCTCACCAGAAGACCAAACACATACTCAGGAAGTATCATCTTATTCAAGAATTCATTGAAAGAGGTGATGTCAAGTGTGCAAAGTTGCAACGGAGTTGAATACAGCTGATTCATTGACGAAGGTTCTTCCACAACCTAAGCATAAGCGTCATTGTAATGCTTTAGGCCTTAGACACATTAGTGATTGGTCTTGATGTGAGTGGAAGTATATGTGATATACATTTTCATTGTTCATTAATAAAATATATATTATATTTCATTCCGATTTAATTTGAGTATATAATTGAATGCGAAATCTTTTTTTTTGGTAAAGGTAATTGAATGCGAAATCTTTATCCCTTGAATATTGAATATCTTTAATAGATAATCAAATACGTGATTTGATCGTGAAACTCTATTAATATAGTTGATATTAATATTCTAAATGTCCCTAGTCAATTGCCATTGTGCATTGGGAAGCAAATGGTGTTTGAGACTAGCATGTGAGTCAACTGATGATCAAGTTTCATCGGTCATGAATATAGAGATATAAAATTGTTCACATGGAATACATGTTGGAGAATATTGTATTGGACAGACCCACTATGAAAATACTGTAGGATTATTATATAATTTCATCAGTATTTCTCATCACAACTATAGAGTATAGTCCTTTGACCTAAGTCCGTCATGATTTCCTAGACGGGGATTGGCATGCTTTAACATTGCCAAACGTCAGCCGTAACAGGTGATTATAAAGGTAATGGCTAGGCATGTCATGAATCGTGCTGAATGATGTGAGTAAACAAGATGGGATTTGTCCCTTTCATATAATGAGGGTATGATTTCCTGGTCTCCCGTAGAGTTGAGACTGTGAAATGCATAGCTATGCTCAAGTGAGTTGAAAAGTTAACTACTTGTTTTGATAGTCTAACTACGGTATCAGGAAAATGAGTTTATGCTATATAAGGATGACACTTGTCTTGCCTTATGCTTAACTCGAAAATCAAGTGACAAAGGGACTTAGTTTATATGATTGGTTCTAATGCAAGTGGGAGATTGTTAGTGGCCTGCCCTAGAAATCAATCAAGGTTGATACTCTAATATTAGTTGTGGATCAGGTTGTGTCGGAAAATCGACCTTCACTATACTTAGATAGTCATAATGTCATGCTAGAGACCGCTTATGACTTGTGGGTTAAAAAGATTTTGAGGACATAGTTAATGTTTAGTGAACCTACAAGGTCGCATACAAAAGCGAATTGAGTTAATATTTTCCGTGCACCGGGATCTACTTAAAATAAGAAATAGATTTTAATTTATTCTCCTATTCAACTTATTTATGCGGTCGTGTGTGTTATGAGATAACAATTAAATGTACGATTGAAGGTGGACAGTTTGGCGGGCCCAAATCGCCTGGCTTTCTTCTTTTAATTCCGCTGGATAATGAGGCTGTATAAATAGATAGAGAATCGTATTCTGTCTAAGATTTTTCGATAGAGTATCAAAAATCAAAAAGCGTTGAAGAAAAAGAACTTTAAGATCTTTAGCTAGCACTTGGATCGTTGGAAACTTTTGTTCGCATGTGTGGATATCGGTAGAGGCGCAACACTTGGGGCGCTAATCCATATACAATCTATTGTCAATTTATGTTCGATTTGCAAAAGGTATGTATCGAATTTCTGTCTCGATTTCAATATACACATGGATCCTGTCTAGGGTTCTAGGGTTTCGATTTATAAATATATCCCGTTGCGCTTTTACAACTGTGGAATTCTTAGTCGAACCCTACACATGCATGGTGAGTGAAGGTCCCTTCAGGATTCTCCTCTTTTCCTACAGCACTAGTGGGTCTAATAGTTAAAAAAAGGTTGTTGAAAAGGTGGTTGTGGAGCAATGTAAGTGTGCACAGTTATTTTCTTTGTTAGGGATGAGAGTATGGAGATGATGTAGATGATGAGGATAGTGGGGATATTGTTGTATGTCTTTATTCCAGTTTTTCAAAATGTAATACGTTTGGCGAATCAAATGAGGACAAGGAGGACATGAGAGGAGAAGCTAAGAGGCTTTTTGAAGTTGAAGGTGATGTGCAGAGACAAAATCCACTCATCCAAACACTCAAATATCACCTTTTTAGCTCAGCCAAACCCCTAAGAATGTATATTCTATGGCACTTGAAAACATATTGATATCAGAGAGGAAGTCACTCATCTATGCTTCATGATGCTTGAAAGAGGAATAAATAAACAGATCCCTAAGTCAGTAGTCGCTACCAACCACAGCTTCTTCCACATTACCATCTGAGCACTTTCAAGAACCTCCATTATCTGAAAACCGAAATGGCAAAAATAATTAAATTTCATTATTTTATTTGTCTATTCAGACCGACTTTTAGTATTTACCTTTCACTTATTTTAATTTTGCGGTCCATTCATTTTGATTGTTTTAATTTGAAATATTTGAAATTTTCACAATATACAAATATTGACATATTGGTTCACATATAAACTTTTCATATTTTTATGAAATATGGAAAATATTATAAAAAGTACTTTTGCCCCCCAAAATTTTCTATCTTTACGCAGTACTCTCACTAACATTCGTTTTGTCCTGCTGACCCTCCATCAAACTTTCTGTTATTTTTAGGGTAAAATGTATTTTTCTTAATGAAATATCTCTCTTTCCAACGATTGCAATAAATTACGAGTCAAATATAAAAGAATAGAAAACCTATAATAAACTAACAAAAGGATAAATAATGGTAAAAAGTGTATGAATTTCTAATTTTATCAACTATGGGAAAATTTAAGAGGATTATTTAAGAAAATGTTAATTCCTATTTGGCTTTCTTATAAAATAAGAAGCCTAACGTGGACAATGAGCAAGCCTTTCTTTACTAAAAATGCCGCTCTCTTCAAAAAATTAATTTCTCTCTGTCTTCTTTATAATTTATTTAAGGGTTAATATCACAAAAAACCCAAAACTAGTACATTTTTGACAAATTTATCCCGAATTAATTTTTTATCACCAAAAACTCTAATCTGGTACACCTACGACAAACTTATCCAAAACTAATTTCTTGACCACCAAAAACTCAAAACCGGTACACTCGTGATAAATTTACCTCCATTAAATTGGATTAATAACACCAAAAATCATAAATTGGTTAATCTATGGCAAAGGGAGGGGTAAAACCCAAAATTGGTAAACTCGCCAATTGTTACGTATCATCCAATTTAGCAATCTGATGGTAAAATTTAACGGAAACTAACGGATGATAGATTTGTCACAAGTGTACCAGTTTAGAGTTTTTGATAGTCAAAAAATTAGTTTGAGGTAAATTTATCACGGGTGTACCCTTTATTTAATTCTAGTGTATTTAGATGCATCTAGAGAGCGGAAAAGGGAGAATTCTAATGGCATTATTTCTTTGCGAGTCGTAGAACACCGGAATGCCAATACCGATGGCAACGCTCAAAAGCCCCGTTGATATGGCCACAACCTGGACAATACATCATTTCTCATAAATGAACGTGCGAATATGTTTTCTTGCTCTTTTAACTTCTCTTTTATCAAATCTAAAATCTTTGGAAAAAAATCCGAACATCAAAATAAGATTTTTCATTTTTTGGCTTAGTTATTTCCCTTCTCTAGCTTAAAAGTTCACGTTTATTTTCTTCTTTGATGTAAACATTTTTTATAGAAGACTTGTAAAAAGTGACGTCTCAATGCACCAAATATTGAAGCATGGAATTACGAAAATAACATAATTCCGGTCGTTGGAATCAGGGCCAAAAAAATGCCTTGGGCCTTTCATGGGATAAATGCATTGAGAGTCCTAAAACCTGTCAAATTAATCAAATCAAGTTCTTTTATTGATTCTATTTTTTTGAAAGTTTTGGGATTTAATTGCACTTTCATGATAAGTTTTAGGACTTGATTACATTAAGTAAGTGCAATCGAGTTCTAAAACTTTCAAAAAGTGCAATTAAATTCTAAAATTTATCATAAAAATGCAATTAAGTTCTAAAACTTTCAAAAAGTGCAATCAAATTCTAAAACTTGTCAAATTGGTCAGATCAAGTCATTCCATTGATTGCATATTTTGAAGTTTTTAGGATTCAATTGCACTTTCATTACAAATTTGAGGACTTGATTGCATTTTTGGAAAGTTTTAGAATTCAATTGCACTTTTGTGATAGTGCACTTATCCCGACCTTTCGTGCATGATGCCGATCACTGGAACATATGTGCTTGGTCGCTCAGTCCCCTGTACTCTGGCAACTTTGCACGAACCAATGCTTGTTTCAAAACACTCGAAACACTAATAGCAATAATGTAATTAGTCATAAGTAAAGATGCTTTTGGGA
This sequence comes from Syzygium syzygioides, assembly GCA_031216285.1. Lineage (NCBI taxonomy): Eukaryota > Viridiplantae > Streptophyta > Magnoliopsida > Myrtales > Myrtaceae > Syzygium > Syzygium syzygioides. The sequence continues at coordinate 10,916,099 of CM062242.1, read as the reverse complement.
CCATCAAACTAATTTCGGGTTAGCAAAATCATGTAGCAAATATAATTTCACTCTCTCCATATAATTTCTTCTAAAATCACATAGATTTACTTTCTTTCCTCCAAAAAAGAAAGAAGCGATCAACATTTTCTTCACCTTCCCTTGTGACTTCACATTTGCTTATTCTCTGACCTTGTTGCACTATTTTAAGATTCGAGAATGGAGTTTGGAGTCTTTTGAAAACATATTGCCATGCTAGGGCACATTTGGGAACCAATTTTACTCAAGAAAATTATCCAAAAAGTCATAAACCTATTGTACTTTTACCAATTCAGTCATAAACCTTTTAACTGTGCCAATTGAGTCATAAACTTTTTTATTTTTTGTCAATTGAGTCAATCTGGCCAATTTTGGCCGGAAATCACTAACGCGGACATTTTTATATAATATTTTAATAATTTATGATTTTTAATGATTTTTTCTTCTTTTTTTATGTTTTTTCTGGATTTTAAAGCTAGGGCTGGTGAGGGTGGCCGCCGACCATCATCGGTCACAAGTGAGGGACGCGACCCCCTTGCCCAAATCTAGCTAAACGAGGCCCTCGCCTGCCCCAGGCCATGGTGTGGGACCGATGAGGCAACCAAGCGCCTCGCCTGGGGCCAGCAAGGGCCGCCAAGGCCTCGCCTAGCCATATCTGGACGAGGGCTCGTGCGCCCTCGCTTTGGCTCAATGCCCTTGCCCAGGTCGGCAAGGGCATCATAGCCCTCGCCCAAAGCTGGTGAGACTCACCGGCCCTTGCTCGTGGCTAGCGAAGGTCAGCCAACCACCTTCGCTGGCACTAACTTCAAAACCTAGAAAAAAAATAGAGAAAAGAAAAAAACATAAAAAGTTCAGAACTTATTAAAATATTACATAAAAATGTCCACGTGGCCATCCGTCGTCTTCGTCAATAATTTCCAGTCAAAATTGGTTAAATAGACTCAATTGGCAAGAAATGAAAAGGTTTAGGATTGAATTGGCAAATGTACAATAGATTTAGGACTTTTTGGACAATTTTCTCAATTTTACCCAAGTTTCTCAGTTTGTGGGATATTGATGCATTCACGACGTTGTTTGGTGTATAAATTGTGCGCCAACCAACTTTTAATGTTTAACTTTTAAACTTAAATGAGCCGTAACTCTAGTGTCAAAACTTTTTGAAGAATTATTCAGTACCAATGCCTTTTAGAACTGCTCCTTTAAGGGACAATGATGCCCTTTAATCATTAAAATAATGTTACATCAGATTTTCTGGCGTCGAAGTTAGTTAAGCAATGTTTAATGCTAGGGCACATAAATGATTATTTAAAAAGTTTTGCTACCAAACCCTTTTGAAGCGGTGTGTATTTCTAGTTTTATTCCAGTACACATGTGTTTATCCATTGGGTTGTTACCATATCTCTATGCACTTCATGTTTGAATCCAAGTCATCTTTTACTATACTATGAATTGATTGATCCTTTAATGTTAGAGTATGTAATTATTAAATCATGACTTCATCTAATAGTTTAAAATTTTTGAACAATCGGCAGTATCCCACTAAATTTTACATGGTATCATAGAGGAGATCCTCCATTCAAATTTTTCAAGTTTCCTTATTTGCCTTTCCAATTAATATGTTTTTACGTTCTAGTCTAATTACCTGAATTTTTCAATCTCATAACTTTTGATCAGATATTCTAACTAAAAGGTGTGGCAGACTTTGCAATGTCAAAACTTTTGTTGTAAAATTTCTTTTTAATGTATGCCTACAAAACGCTCAACAGCATACCCACTCTCCTCTCTCATGTCGATCCCAAAAGGCTCTCATGATCAGTAAATCTACTTTTAAATCTTTGTCCCTCCTACAATGCAATTATGTGAAGCATTAATACTATTGTTTAACTTAAATATTAACTTTAGCCTCTCTCTCTCTTCCTTGGACACGCGTAGGGCAGTGATTGGACCACGCAAGTGGTGTTGTTGCACTCTTTGCCCTATTTTCTCTCCGCTTTTTGTACCTCCATTCTCTTATCTAGCCTTCATAGCCTGCTTTTCCAGAAAAGCTCCAGTTGTTAGAAACCCTAATCCATCGTCAAGCAAGGTATTATTGGTGTCACAAACATGTCAACTCAGATGTGAGAGCTAGCAATGAGTAGGCCACTAAGGCCACAGATTATTGCCCTGTCTCTCAAGCCAATGTCGGCAAGAGAAGTACCGTGATGAAATAGAATAATTGAGCAAGCGAAAGACGAACGGCGTCGCCAGGAAAAATATCGGCTTCAGGACGTCAATGATAACCAAGAACATTGACCAAGTAAGCCTAAGGTATCGAGCGGGACAAAGACATTCCGTAACATAAGGAAAGTCACTCAAACAATGACCAATTCATATAGTTGATGACGGGTCTATATCGATGACTATTGATGGCTACTTAAAGTTGTCAAGGAAAGGGCATTACGGTCGATTTTGAAAGTCAATCGAAATTGAACACAGCTAAAGAAGCCAACTAGGTGGACACGGTCATAGGACTATATGATCGAGAATTTAAGATTAAGCTATTTAGGCATGGAAAAGTAATCGTTGTCATTAAGATCATTTGGGTCGACCATGGCTGGAAGTCAATGGGAAGCATTCTAGACGACTAGAAAGTCAGCTAGACCCGAAAAGATCGGGGCCAAGTTAAACTCTTACCGGACAGAACGAATATCAAAACCTAGTAAATGAGGTAGAATTGGAGTCCAAGATAAGAAACACGCGTGGGAAATCCAAGCGGAGATGCACAGAAACAGAAAGATAAAGCCGGAACCTTATTCGATCTCAGTCATGATCAATGGCAGCTTAGTTAATACTTTCTCTATACAGCATTTCATTTTCGGTCGTTGCCAATCCATTCCAATCCCAGCAGATCTATATCAGCTTGAAAGTAACTGCTATTACTAGATACTGATTTTTACTCGTTCAAAGTCCACTTGTATGTTATCCTTTCTTTTGATTGTTCTAGTTTACAGAATATGCAAGAGTAACTTTACCAGTCAGAAGTCAGCGATCCTGTGTTTTGGCCCATTGTGATTGCTCTTTGCTTTGTTGAATTGGCAAATGAATACTTGGTCAAAGAAAAGTTGCTCTAATTTTTCGCTTATGAGAAAATTGAACTGGTTGGTCCAAAACGTGCATCTTTTACAGCTGTAGGGTTTCCTGTCTATATTTGACAGTGATGTTGTTGTTCAACATCTCTCTCTCTCTCTCTCTCTCTCTCTCTCTCTCTCTCTCTCTCTCTCTCTCTCTCTCTCTCTCTCTCTCTCTCTCTCTCTCTCTCTCTCCTCCCGTGACACCATCGCCACCACCACTGTCCACCACATGGCTGCCGCTCCATGAACATCACGAACCCCTTCAAGACAATCATTAACCCGATTGCAAAGGGGCATATATTGATGAAGGGGAACTTGTTAGATTTGATTTCTAGTGGATTTTGCAGTTGTATATACCTGATGATTAGTTCCTCTAGTTTGTTGGGGTTTAATTATGGTGAGTATACAAGAGTTCGGGGATTTGCTGTTCTTCACGACGGATGATTCTTTTGCTTTGGCCATTGTTTTGCCGGAACTGTTTTCGGGACAAAATATAATTCACTGAAAGTCGTTCTTTGATTTTTAATGAAAGGAGACCGGGTTTTATGGCAACTTCGAACAGGAGATATCTAGGCACGAACAAAGAACTTGTTTGTTTCGATCGACAACACAAATTTCAAACCAGGAGGAGGTCCAATCGACAAGAACTTCAAACTACAAAAACAATTCGAATAGATTTGACCAACTACTGGTTAGCAGCATTTGAACTCCATCGAATACAAAAACACCACGCTTGAAATGTAAATGGCTACAACTAAGGGAATTGAAAATAAAATGCAGAAAAGTAAAGATAATTAAAAGATAATATTTTAATTGTGTGTTCGCAGTGGAGGGGGGGCTTTTTCAGGTATCAGATGGCATTTATAATGTGAGCATGATAATCGTTTTTCTAATGCCATATGCCAGATCAAATCCAATAACCACTGTTGATCTCATTTTCGCCGTTTATTTTTATGACACCTGTCCATTAACTATTGTCAATCTTATCTTTTCCTTCATCTTTCTGACATCTGTCAATAACCATTTATTTGACCTCATCTTTGCTTTGACATCTGTCCTTTGGTGTTGGTAACCGTCATCGATCTCTTCCTTGTCTTGACAAGTGTCCTTTCCCATGAGATAACTGTCATTGATCTCTTTTTATTTTGACACATGTCTTTCCCTATGAGATAACTGTCATTGATTTCTTTTTTATTCTAACACCTATCCTTCCCATGAGATAATCATCATCGACCTCTTCTTTATCATGACACCTATCATTTCCCAAGAGATAATTGTCATCGATCTCTTTTCTATTCTAACATTTGTCCTTTCGTGTCAAGCCATCACTAACTGCACATAGAACCACATGCCTCTTTTCTTATCAACAACTTCGACGGCATGGTCTTCTCTTAACAATTTTCACCGGCAATCTATAGTACGAAAACTCAGGTAGCACTTATCTACTCTACAACTGCAGTCTTTTCAATTTCAAATTCTTAAATTTTTTGCCAGGAAATTTTAGCGATTGCCAGTTATATGCTGCCACAATCAACTTTTTAGGGCTTACATCAACCTTCAATGATCCTTATGTATTTTATCCTTGTCGCTTTGTATATCCCCTAATTTAATTTTATTTTTATTGTCGACGATCTAATTAATTATTGGTGTCAGCAGCCATGAATTGCATCACCAACTTAACAAATCAATCATGATTGTCAAAAGCCAATGTGTTCCGAGAGACCATGTTCCATTCCCATAGGAGGAGATTGTTGGGAATGTGCAGTAAAAGCCCGATACCTTCACCTTAGGAGATCACCAAGAAAGAGCTCAAATCTAAGCTTGTCAACATATTCAGTTGGATCCCCCTTCATTCAAAAGTTTAAACCAATGAGTTATAAATCAATTATGATATATAAACTGCTCAATACCACATCAATTATCCGATGTTGGATTTCTTTAACACAACTCACACGTATATCTCAACAGTCTTCCCCTCACATGTGAGCTCAATGTTAGATTTGATCCCCCTTAGTTTAGGTATTCTTCTACATCAGCTTAACTCAACTTGAATCTCCAAGTCATTGTCATGCACCCGCAACTATGCACAACAACCATCATCAACTGCTAATTTGGGATTGCATCATCCATGGTCTCTATCTCGCGTCACCAGACCAACTATCCATGGTTACTTCTCACCAGACCAGCCATGATGGCAATTTCCACTCGAAACAAGCATTGATCATGAGATTTCTTTATTGAGATATTCACCAAACACCGAGACAGATTAAGAGGCCCACCAATCAACCATTGGCTCTGATACCATTTGATGGTCACGTAAAATGATACCCAATATCTCTATAACTAGAATCTAGAATAGAGTAACAGAGTAAAATGAATTTATGTACCTGATTTAGAATCCATCGTTCTTGATGCGGAAGAGCAACAATCCTCAATGTAAGTCTTCTCCTCTATTACTCTTTGTATCACTAGCTTGATGAGATTGCCTTTCATAGTTGGCATTTACCCCTTATGTAAGATAATTTGTGCATTAGGGTTAAAGGAGGGACTTGAGCACTATTTATAGAGTTTTAAGCTAGGCCCTCTCATCACAGGCCCGGACTTACTCGGCCCATACTAGCCAGCACCATATTAGACTAATTAAGAAACTTTATATTTAACCTTATTCGACCAACCCCGTAAAATGGTAAATTACAATATCAATTAATGTAGCTCACATCAGAAAAAACTCTTACAGAAATGATACTCCAAGGCATTCATTCGGATCCATTTTCTCTCGAAGGCAAATGAAATGAAGTGGAGGCTCGAGAGACCCAAATCCTTTGACAGTTTCATAGTGATTGGACAACATTTAGTTATCCCTTTAGTTTAGTGTAATTTTGTAGCAAAGATTTAGGGAAATTGTACAAAACCCTATTGTACCTTAGATTTACGTTTGGTAGTCAGGATAAGATAACATTTATCATATTTATCTATCCTGTATTTGATTCATACCCAATGTACATCAGAATCCAACCCATTTCCAGGATCAATGAAATTAATGTTATTTCTCATTTCATTTTAGTGAGTCTTACTCGGAATTAATCACTCTTGGGATACTAACCGATAGGGAATGACTAACTAGAAAAACGGTACTTGGACCAAGAACCCGATCGCGAATTGAGCTCTGATTCCGAGAAACAATGAGGAAATATTTTGGACCAATGTGGGCCGATCCTGGGAAAGTAACAGAGCTAGTTAGATCAACGACGTACAATATGATTGCGGGTGATTCCGCACAACTGAGAGTACGCATGATGAACAAATCTCGAACTTAATCCAAACGATCGCAACCTCCGGAACTAACGATAAACTCTCGCACTCTCTTGGTAATCGAGACCATCACGACTCGAGTAACTCTAAGTCGATATGCGTAACCCCTAAACAGCCGCCCGTTAGTGAGAGACCCTAAAATGGTAATTTAGTAAATTTAATCGTTGAAATTTCGTCCGGACTTGAACGTCGAATTTCGTGGACGTACGTCACTATTTTGCAAGGACGACATCATTTTGGTATGGCCAACTATATTTGAGATCGGTACGGTCGAAAAAAGGAAATTCGGCCTGGAAACGGAAAATTACGATTTTACCCCTAAGCCTACTCCTAGTATTTTGAATTTTGGGGAAATTATTGGAGGACATTTTAGGGATTTAATTGGATATTTTCAGTCCCCAATAATTCAAAAAATATTGAACAAGCCTACCCCCTCAATTATTGGACATGAATTGATCTCAACCCTTGAAGTGAATGGCAAGATAGGCAAGATGGAAAGTTAGCAAACCACTCCACTAAGCCACTAATAATACACTCTCCACTCACTCTCTCTCCTTCATTCCTCACTCACCTCCCTCGGCCAACCCCTCCCCCATGCCAAGTCTCCCCTCTCCCTTCTCCTTCTTGTTCGGCCATGAGCAGCCCGTGCCAAAGCCACCGTCCAGCCACATAGTCGCCCGCCGAGAACGTCGAGTGCCGCCATTCCGTGCGACCAGCCAGCTAGCTCACCACCCTCGCTCGTCCGTCTCACCCTTTCAACCACGCCTCTCCGTTTTCCCTTGCTCAGCCGTCACAAGCTTGCCGGGATGCCACCGCAGCTCACCATGCTGCTCGTTCGCCGTGCAGAACCACCACCCTCACTCGATCGACTCTCTCTCCATTTTCCCCTCTCGGCCACATGAAGGATAGCCCCCGCCTTGGATCGTCATCCGCCAATTGTCGCCACCTCCGTGAACCAACTTGGACTGCCCATTCCACGACCTATTCAGCTATGTTTGGAAGCTTAGGATTAGGTGAGTAATTGTCCATAAACCCTAATTAGGCCATTAAGCACTTCTAGATAGGATTAGGATTAATTAAGGATTAATTAGGTTATTTAGGACTTGATTATTGGATTGTGGATTAGTGACTGATCTGATAATAATTTGGGGAGCTTAGTGGAGTATTTGAGGATGATTTAATGGCCTAGATTGATCAAATTGGTGGCTGCCCATGTTGTGATTAATTAGCCTAAGTTTGGGTTATTTAGGGTTTAATTGTGGAAATTTCTGAGCGTGCCTTGTGTGATTGATGTGGTGGTTAATTGTGCTTGATTGTGGTCAACGTGATTATGCCATGCCGTGTGTTTTGTGTGGCCGAAAGGTATGATGTGTGATTGGCCAATAATTAGCATGAATTTCATTGACCAAGTATATGAATTGTGAGTGCCAATTGTGTGTTGTGCCGAATGGTATTGAATTGGCTAAGTGAGCATATTGATGCGATTAATTGGGCACGTTATGGCTGAATTGAATTATTGGATTAAGTGGGCAAGTTAGCCGTGGCATTGTTTGAGCATGACTTGGCATGATTTGATCTTGTGCCTATGATTGGAATTGTGTGCTCATTGTGAATTGCATGGTTGCCCGAGTGCTGGACTGCATAGTCATGCGTTTCGCATGCTGAGCATTGGCTTGATACGAGAATTATGCGAGTATGCGTGCCTGACATGAGCATGTGATCACCTAATTGCCCTGATGCATTTTACGCGGCATTCAAATAAAATTTAATGTGTGTACGTGTGATCACATAAAGCCCTAATGCGTTTTATGCGGGATATTGAACCTATCTTGATGCATTTTATGCGGGACAATACCCGGATTACCAGAAAACGGCTAACCTGATGCGTTTTATGCGGGTTCAGTCCGTATATGGAGATCGGTGTTGCGCCTGATGTGTTTTACATAGGCTAGAGACACTGGGTCTGATGCGTTTTACGCGGGCCAAGAAGTATTGGATATTGATATAAACTTGATGCGTTTTACACGGGTCAAACTTGATACGTTTTACGTAGGTCAATTAATAAATGAGAATTTAGCGGTGTGCAAGTATGCATAATTAAGCCGGATCATGAGCACGGACATATTGATGGCATATGTGTGCAAAAGTGCATTGGCAGATGTGCAAGCATGTGCGTATCGGTGACTCGTGTGTGATACACGCATTAATGGGCATGAGCATGTGCATGGCATACGTGTGGCTGATATGTTTGCGTACGTGCCATTATTGTGATTATTATATGCCTAACATGCAAGATCGTTTATATGTTTCATATGGGCCCGAGGGCCTAGGTCAATTGATTTTTGGTTGTATACCGATTTTGTGTGATTATTTGCCAGGAGGTGCATGTTAGCTTAGTTTAGATTTAGGGGGTTTTACTTGCTGAGATTTGTTCTCACGGTTGTTAAAACCCACATTTTCAGACTCCCGGTCTTGAAGATGTCCGAAGTACCCATTCGATTTAGAATCCCGTCTCGGATAGACCGGGAGGTGATTGAGTACCTCGTAAGGAACGGGGATACGTATATTAGGCATTTTACCACTGTATGGGTTGACGTGGGTGAGCAGCACTTCCAGGCCCACAAGTACGTAGCTTGGTGTTTTAGGGACTACTCCAAGACTTTCGGGCCTCCTAGGACCTTCGATGTCTCGTTCAATGGGCTAAGTGACATAGATCCCCAGTGCGCTGATGGTGACCTGGCGAGCCCTGAGTACACGTTCGAGGGGACTTCTAGTTCTGACCACTGGCCTGTTATCTGGGAGGTTGACGAGCCAGACCCTATGGACAAGGAGCCATTGGACTAGGATTCCGATCCGGAGCCGATGGAGTCGGACGAAGAGCCCGAGCCGATGGAACAAGACCTTGGGCAGGAGGGTGAGCCTAAGGAGGATTCTGAGGAGGAGTCGGCAGAGGCTACGTCCGAGCTGAATTCCATGGACTCTGAGGACAAGCCGTCTAACAGCTCTCCCGAGTCCTCGGGATCTAATCCAGACTGGGTACCGTAGGGTTAGCCTTAACCTTAAATAGGTCGAGCTGACACCTTTTGACCTGAGCCCTTCTTTAGTTAGTAGTCTGACCGCTCGAGCCACCTATCCCCTTTTTGCAGTTAGTGGCCATCGACCCGCTTTTGATTTAAGGTGCGTATTTTAGTATAAATGGATTATGTATATGTTTCCCTGATTAATGCAAGTGTATATTTATAAAGTGTTTGTTGTTTGTGTTATCCCTAGTCATGTGTTTAATTTGCACGAGTGTTTATATTGCTTCCGCATGTGTCTTGATTTCTGTTTGGATTTTGGGTCGGCGATGCTTCCAGGGGCGTCGCACAAATTTGACCTTGGTTGGGATGTTCGCATGCCATAGGGTTCAGGGCATGACAACCAAGACAGGATAAAGTCGAATATAATGGAGATATAGCTTGGATAAAATTATCCTATATGAGAGGTGGGATAAAGGTGAAGCTTCACGACTTCTCCATAGTTATTTAGTTCATGTTAAAACTCCATGACAACGACAAGAGTGTCAAAGCTTCTTTTCTTTCGTAACTCTCTTGTTTATGTCAAAAGTCCACGAAAGTAGCAAGAGAGTTGAAACTCCTTTTCCTCCATAACTTTATGGTTTATGTTGAAGTTTCACGAAAGTAGTGAGAAAGTCAAAGTACTATATTTTTCGTAATCACAAAAGTGAATGATAATATTTTCGCTCTTGCTAGATTTGGTTGTGAATTATGAGAGCTTTTTACAATCTCTATTTGTGCATTTTTAGGTTCAATTATACTGATATGCGTAAATACCAAACAATGGACATGATAGGATATGAAAATATTTGGCTTTATTATTGCGATTCACCAAACAATGAATATAGTATAACAAAATCTCTGGATTTCATATCATATCATATCCAATCTTTTCCTAACTAAAAATCAAGACGACCAAACACAACCTAAGGATAGTATACTTTTTCTCCCAAGCTTTCTACTATTATTTAAAAGTTTGATGAACTTCTATTTTATTATAGCCATTAACCCTCTGTTTATTTTTTCCTTTAGCATACAATCTCTATTTGTGCATTTATAGGTTCAATTATACCAATATGTGTAAATACCAAAAAATGGACATGATATGATATGAAAATATTTGGCTTTATTATTACGATTTACCAAATAATGAATATGGTATAGCAAAATCTCTCGATTTTATATCATATCATATCATATCTAATCTTATTCTAACTAGAAATCAAGATGACTAAACACAATCTAAGGGTAGTATACTTTTGCCCCCAAGCTTTCTACTGTTATCCAAAAGTTTGATGAACTTCTATTTTATTATAGCCATTAACCATCTGTTTATTTTTTCCTTTAGCGTATTAGTTGCACATGACCTTAAGGAGCAAAAGTATGTTTTCATCTCTTTTTTCGAAGAAAATCTCTCTTTTATCATCAACTATTGTAAAAGATGGAAAAATCAGAAAAAAAAACTGATATACTACTAATAACTAAAATGAATATCTACAATTATACTAAACAATAAAAAAAATTGTTAAAATTTGATAAAAAATTTAGCCATTACAATCCAACTAAAAAAAATATTTTAAGAAAATGAGTTAACACAAATTGGATAAAAAGGGAAAAGGCCTCAATAAAAAAAAACGGAAAAGTTACAAAACTTGGTTATGTATATTTAAAAGTTTAATCAATGTAAAGAATGACTGATGATAAAAGTATCTAAAACAATCATAAACGGAAATGATGTCCTCAACACATCAAATGAGATGATTAAGTGGAATAAAGGTGACATTCTCTAATAACTTTTTATTGATCAATCAATTTTTCACATTAATTATCCATTTAAAAATACATGATGAGTATAATTTCTGTAATTCAACATTTTTTTCATTGAGGCCTTCCTTTACTTAATCGTGTTTCCCGTTCCTGAAATATTAATGATATTTATTTTTATATTGATATTTTAGTTAATTTAATTTCCTCCATTTTCGTTATTTCTTCATTTTTATTAGCAATCAATGGTCAAATAGAGATTTACTAAAAAGTGATATGAGAATACATATATATCCCTTAAAAGTCACGTGCCTTACACACATTAACAAAAAATATAATGAAATTTCACAGTAAAATAAAAGTACATGGAAGTACTATGCAATTATTGAAATTTTATGAGCAAATATGTATCATCCCAAAATTGGGGAGGATGTTGTATAATTTTCCGGACGGTGGTGTATATTCTTCCATAGACATAGGTAGGCCCCACCAAACCATCCGTATCTCATTTATTTTTGCCTAGCACCCTACCTTATTGATTTTAGGGATAATGACACAAATAGTTTTTAAACTTTGATCCAATGTATAATGTGATCCCTGAATTTTAGCCCAATATGTAATTTAGTTCATAAACTTTTAATTTGCTCAATATGATTCCTGAACCTTTAGTACATGTTTAATTTAATCCATGAACTATATGAAAATATATTATTTTTTCATTAATTCAAGTTTATGGATGACATTGAATATCTTCATATAGTTCAGGGACTAAATTGAACAATTACCAAAAGTTCAGGGACTAAATCAAATAAATTAAAAGTTCAGATATTATATTATACAATAGAGTAAAGTTCAGAGATTACATTAAACAAATTAAAAAGTTTATGAACCACATTACAAATATGTCATGTTGATGCTTTTAGAATTCAAGAAAGGCAAAGAAAAAATTGGTTTTTTCTACCTAAACATAGAGGCTCGGTGAATTAGATCACTCCTTACGTGTCCATTTCCGCAGAGAATAAATAAAGTATGTTATCATCGCTATCCAACAACTAATCCCTCTCTCTATCCCTCCATCGCTGACCAGACGACTAACCTCCCTCAAGAAAATCTAAGACAGATCTTTTCACCTCGTACGCAAGAGACTGAAATCTTGTCCATATTGCAGTGAATAAAAGATACAAAACTGCGTATCAATAGTTCACGCCGTCGAAGAATGTGTACACGGGGATTCATGAGCATTGATTGACCAAGTATTGCTGTCGGATTTGAAATCACTTGAGAGACCTCAAGGATAAAAAAGACTCCAATGTCAATCATGTTGATTGTAAGTGTTTGTATGTGGAAAACAAAGTTATTCAACAAACTTAGAAATCACGTTCTGACGAGTAATCCGAATGTCGACGAATGATCCGAGTCCAATGAATTCACTTAGTGTCCTTAAGACAATTTGTCCCATCTATCGGTACCCAAGGTTGTTAAATAATTGTCTCCCAAATTAGAACAGATCACTTTTTCAAAGAAGTGGTACTTCTTCAAAGGAAATGTTCGAATGCAACTTCGCAGAATAATCGCACAAATGATAATGATGAAGAAAATGCAGCAGAATGCCATGCAGAAAAACAATGAAACTGTGTAGAGTGTGTTGGGAAAAAAAATTCTTGCGGGAATAAGAATGTCACGAAGAGTCATAAGACCGAACAGAACAGTCCAGTTATAGATGGCGAAAAATGAAGAATTGCGAGCAATGAAGTGATTTTTGTTCAGTTCGTGAACAGTCGCAAGCACTTGCTTGAACCGAAGGGCGAAGCCGGCCGACCAGACGACGGCGGCGGGTCACGCGTGGGGACTGACCTAGCTTGGCGTAGGTTCTCTCCCTTCCACAAAAGTAGGGTACCCCTTGGGGTTCAAATCCATTTAAGATGCTCATTTAAATAAACCATCTCCCATCACAACTTCTATCTAACGTGAGACTATTTTCATCCACACTTCTCACTCACAATTTATGGATTTTTTTTATACTAAAATCACAACAAACCAAACTAAAGAAAAAATAATAATGATTCAATGATTTCACTTCGTGGAAGTACATTCACTCCTGGGGACATCCAATCAACCTCCTATTTACAAATCCTAGATTTCGAATGATTTTCCTAGGACAAATTCCTCGGTCGTCCTCATCCAAACATTGACAGCATCCTAACACAACCCTAAATGCCGCTCAAAACACCCCCGTTTTGGGGGTCCTGGCGGTCCCAGAGGAATCCGAATCCTTGGAGAAGATGCTCTGCGTCGAATTCTTGTTAGAACCTATGTGAATGTCCGTGAGGTCCGTGATGTGCCCGGGCTCTGTGATCTTCACGTCGTCGATGTCGACCTTGCCGGTCAGCATATTAACCGCCGATGACATTCTGGGCCGGGTCCTCGCTGCTTCCTGGACGCACAGTAGGCCCACCTTGATGAATCTGACGGCCTCCTGTCCCTGGTGGTCGTTCACACCTAAAACCGGGTCCACTATGTTTTGCAGCTCATCTTGCTTGTGCGCTTCCCATACCTGCCCAAATATAAAAACATGATATTCCTTCTCAGTTTCACTTGTTGGTTTCAAACTTTGCCTGTTTGCCAAAAATTTATATAGGAAAAACAGCAGCAGATTTTCAGTGATTAAACTGGCTGAGTTAATGGGCAGAATGGCTTCAATATCTTATAGGTAATTCATGGGATTCAATTTGATGGCACATGAAAATATACGAGGTTGGTTTGCTCTGCGATTGATCAGGTAAATTTCAGGAATCAAAGAACTAAGCATGGACTGGTCGTGTATATCTCGCGAGAGTATGTTTTTCACTGTTTATCTAAAACGGTATTAGCTCATTATGGCTACTGATGATAACGTTTAATGGTATATACATGTTCCTTTTGCCCAAATCCAAGAACCTGATGAAGACAGAGAAAGAGCAGGGCGTAGGATTGATTGCTACCTTTTGAACAAGGTACTGTTCTACGAACTCCAAGTCAAAGTCCATGACTCGTCGACCGCTGATTATTTCCAGCAGCAACACCCCGAAACTATAGACATCCGATTTCCTAGTCAAGCGGCCACTAATGGCATATTCAGGAGCAAGATAACCTCTGCAATTCACATTCAATCAGAAATTTCATCAGGAAATAATATTACTTTGGGTTAATGTTTGAAGAATAGTATAGTTGAAGGTGAATTTGACTAAAGAGTAGATAGCAATCTAAGTTCTTCAACTTACAATGTCCCAGCAACTCGAGTGCTGATGTGAGTAATACTCCCAGTAAGAATCTTAGACAAACCAAAGTCGGAAACTTTTGGATTGAAATCTCGATCCAGAAGTATGTTGCTCGCCTTGACATCTCTGTGCACAATGTGAGGCTCCACCTCCTCATGCAGATACACAAGCCCGCGTGCTATCCCGAGCATGATTTTCCGCCTCGCCTCCCAATTGAATCTCATCCTCTTCTGATCTTCACCTGTCAAATGCCCACGAAACATTTACAACCCAGCCTCAAAGAAATAATTCATTCACAGCTCAATCAAACACAAACGGGTGGTATTACTATTGATTTACCTAGTATGGTGTGTGCAACGCTGTTATTTTCCATGTTTTCATAGACCAAGAACCGATCGGCTCCTTCGATGCAACATCCTCGAAGGCTGACCAGATTTTCATGTTTGATGTGAGAGAGAGCCACAATCTCCGAGATGAACTCCCGCTCACCTCGCATCGACTCGAGCTCAACAGAGAGCACTTTTATCGCCACAGTGGTGCCATCTTGAAGCCGGCCCTGTACAATAGTCCCATATTGATCAACATCGCCATTATACCAACCATAAAATAGAATCTCGATGCAACTAATTTTGTGCGTATCCATCTGCAGTTCTTGACAGGAAAAGAGCAAAATTAATACCTTGAACACAGATCCGAAGCCACCTTCTCCGATCTTGTTCGAAGGGTGAAATCCCATTGTGGCAGCCTTCATTTCCTTGTAAGAGAACACTCGGAAACTCGGAGGAGTCAACCCATCTATTCCTGATCAGAAGAAGCGAAAAGGTCAAAAAGCCAGTTCATTATCTGCTAAAAAACAAGAAATCATATCGATTACTTAGACAACAAGATCTATCGAAACCAACATACCATCCATGCCTCCATCGATGAGGACGTTGGAAGCTGAAAAGCAGCTCGGAAATAAAAGCTGGAGCTTCATGACTGATGAGCTATGAATTTCTCCGGGAAAAGAATTGGATCAGAGAGACAAGAAAGAGGAGGAGGAGGAAGAAGAAGAAGGAGAAGTGGGTCGTCTTTAGGTCGGACAAAAACACGGGTTGGAGCAATAAAAAGCCTCGGGAATTTTAGAACGCCGGACACGCCAAAAGCCTGCGTCGTTCCCAGGAGTTGACTTTAGGAAACGTTGGGGAATTTGACGACTTCAATTGCGTCCCTCGACATGGACGCGCATCCACACACACGTCACTCGTTGGTCAATGAGAGTTTTTCTCCTGTGCTTGAGGTTGAAGTTGAACCCGTGTGGCGAGGCCTGGCTCGCTTCCTCTTTCGGTCGTGATTTCACCGTGGCCCAGGAATTCCCTACCGGCACACCTCTTGTCACTCTCAAGAAAGAGCGGAATTCGTCTCTTTATACCAGGGTCGAACATTCATCGCCCAATAAGATTGAACGGCGAACGATTGGTCAGTTTTGTAATCTGGAAAAATCAGGAAGAAACTGGCAACTGCCGCGAAAGAGCCCGTAATCTTTCAGTCAAAGGATCGAGCAGGCTATAAAAAAAAATGAAATAGTGACGAAAACGTGAGAGATGAGTGGCGACTGACACTGTGGAGAGGAATAGACTATAAGGGCGTGCATGGAATTCGTTATGGAGTAGAAATTCCACTCCAGAATGGATTCCGGAACAGAAATACGTTTGTTAAAAAATTTTCAAAATGCATTTTGGAGCAATTTTTGTATTCTGGAATAAAAATGCATTTGTTAAAAATACTTTATTTCAGAGTACATTCTTGATTCCAAAATACATTTTTTATTCCAGAATGAGTTTTGGGCAAGAAAAGAGAAGCTACTTTTTATAGTTTTTCTCTTTCAGAATGCATTCTCCCTATTTTCTCTCTTTTTCTCACTAATTTTTTTTTTCAGAAAATGCATAAAAATTGAAAAATTCCAGAAAAATTCATAAAAATTTCCAAAAAATTAAAAAAAATCAGATTTCAGGAAAATAGGAAATTTGGTGATTTTTTTTCAAAAAATATTAAAAAATCAAATTTTTCAAAACTTCACAAAATGGCTTTGAATACCTTTAGGCACCCACTTTGAGTGAAATTTAATTTTTTTGAGGTGCCCAAAAAAATCATAACATCAAAAATTTAAAAATTTCACAAAATGGATTAGAATATTTTTGGGCACTCACTTTGAGTGAAATTTAATTTTTTTGGGGTGCCCAAAAAAATAAAAAAATCAAAAATTTCAAAACTTCACAAAATGGCTTAAAATACCTTTAGGCACCACTTTGAGTGAATTAATTTTTTTGATGTGCTCAAAAAAATAAAAATTTTCAAAATTTCACAAAATGGCTTAAAATATCTTTGGACACTCACTTTAAGTGAAATTTAATTTTTTTGAGGTGCCCAAAAAAATAAAAATATAAAAAATTTCAAAACTTCACAAGATGGCTTAGAATACCTTTGGGCACCCACTTCGAGTGAAATTTAATTTTTTTGATGTGCCCCAAAAAATTAAAAATTTCAAAACTTCACAAAATGGCTTAAGATATCTCTGGACACCCACTTTGAATGAAATTTATTTTTTTGAGGTGTCCAAAAAAATAAAAAATAAAATTGAATTTCTATTCTAGAAATTAATTTCTGGAACAGAATTAATCACGCTTATCAAATAAATTTCTCCTCTAAAAATTAATTTCTGGCAAGAATTTAATTTCTGAAGTAGAATGATTACCATTCACCCCCTAAAAAAGTATTCTCTAGGGAAGCTGCTTAGCTCCTTCACGGAGAGGAAGCTTTCATGCTTCGAGTGCAGTGGGGCAGGAGATGAGTGTGAACATCAAACGGATGAACTCACCAGGGTCATTTCCTTTTATTTTTCCCTGGGGGAGAAAGGAAGGACTTGTGAACATCGAGGAAGCATCCAATCTTTTGATTCCTCGCCATTGAAAAACGTTTCTCGCAGAATATGATATACAAAGTTGCTACTTTCGAGGGAAAAAGATATGATAAGGTACATCAACTTGCCATGTTGGCCGCTAAGAGTCAACGACGGAACCTTATCCACATCATCACTGAAGGACGCAACCTAACATCACCCACCCCCAACCCCCCTTCCCCCGCCGGCCCGGAACAAGGCTATGTAAAGCAATCGGAGTTAGATGGAAAGGAGCCCCATTTCTAATTTCTCATTTTTTCACATGCATTTTGCAAGCCGCCGGGACTCCACTCCTAATGGGGCCCACATTATATAATGATTGTGATGGAATTGGATCACATGCACCAGATGCATGAATGCTTGTTCCTATTTAAAACCCCCTTTAAACTTCGGCATGGTGGCATCGTGAGTCCAATAGCCACGCTCGGCCCTTGTACTTTCACATGGCAAAGACCAACTGTAGTCGGTCATTTCATTCTCTCTCTATCATTCACTATTTTCTGTATAATCCTAGAACAGACCAATCTTAGAGAGAGAGAGAGAGATTGTCTTGAAGCTCATGGTTTCAAGAAGTCACCTTTCATCTCCAATGACGACCAACTCACTCCAAATTGACCCTAGAAGCAGTTTCTGCAGCTCCAACTCCACCTTCTATAACAAGCAGAAGCCCATTCCCCTCTCCCCCAACACCTTTCTTGACATCACCACCTCCATCTCCTCCGATTCCCCCTGCGGCTCCACCACCTTCATTGAAGCCTACTCCGGCCTCCACGTTCCCTTCCCCAAGCTCTAGCGCTCTGTCAACTCCCTTGCCTCCCACCTCTCCGCCATGGGCATCCGAAAGGGCAGGGTCGTCCTCTTCCTCTCCCCCAACTTACCTGCGACCCACCCAGGCTCACCATAGTACTTTAATAAGCGCATCATCCTGCACCAAATATGGTAAACCAACTCAAGTTTGCTTGTAGAACAATTTATTCAAAACTTGTGATGGATCTCTACCAAGGAAATCTAACAGTCGCAAATTATAAGATAGTACGGAAAATTACACCAAAAGTTTTCAATGTTGAGTCAAATCAAATCATAAACATTCGGAAAAACAAAATGCAATCAAATGCTAATCATTATCTGTCCGGCACAATGTTGTCCTTTCGGTTTTGCAGGAGATCCAACTTGGCGTCTTGATATTATGTGGTGCTGAGTGGGCACTATGTCAACGTAGGGAAAAAAATTAAAAGGAGAAAAGGAATAAAATATAGGTACGAATAACACTCTTTTCATTCTTACTGGTAAGTGAAAAATTGCATGCATTGAGCCAAAACTTGGTCAGTTTTCCTCTTACAATCACGGTCTAGCTTGACCATAGGAGGGCTCCCAAAAGTATTGCCATGAGAGTTTTTGGTCTGTGTTTTGCAAGATCAAAGTGATAAAGTAGAGAAGAAGTGCTAACTCTAGAGGTTCGTTTGTTTGGAAGAAAATTCACGTTTTTGAAAATATTTCCTAAGAATGATTGTTTGAATTGCTTATAAAAAAATATGGTTAAAAAATATTTTCATCGTTCACGAAAATATTCAAACATAAACTATTGTCAATAAGGAGAAGATTTTTTATTAGCTAATAATCCCAACAGATAATTGGGCACGCTGACTAAATCATAAGGGCAGTTTAGGGTTTGGAGGATCGTCCACATATTGTTGACGCTAGTGTTGCATCAGCAGAACGAACTTCGATAAGTACATCATATTCAATATATTAAAATAGTAAAAAAGTAATTTAATTAGGATATTAAAGATGAATGCAGATGGGTCTGTGACACGTTTGTTTGACTAATTCCATATTTTGACTGGTTTTCTCGTATCGATACCGAAAGTATATACGCCTGTTAATTGCTTCATTTAATTCAATTATGAAATAACAAGAGCGTGCTTGACCAGCGCCATAACTTTAAGAACGACTTCGCGTCGGATGCATCTATAGGACCTCCTTTGGATCTGCTTCACTTTTCTTTTCTGTTTAATCATTTGGATCTTGCATTCCAAACTTTCTGTTGGAATACAATCGCATCTAAAACCCTAATCCTGCTAAACCAGCGACGAACTATTGGGAAGAACTTTAAGCAGAAACCCTAATCCTCCTAAGGCCTTGGGAAATTTTGAAAGGCTCGTGTTCGTGTGGAGTGAGAGATTGATCTTTCTCGAGTACCTCATGAGGTCGACTGGATCTTCCAAGATGTTCCACAGTAGAGTAGGCAAAAACCCACGTTGTGACGGCTTATGTCATGACCTTCATTCGATGAAAACGCTTCCCTAACCACGAGAATTCATTAAGACCATGTCAAGGTATAAAGTAGAAAGAGAGAGAGGCTCCAAAAATCAAATGAGCTCAAATGGGATAGGGACGTAGCTGGTGGTGAGAATGCGTCAAAAATGGCTAATTTAGCGATTTTCTTCATTGCCTGAGTTGAATCGTTCAATTGCTCGAAGAACTTGTTTTTTTATTTATTTAGCTCACTACCCAACTTATCTCATCAAGTACACAACTTGTTAAACTATTCATTACCAATTAAGTTAATTGATGGAGGGTTTGTTTTTTCGATAAGCTTCTTTCACTCACTGTAGGCCGAGACTTGACCTAAATTTCCGAGTTTGGAAATCGATTATTGTTGAAGAAATGAAAGAAAAGGAGTTTTAAGATCATCGTCAAATCTTTGCAATGCCCTGTTGGAGATATGATTTGATATTATTGGAGATTCCGATATGATATCAATTGGAGACTAATTGATTTAATCGATCCTTGATTAATTTGATTATGATCTCTTGTAAATTGTTTCCTTTTTTCTTTCTTTCTTTTGTACACTATAAATAGACTATGTACATGTATACATTGGATCAATACAATACAATCAGAAATTCTCCAATTCTCTTCAATTTCTGTCATGGTATCAGAGCCATCCTTCCTGGCCTAGCTTCCGCAGTTCTGGAATTGCCTCCGGTGTTTCCTTCTTTTTTGTTGTTGCAATCCTAAACCTTGCAAAACAAATCAACCACCCGGTAGGAATTCATTTTTTGATACCATGTCAGAAAATCAGAATACAAATGAAGAAGCCCTCAACGCCCCTGAAATTCAAACTCCAGCATCGTCGGATCAAATTAATCCAATCGGTGATGGACGGTCTTCTGTTCAGCATTCAACCGCTTTTGGACCTACTCCAGTTCAGATTCCTGGCCCATTTCTGTGGCATCCAGCTCACTAGTATCCCACCCAAGGTCAATGGACCATCGGACCAGGACAAGCATGGGCCAATTATCAACATGGCCCACACGGAGAGGAAAATATAACTGGGCCTGGAACTCAGCCTAGTGGGGATGGACCAACTCATCCACTGCACGAAACCAATCCGAATGGCGAAACGGATTGGACAAATCCGGGTCACGGATCCGGATCCGGATCCATTCCGCCGGGTCTAGGGACGAATCCCTACCCGGTCCTTCTACCCGGGTCTCTACCGTATGCGTTCCCAATCGGCAGTGGCGGCCGTCCCGAGCCCGGCGATCCACTCTATACCTCGCCGGCCGACGGACCCGAGTTACGCCTCATTACCTTACAACTCACTGGACCGGAGAATTACAACGCTTGGGCTTGGGATCTCCGGCGAGCCCTTGTCACAAAAAGACAAGGATGGTTTCCTCAACGGAGCCATACCTTTTCCCTCCGACGAACGACTTCAGAGGCACCGGAAGAAGTGCAACCAATTGGTTCGCACTTGGATAGGAAATTGCTTAGCTTCAGATGTTGCTGCTGGCCTCCCACCGACTGAAGATACAAAGAAAATTTGGGAAAACATTCGTGAGATGTACGGACGGCTGGATCGGACGAGGTTATTCACAATCAATCAAGCTTTGTCGGAGTTGAAGCAAGGGAACCTTTCGATTACCGCTTGCTTCAACCGGCTCTCGGCTTTGTGGAACGAGCTCGAGACAGCTAAGGAGCGGCTCGAAGGACCGGAGGCCACACTCCAACAATACAAAGAGATAAAAGAAAGGGAAAAGGCCACGAGGTTCTTACTGATACTCAATGAGTCATACTCGTCTTTCCGGTCGCAAATCCTCGCGATGGAACCAGCGCCTCCGCTAGGCCGGATCTACCAATTGGCTGTCCAGGAGGAGAGCCAACGGCTGGCCGCGACCGAACATGCAAAGATCGATGAAGGAGTGAGCCTTGCCATCTTCCCATCCAGCCTTGCAGCAGCGGAGATGACGACCGAAGGACAATAAGCGACTGGAGCTTTCGGAAATGATGGGGCCAGACGAATTGCTGCGCTATCAAAGGATAATGAGAGACGCCCTAGGGTTTCTTGAGCGGACGGCTGGGATTCACACATTGAATCGGACAGCCCACATTTGTTCATCAATAAGGCCGAATTCAATGGCCATAATCAAGCCACGTCAGCACCCAATTATAAAGGATCCTATGGCTCACGAAACGCCACGTCATCAGCAAAGGTTAGTGGGCAAAATTCAAAATTCAAAAATAAATATTGTGAATACTGCAAACGACCACACCATACTGTGGACACATGCTAGAAATTGCATGGGAGACCAAATGATAAAGACAAAAAGGAAAAAGAATTTTTAGCTTACCAAGTCTCTGCGCAAAGGGTTGATGGAGCACATCGAACAATTACTCAAGAGTAATATCAGAATATTATGAAAGCTTTGAGTCAACTGCAGACTAGCGACAAGAATGCAAGTTTCTCAGGTACCATTCTTCATCAGACGAATTCAATATCAGCTGATGCATTGATAATTGATTCAGGAGCCAGTGACCATAAAATTTGCGATGAGCATCTATTTTCCCATGTTCACAAAAATTCACAATCCTCCATATTTGTGCGTCTACCAAATGGGAATGTCACCTATGTTTCTAAAATTGGCACTGTTTGTCTTGGTCCTAATCTTATCCTTAAAAATGTCTTACATATTCCTGATTTTGAATTCAATCTCCTATCTGTCTCAAAAGTTTGCGACGACAATTCTTGTCATGCCATATTCAATTCGAAGAATTGTTTCTTTCAGGACCATTCGACTGGGAAACTGATAAGCTTGGGTAGTATTGCACAAGGACTATATTTTTGGATGGACTCTCCAGGAGATTTAGCTTTACTAAATAAGAGCATTTCTTGTAATGCGACTACTAGCAATAAAAATCCCCTTTTTCATCAACGCTTGGGTCATAGTGCGCGTTTTCCTCATCCAAAATGTCAAATTTGTCCCTTGGCTAAACAATCTCGAGCATCTTTTCCAATTAGTACATCTCGAGCAACCAGCCCTTTTTCCTTACTCCGTATGGACATCTGGGGTCCCTATCATACCCCTCATCGTGACAGCTCTCGTTTCTTCCTCACGATAGTTGATGATTATACCCGTGCTACTTGGGATTTCCTTATGTAATCTAAAAGCCAAACCTTCTCTTACATGTCAAAATTTCTCTCTTTGGTCAGAAATCAATTCAATAAATCTGTCCAAAGAATTCGTATAGATAATGGACGTGAATTCTTCACTTCTGATTGCATATCGTTTTTATCTTCCCATGGAATTCTTCATGAAAGTTCTTGTACTTACACTCCACAACAAAATGGAGTTGTAGAACGCAAGCATAGACACCTCTTAGAAGTAGCTCGGGGATTAAAATATCAAGCTTCAATTCCTAAAATTTTTTGGGGAGATTGTGTGGTCACGGCAGCTTATCTAATTAATCGTATACCAACTCGTATTCTTAATGGTCGAACCCCTTTTGAACTGTTTTATGGAAAAGAGACGGATATTGATCACCTTCGAGTATTTAGCTGTTTATGCTACGCAACAACTGTGGGGCCTCGAGACAAAATGGGACCTCGAGCCACTAAATGTATTTTCATGGGATACCCCCCTCTTCAAAAAAGGATACAGGGTTATGGAAATATCCACAGGGCATTTTTTCATAAGCAGGGATGTTATATTTCATGAAGATGTATTCCCATTCCAAGAGAAGACTTCCTCGTCCGAATCATCTTTATCAGACCGCCATCAATTCTTATCAGATGAGGATTTATCAATGGCTCCCCAATATGTCTTTGTTGCACCAGAACCACCTGCACAAACTATAAAAGAATTTTCAAATCAAGCAGTGGAATCACCAGCAATATTATTTGAGGATATTCATTCATCTACATCACCTGTTGAGAATTCACCACAGCCTGCCCAAGAATTCTCTCCAGAAGTTTCTGAACAATTGCCAGTTGAGCAACCTCGACGTTCCAAACGGCATATTCGTCCACCTACATGGACAAAGGATTACATATGTTCTGCAATAAGTTCACCAGATACACAATACCCTGTTTCCTCATATGTCTCTTTTAGTAAATTATCTCCAGAACATATGTGTTGCATTAGTCGCATTTCGAAAAAACAGGAGCCATCTTCATATTATGAAGCTGCACGTGATCCTCGATGGCAGGATGCCATGGCATCTGAACTTAATGCCCTCATGGAAAATCACACTTGGGATATTGTTCCACTGCCTTCCAATCGAAAGCCAATTGGATGTAAATGGGTATACAAAATTAAGTTCAAAGCTGATGGTTCTGTTGAACGATACAAGGCTCGTTTAGTTGCTAAAGGACTCACACAACGAGAAGGCTTTGATTATCATGAGACTTTTTCTCCAGTCGCCAAAGAGGTCACTGTACGTTCCTTCTTGTCAATTGCATCCATTAATAATTGGCCATTACATCATATGGATGTACATAATGCTTTTCTGCATGGAGATCTAGATGAAGAAATCTACATGGAACTTCCTCAGGGTTTACGCAGACAGGGGGAGTCTCGAGTATGTCGTCTCCGTAAATCCCTATATGGGCTGAAACAAGCTTCTAGACAATGGTATGCCAAATTCACTGAAGCACTAACAAATGCAGGATTTCAGCATTCTAAACATGATTATGCTTTGTTCACATGGACTACAGGTACTTCATCAATATATTTATTAATATATGTTGATGACATACTTATCATGGGAAATGATGCCTCTGATGTTAGAAAATTCAAAGAGTATCTACACTCTGCTTTTCAGATCAAAGATCTGGGTCCTCCCAAATATTTTCTTGGTATTGAAATTGCTCGATTCGACAAAGGCATCAATCTTAGTCAGCGAAAATTTATCTTGGAGATTGTTTCCGAAGCAGAATTGTCAGGATGTAAACCAGCTGTTATTCCGATTGAGCAGAACACAAAATTAACGACACAAAAGTATGATGTGGGTTCATCTGCTTCTGTCAAGGATCCATTACTTAAGGACCCCTCGGGATATCAACGACTTGTTGGGAAACTGATATATCTCACCATGACAAGACCTGACATATGCTATGCAGTGCAAATACTCAGCCAATTCATGCATAGTCCGAAACAATCTCACATGAATGCAGCATTAAAGGTAGTTAAGTATTTAAAAGGGTGCCCAGGACTTGGTATATTCTTGTCTCGTGATTGCAACATGAAGATGACAGCTTACTGTGATACAGACTATGCTACTTGCCCGATGACTAGAAGATCTATTACTGGTTTTTGCATCAAATTGGGAACGTCCTTGATTTCATGGAAAACGAAGAAGCAATCAACTGTATCGTTGTCATCAGCTGAATCGGAGTATCGAGCCATGGCAAAGACTGTCTGTGAAATAGTGTGGATACAAGGACTGCTCTCGGATCTTGGAATACAACTCAATGGACCAAGTGAACTATTTTGTGATAACGATGCTGCACTCAAACTAGCGGCAAATCCAGTCTTCCATGAGAGAACAAAACACATAGAAGTTGACTGTCATTTTACTTGAGATAAGATTCGAGAAGGGATCCTTGTGACGAAAGGAATTGGAACTATGGAACAACCTGCAGACATCTTTACTAAGCCACTATGTCAAAGACAGCATGCATATCTACTAAGCAAGCTAGGTGTTCTCGACATATATAGGCCACCAGCTTGAGGGGGAGTGTTAGAGATATGATTTAATATTATTGGAGATTCCGATATGGATATCAATTGGAGACTAATTGATTTAATCTATCCTTGATTAATTTGATTATGATCTCTTGTATATTGTTTCCTTTTTCTTTCTTTCTTTTGTACACTATAAATAGACTATGTACATGTATACATTGGATCAATACAATACAATCAGAAATTCTCCAATTCTCTTCAATTTCTGTCATGCCCAAATCGATTATAGTTTGCAAGTTTGACACAACATTCAAATATCCTAAGTTCTGAGACTGTTGCTCTGGTCGCATGAGCAAAAAGCCGGATGGCAGTTTGCTTGAAGAAGATCCCAAGACTTCATCAAATTCCCCTAAATAATATGACCAACCTCGTGGAAAATAATTATTCCTTGGGAATTCATCAAGATTGGGGCCTTAGAAAAAGGAGGAAGCAAAGTTTATTGCTTGCCCATTCTTCGGGTCAATAGTTTGTCCAGACCGTGCCATGGCGAGTTTCTCTAACCGAAGATGCTCGTCCTCTTCAAGTTCTCTAGTCAATTCTTTCATGAAGCTTTGCTTGGGCCTTCCTATAATGCTGCTGCGACTTAGACACTTCTAGATTATTTCTTTCAAAGACCTAAGTAGATTATATTTTTCGGTTTTGCTAGCTTTGGTCTAGATGAAGCGGTGTGTGGAGTGGCTTCTGAGGCTTCCAAATGACAATACCCTCTTACAATGTTCTTACCTTCGACTTATTGGTTTTCATTTTCTTTTACTCGAAAAGCAAAATCTCTCAAGGAAATTACTAAAAAAGTCCTAAACATATTGCAATCATGCCAATTCAATATATATCGATTTAGTCCTAAATTTTTTGACAATTTGCCAATTTAGTCAATTCGACCAATTTTGGCTAGAAATCGATGACTTGGATGCCAGCGGTTATATGTAACATCGCCAACGCTGATGTGGATAGTTTTTACAATTTTTTAACGTCTTATGAATTTTTATTATTTTTCTCTTTTTTCTAGTCACTAGTCACAATGAAAAACAAAAAAAAGGAAAAAAAGAGAAGTAATAATAATAATAATAATAATAATAATAATAATAATAATAATAATAATAATTGTCAATGTCAACGCTAATGGTGCCATGTAGGATAATTAGCATCCACATCGTTGAACTAGAGAGGGAGATAGTAGAAGCTGGTGGATAAAATTTGTGGCAATACAAAAAAACAAGGATTTTGCCACGAATTTTGCCACAAAAAATTTGGCAAAATTCATTGGAAAATGAATTTCCAACGAAATTAGTGACGAACAAAAATTCGTTGGTAATTCGTCGTCGCAAATTTTTGCGACAAAAAATTTCAATTTTCGTTGGTAATTTGAGACAAAATTTTTTCGTGGCAAAATACGTGGATAAATTCGTGGCTAAATTCGTTGCAAAGTTTGTTACAAAATTCGTCGCTAATTATTCATTGCAAAAATTGTGACAAAATTCGTCGGTAATTATTCGTGGTAAAATTCATGGCAAAACGAATTTCCGACGAAAAAAAATTCATTGATAATTTGGTGTCGGAAAGTTTTGCGCCAAAAAATTTTAATTTTTTGTTGGTAAATTGCGATGAAAAAAAATTCGTGGTTAAATTCGTAGATAAATTCGTGGCTAAATTTGTTGCAAAAATTCGTTGCCAAATTCATCGCTAATTATTTGTTGCAAACATCGTGGCAACATTCATTGCTAATTATTCGTGGCAAGTGAATTTCCCACAAAATTTGAGACGAACAAAAAAATTCGTCGCAAATTTTGGCAACAAAAAATTTGAATTTTCGTTGGTAATTTGCAACAAAAATCAATTCATTGCAAAATTCGTCACTAATCATTTGTTGGAAAAATCGTGGATAAATTCATCGCTAATTATTCGTGGCAAAATTTGTGGCACAATGAATTTCCCACAAAATTAGGGATGAAAAAAAATTCGTCACAAATTGAATTTTTGCGACAAAAAATTTCAATTTTCGTTGATAATTTGCGATGAAAACAAAATTTGTGGCTAATTTCGTGGGAAAATTCGTTGCAAAATTTGTCGCTAATTAGTCGTTGCAAAAATCGTGGGAAATCGTGAATTTTTCGACAAAAAATTTCGATTTTCATTGGTAATTTGCGAAGAAAACAAAATTTGTGGCTAAATTCGTGGGAAAATTCTCGTTTATACTTGAAATTCATGGCAAAATTCGTGAGAAATTTCCCACGAATTTTGCCACGAATGTCAAATTTCCGAGCAAGTATTGCACAATAAACTATTTTTGTGGCAAAATTCGTGGGAAATTTAAAAACCTCGGGGTAATATATAATTCTCCTATATATTTGGAATTCATGGCAAAATTCGTGGGAAATTTCCGACGAATTTTACCACGAATTTCAAATTTCCGGACAATTATTACACTATAGACTATTTTCGTGGCAAAATTCGTGAGAAATTTCCCATGAATTTTGCCACGAATTTAAAAACCTCGGGGCAATATAAAATTCTCCTTTATACTATAAATTCGTGAGAAATTTCCCACGAAAATATAGTCGTGGGAAAATTCATGGCTAAATTCTCGGGAAATTTGCCACGAAAATATAGTTGCATGGCTTTTTCCTGACTATTTCAATTATGTGGCTAAATTTGAGACTAATTAGCCACGGATTCTAATAATAACAACAATGACAACAATAACAACAACAATAATAATTACGACAACAACTAAAATAAAAATTATGACAACAACAAAAAATACATGTCGCAATAATAATAATAATTACACATAATTAGTAAAAAGTCTCAAAAATCATAATCTTCATCTTCAATTTCACCTTCATCTTCACCTTCATCTTCGTCTTCATCTCTGTCTTCATCGTCATCTTCTTCATGAGCATCATCTTCATCCTTTGTCTCAAAATCAAATTTTGTACCCACTTTAAAATTGGATTCGCGAAATTCAGTTGGATCCACATCGATCATCGCTCCACATAGATCTTGTAAAGTTGGAATATTATATTCATCAGTTTCAATCATGTTACGAACTTCCTCTTGTTGATATGCTGTGTCCTTCCACTATTCCTCGATTTTTATTCGTGCTTTAGTTTTACATACAACTCACCAATCGGTTTTGTCACGTTTCAAACTACGATATGATACATAATATACTTAAATTGCTTGATGTACCAAGACAAATGGTTCATATTTCATATTTCTTTTCCTATGATGTATTTCGACCAAATTAAATTTCGTATGCACATTCATTCCTTTGACAGGGCCGAACCATATATACTTAAATAACAAAATCCCCATTAATGGTCAATGGTATTCTATCTCTACGATTTCATCCAACAAGTCATAAAAATCACCTTTTGAACTTCCACCATTGGATGACTGAACACACACACCACTATTCATTGTGGGTTTTCCCATTCCATATTTTTTAGTGTGAAAATTATACCTGTTTATGAAATATGCCGGCCAATTTCGTACTCTTAACTTTGGATCCCATGACAGATGATATAGCAATCCTTGCTCTATAATATAATCATGATTACTGTGAACCTAAGGTTACACATGCAATATCAATAATATATATTTTAATATATGATGTATAAAAAATTCGAATAACTTGGATTTTGTCCATATACAACTTACATATGTTGTGAACCATGTTGCAAATTGTTCCTCGCATAAATGGTTAAACTCATTTGGTGGTAGTCTATACATTGAATTTTGGAAAATCCTATTAACAAATACCATTTATATATTAGCAAATATTTGACACACAATACATATACTTACAAATGTACACTTACTCGAAGTATGGCTCAACTTCTAAACAGTTCAGTAAAATATATGTATGGGCTGCCTGCTTTTCTTCACTTGTTAAGTGACGAAACTTATATGCATCGCTTGGTCGACCCAAATAATTGAAAATAGAAAATGATTTGCAATTGGGATCAATGGGGCCCTCATCATTTCTTCCTACTCTTTGCCTCTTGCACTACACGTGCGGCTCAAAATAGTATGATATAAATATTGTCACTTCATTCACACTATATGCATTACAAATTGAAACTTCGACACATGCCTTATTCTTCATTTTTTTTCTTCAAATGATATAAGAACCTAGTTACATTAGAAAAAAGTTTATCGGAACATAATATATAATAAAGTAATTTCAAATTTATTTTAAAAAAAAACTTACCTCTCAAATGGATACATCCATCGAAATTGGACGAAACCTCCAACTTTGACCTCATAAGGTAAGGGAACTAAGAGATACTCCATTGAATCAAAGAACGATGGAGAAAATATCCTTTCTAAGTTGCAAAGAATAATTAGAATATCTCTCTCTAGTTTTTCCATATGTGACACTTTCAATGCTGTTGAGCAAATATCATACAGAAAATTACTTAACTCTATAATGGTGCCCCAAACAAAGCTTGGTAGAAGTTCATTGAAGGCTATTCGAATTAGTCTTTTCATAAATATGTGACAATTATGACTGTTCAAACCTGTCAACTTGTATTCATTCAAATCAACGTATCTTCCGAGATTCTAAGCATATCCATCAGGAAATCGCACCAATTTCAACAATTAACAAACAACTTGTCTCTACTCCTTGTTCAATGTATAAACTGCTTTTGGTTTTGGTCCCCTGCTGCTTGCATCCGCATCTAGTGTTGGCCGATCGCAGATATTCCTCATATCTTTTCTTGCGTTCAAGTTGTCTTTTATTTTTCCAGTGACATCCATCATAGTATTTATAACATTGTCGAAAACGTTCTTCTCTATGTGCATGACGTTAAGATTATGATGAATAAGATGAGCCTTCTAATATGGTAGATCCCAAAATATACTGCGTTTAGTCCACTTATATGTACTTCCGTACGCAATAGTTATGCCGTGAGGGTTTTCAACAACAGTTGGAAACTCCTGCACTTGCTCCCAAATTTGATCACCGGTCAATCTCAATGGTGGATGTATTTTTTCGATCCTATTCTTGATGAACTCTTTTTTATTCCTTCTGAATGTATAATTTAGCGGCAAAAATTGCCTGTGACAGTCAAAATAGCTGGGCTTTTTACCATATTTTAATCTGAATAACTTCGATCTCTCCATACGTATCGGACATCCTAAGATCCCAGCTGTACTCCATCCAAATAATATTTTATAAGCTGAAAAGTCATTTATCGTCTAAAGAAGAGCAGCTCTCATTACAAATATTTGATCGGTAGAAACGTCATACGTAGGGACACTTTCATCCCATAGCCGTTGTAACTCTTCAATCAATGGTTGCATATAAATATCTATTAACTTTTTCTGATTTTACGAGCTAATCACGATCAATGTCAAAAACATATAAGGTATCTTCATACACATACCGGGTGGAAAATTATATGGAGTTAAAATAACTGACTAACATGACTAACTTTTTCCTGATTTCCCAAACGGGGCAAATCAATCAGCACACAGACCTAACCTGATGTTTCGAGGCTCTATCGCAAACTCGAGGTATGTTCTATTAAAATGTTTCCATGCCTCTTCATCTGAAGGATGACATATTAGACCCTCTTCTGTTTCATGATTTGCATGCCAAGTAATGTGTTCAATAGTAGTTTAAGACGCATAAAGCCTTTGTAATCTGAGGATTAAGGTCAAATAAAATATTTGCTTACATAGTCTACGTTTCTGATTACGACCTTGCCTCCTATTAATCTTGTACCTAGGTTGGCCACAAAATTTGCAAGATTCTGTATTTTCATCATCTTTCCAATATAACATACAACCCCTACTATGTACATCAATCCTTACAACTGGAAGACCTAAGTTAACCACTAGCTTTTTCATATCGTAAAAGTCACTTGGCATAATGTTATCACAAGGCGTTGTTTTCCGCATTACTTCAACAAAAGAGTTTAAACAATCCACAAATACGTTATGCTCTGCCTTGATATTTAACAGTCTTGTTGTCACTGATACCTTCGTGTGGTTGTCACAACTTTTCCATAAAGGTTCATCTATTATTTTTAACACTTTCCAGAACTGATTAGATTGAAAAGTTTCATTACACACGTTCTCATCAAAACCTGTAACTCCTATATCTTTCAATTGTTATGCATGACTAGTTTCCACTTGTTCAAGTATAGGAGTAAAACTAGTACTTGCATGATTTGATTTTGAAACAAAATTATGACCGACTTCGTCAAACACCATCCTCTGATATGGGTTCAATTGGTCATAATAGCTACATTCATCCATAACTAAAAATTGATCGTTTTTTTTATATCCGTCATCAGATATACATGGCAAGTCCAATTATAATAGTTTGGAGTAAACTCAAATCTACAAAGATATTCTCTAACTTTATCAATGTCTTGAAATTTTCTATTACTGCACTTTTTACACGGACACCTTAATTTATTTCCATCCATGAACTCATATTTACTACTAGCAAGGTCCAAAAGTAGTTTCAACCCTATATGAAACTCATCGGTCAATCCTCGACGTACAGATAAGTTCTTATCATACATCCAACCCCTGTCTCTTTGTATTGTGTCTGTATAAAAATAAAAAAGTTCTCGTAAAATATTAAAAATATCATATCTATTGTTTAATATTGTTAATTAAAACCATAAATTTCTAAAAATTAAAATTTAGTTTTTTACGAAACAATTTCTTTTAAATTGAAAAAAATGAAAAAATTACCATGTCAAGAAGACTTACCAAATATTTTACTGAAATCTTTATAGTAGAAAGTGATCAATTTGATGAGAATTGCAGCGTTCACTTGAATTGTGTGTCCTTCAAATGGATATGTAACTAAAATAAAAACAAGTTACTTAAGATGCACTTTTTAATTATTTTCTATTATTTTCTCTTTCTTTTTCTTTTCTTTTTCTTTTTATTTTTTTCCTTTCTTCTTCGCTAGTTGCCGATGCGGCGACCGGCAAGCTCGAGCTCGCCATGGTCGTCGAGCTCGCCTGGGCAAGTTCTGGGTGAGCTCGAGCTCGCCAGCGACAAAGCTGGTCCTCACCGTTAGCCCATGCAAAGCTAGCCCTCATCGACATTGGCCAGGGCCAAGCTCACCATGGCTAACAAGCTTGAGCTCACCCAGATCTAGGTGAGTTCTGGGTGAGCTCGAGCTCGTCGGCCATGGCAAGGCCCATGTGAGGCTAGCCGTCGCCGGCACTGGTGAGGGGCGAGCTCTCCATGGCCGGCGAGCTCGAGCTCGCCGGCCATGGCGAAGCTAGCCCACCTGGGTGTCGGCAAGGTGGACCAGCGGCCATGGCTAGGCCGCTGGACCTCAGCCCACGGCCGACGATGTCTTTGGCGATCAGGCAAATCAGAGAGGAAGGGTAAAAAAAGATAATTTCAATAACACCAAAAAAATACAAATCCATCGATGAATAGTTTTGCGATGAACTGTTTTTGTCACCAATCAGTAACGAAATTAGCCACAACACTTACCGGCGGAAAAACTTTACCAAGATTGATTTGCGTGTGCGCAGGTAAATCGAGAGAAATGAAAGAGAGAGAGGGAGAGAGAACAGTGAGAGGGTTATGAGGAATCAGTCGAGAGAGAGAAATTGGGGGTGGGGATGGATATCATAAAAATTATTTTCTGTGTCGCAAATTAGCGACAAATTTCTTTTCCGTCGTAAATTAGTCACGAATAACTTTCCATCGCAAAATTCATCGGAAATTTGCCACGAATAACTTTCCATCGAAAATTTCCGACGAAATTTGTGACAAAAAATTTTTCGTGGCAAATTTCGTCTGAAATTAGCAACGAATAACTTTCCGTCGCTAATTTCTGATGAAAAGTTTTTCGTCGTAAATTTTAGTGGCAAAATCCTAATTTTTTTGTAGTGGCAAAGAAGTTGGCATGGTGACCATGATAGTGTTATTGGTCGCATGCATGTGGTGGTCATGTAAGTCGACCGTACTAATCACAATAACTTCCACGGACTTAGTTGAATGGTCAAATGTTTGGTTTGAACGTGACAAATTGCGTAATTGAATTATAGTTTCTCCCATTTGGACGAACCTTAAGGACCACTATGGCAACCTATATGTTGTAATATTATGAAACGTGAAAGCTAACCGGATCATGCAATTTGAGTCAATGCGAAAGTACTAAAAAAAATGAGGAACAATAAAAGGACACCAAATATTTACGTGATTTGGTTCAATGTATCGGTACCTACATCCATAGGGAAAGCCAGCAACAAAAATCCGCTATAATTGGAGAATCGACGTTATAATTGCTCAACATACTCAAGAGTTTCCCACACATGGATTATACCCAAACTCAAAGTGTTTATACATAAAATAACCTCACTTGGATATAAGGACTCACGTCACAAAATTATCGGGCGTTCAAGCTTTGCTAATGGCCAAGCAAAAGAAACTCAACTCACCATTTTGGGGAGTTCACTGTGAGGCATCCTCGAAATCCTCCCTTGCCGCGCAGCTAGACCTCTTGTTGAAGGAGCCCACTCATTCTCACCGTGGGGAAGCCTTGCTTTTCAAGAAGAGTTACTGTTTGACCACTGGAGAGAGAGAAACTCACACCTTTCTATTGTGCAGCAAAAGTTCTTATGCGGCTCCTCCGGGCTAAGCTAGGGAATAAAGAAACAAAACAACTCTAGCCATTTGTTTTTTCTCTACTTGACCTTTTTAAGCCCGACAAGAAGAAAAAAAAAGATATTATACAAAAAGAGTATGCCCCTATTTTGTCTTTTAGTGCAAGTCCCTTTTGTTTTCTTCTCTCTCATGGCCACAATTAATTCAAATTGCACATGATACACAAGCTCAAAATTGAGACATAATTTAATAATTATTTATCTTGGCTCGATGTTTGAAGCTAGGTTATAGCGTTCATCATTGATGCTGCTCTTCGAACGCCCTAACGAGCATTTACTATCTACAGATGCCAATTTTGCTCAAGCAAATCTTGAGCTTCGCCGAAAGAATAGGCTTAGTCAACATGTCTGCGGGGTTTTTTGCTATCACAATCTTCTTCACAACAACCATACTCTTCGTTAAGACATCTTGGATGAAGTAGTACTTGATATTGATATGCTTCGTTCACTCGTGATAAATCAGATTATATGTCAAATATATCACATATTAGTTATCACAGTGTATATCAATACTTTTCTTATCTAACCCAAAGTCCGAGAGCAAGCCCCGTAGCCATGTTGCCTCATTCACTATGAAGGTCAGTGCCATGTACTTTGCCTGAGTCAAAGACAAGACGACGTGGTTATGTGAGGACATTTTCCAACTATTTGCAGCAACGGTAAGCATAAACATGTACTCTGCTAAAGACCTACACTCATCCAAGTCATCGGTGTAATCCAAATCCACATAACCAATAGTCTCACTACCATTGCTGTCCTTTCGGAACACTACACCCATGTCTGTTGTCCTCTTCAAATATCTGAGTATTCACTTCACAGCTTCCCAGTGAATTTAAATAGGCCGCTTTATGTAAGGGCTAACAACACTCACGGCTTGTAAAATGTCAGGCCTAGTACATACTATGGCATGCATAATATTACCCACTACACTAGAATAAGGAAAGATGAACATATGCTCCCGCAGCCCTATCACGCAAAATATCCATACCCTACATTTCGTTTCCAGTACCTAAATTTTTCATTTTAAACTCAGCATTCGACTACCTCTTCAATACATCAATATCAGACTTATTATTAATTGTTGTTAATATGTCATCAACATATAATAATAGATATATTAAAGAGCCACCCTCTAATCTCTTGAAGTAAACACAACTATTCATCTGACTTTTCGAATTGTCCTAAATAGTGATGAAAGCATCAAAACGCTTATATGATTGTTTAACAGACTGTTTCGGCTCATATAAAGATTTTATTAACAAGCAAACTTAGTTTTTCTTATCCGGAATAGTAAATCCCTCTAACTGCCTCATGAAAATCTGCTCCTTCAACTCACTATGAAGAAAAATCATTTTCACATCTAGTTGCTTCGGCTCGAGGTCCTGTGCAACAATTAAAGCCAGTAATACACGAGTAGAAATATGTTTTACCATAGGATAAAACACCTCATTGTAGTCAATGCTCTCCTGCTATGTATACCCATTCCAACAAGTTTCGTCTTATATCTCGGTACCTCGACATTAGTGATACCATTCTTCCCTTTATAGACCCACTTGCTTCCAACAATCTTCTAGGTCTTAGGTACTTTGACTAACTCCTAAGTATAATTTCAATGGAGTGATTCCATCTCTTTGCTCTTAGCCCTTGGGCACTACGATGACTCACTACTAGCCATCGCTTTAGAGTAAAATGAAGGCTCATTTATCTCCACTTCATCACTTACAGTCAATGCATAAATAATATTAGTATAATCATAACATACTAGTGGTTTTATTACCTCTTGTGCTTGCTTGCGGGTTTTAACATGCTACGGTTGTGCTACTTGTTTAGTATCACCTGCTTCAAGAACTGTGGCCTCATCTCCAGTCTCAACTTGTGTTACCTCCGAGGTCTCCAAAATCTCCACCGAAGCTCTACCTTACTAATGACACCAACATCTATCTACTCTACCGATAGTTTCTCAATACTCCTCTATTGAAGCATTGTAGTTCTCACATTTCTTATGATTAGAAAATTGGGCGATTGAGATCATTGCAACACAGCTAGTAGCCTTTTACCCAATGTGCATAACCTATAAATGTGCATTTTTTCGCCTTCGGCTCAAGCTTACCATCACTTGTATAACTTAAGCAGGACATTCAAATACTTGTAATCTAGAGTAATCAATAGGTTTCCCCAACCATTAGGGTCGATGGGGCCTTCACTCAATAGCAGATGATGGAGATTGATTAACCAGGTAACAATGTCATATTCACTGCTTCGACCTAATATTCCTTGCCTAATCCTGCATGCAAAAGCATTCTCCAAGCTCGCTCAAGTAAAGTTTTGTTCTTCCGTTTTGCTACGCTATTCTGCTATGATATTCCAGATACTGTGTAGTGTTTCACAATCCCTTCTTTCTCGTATGATTTGGAAAAATATTTACCATAGAATTATATGCCATTATTGATTCTCAAGCACTTGATTTGTTTATCTTACTATTTCTCAATCAATACCTTAAATTTCTTGAACTGATTTAACATATTAGAATTATGCTTCAAAGAGTACATCCATACCTTACTCGAATAGTTGTAGATAAATGTCAGCATATATCAGGTAACTCCGATAGAAGGAATAGGAGACGAACGCCAAATGTCTAAATGAATGTATTTAATTGGTCGCTTGGTCAAATTAATAGCTATATTAATCTTAATCTAGTGCTGCTTCCCAAAGATGTAATGCTTACATAGGCTTCCTTGTCTTTTGACCCTTTAACAACTCCCTCACTCAGCATCGTAATACATGCCTCACTCATGTGCCCTAAGACGAGTTTACTAGAAAGCACTGGTAGGGAATTGCTATCATATCTCTAAAAGGAAGGTCTTACAGAGCACTTGTTTGCAAACAATAGAATGGCATTCATGAGTTGAATCAAATCAGCAAGAAACTAGTTGCAAGAGATCTGTCTCCTGTCATGGCATGGAAATAGTAAATGTCGCAGATTATCTGCCTTCAGACAAGCACCTTCTAGCTCTCAAAGGATATACGAAGTGTAATCGTCCACTGCCATATTGTCGAGTAGGTTCTCTCATCCGTTTTGGGAGGGAACCGATTCCTCTATCTTCTAGGGTTAATGGGTGAGTCCGGGGAGGCTTAATCCGCTTTTAGGCTTCATGGCTTTTGATCGTGTGCGCTTCCGTAGATCTAATTAGAGGAAATAACCAAAGGAAAAGGCTATATTGCTAATCGTGATTCTTTCTCCAAGTTATACAATTTCTTGAAGGTGATATTGAATCGAGGCAGGAAACAAGCAAAAGACAAAAGTATATGAAACAAGAAGTGAAGGCGGTACAACCACTCTATTGTTTGTTTCGGAGCCATTTTGGCGAGGATTCATATCTTCTATTTATTTACCAAACCAATTCTATAGAGTTGAATAAAAATTGGATTGATGTTTTCATTAAGTCAAAGTTTGACTCATCCTAATGAAAATGTAGCAGTCCCTGTCATAATCTTTCCCAGCAAATGATAGAGAATATTCACTTTCTTCCTTTTCATCATTGTCATTGCACCTCAAGAGATCTTTAGTGCTCCACCTTCAGCGGGGTACTTACACTCGTTGTCATCGAGTGTCTGCGAAGAAATAAAATTCTTCTTGAGATCCAGTATATGCGTCACATTTGTTAGTGTGCTACCACCCCATCATACATCAAATCTAAACTATCCCTATCCCCATAACCTTGCAGGTTACAATATTTCCCATCATAATTCTACCACCATCTATAGTTTGGTAAGTAGTAAGCCAGTTCCTATGAGGCGTCATATAATAAGAATGCCTTGAATCTAGCACCTATTTATCTCCTGACAAATCGCACACAAAATTGCCTCTGCATCACCAGTGCTCTCCTCCGCTACATTTGCCACACTACTTATGGCATTCTACCTGTCACCTTGGTTTCCGCTTCGAGCAATCTCTCCCCTCCTTGTGATATTCAAAGCATTTCACGCGTCCCTTGCACTTTTTATGACGTGACTTCGACCTACTTTTACTTCTTCTAATAGTGGACCCTCAATGTTAATCTCTATCTTGAATCACTAGTCCCCGCACTACATCTTATGCTAGATTGTCATCTCACAATTTTCTCTACCACTTAGTAGAGAACATGACAAACTTTATTGCTTCCGAGGTAATCATAATGCACCCCTATAACGGTGAATCAGTAAAGTGCTCCCATGACTTTAGTAAAGAAGCTAACAACATTATGCTCTATACTTCATCATCTAGAATCTTACTAACGTTCTTTATATCCATCATGAATTTGTTAAACTCATCGAGGTGGGATTGATAGACGTACATTTAGTATATCTAAATTAAAAAAAATTTCTTCAACATGTACAAACGATTATTTAAACCCTTCATTTCGAGTGCCTGAAGTTTGCCCATAATGCTGCAGCATCCTTCTCCTTGGCCAACTCTATTAACACCTCATCCGTCAATAGGATTATATTTCTTGTCTTCCTCATTAGCACGTCATTTTCAACATCTTTCATTGTTTCGGACAATTTATATTTGCCCTTCAATACTTTGGCCAAACCTTGAATTTTTAATAATGTTTTTATCTTAACGCTCCATATCTTAAAGTTGCTCCTCCTGTTAAACTTCTCAATTTCCACTTTTGCTCTAGACATAATTGCAACTACAAAATTTCCATATAACAATCAGCAAGCAAAAGCCCCAAATCACTATCCAAAAAAAAAACATATCCTTAAGCTTTGATACCAATTTTTATAATATAAATCGAAGGACCGAATCTTGAAATTTAAGTCAATGCGAAAGCACCGAAAAAATAAACGAGGAACAATAAAAGGACATCCAAGATTTACGTAGCATGATCTGATGCATCGATGCATACATCTATGAGGAGAGCCAATAGCAAAAATCTTCTATAATCAGATAACCGGAGCTATAGTCGCTTTACACGCTCAAGTGTTTTTCACATCTAAATTATATCAAAACCTAAAGCATTTATAAATAAAATTACTTTACTTGGATATAAAAACTCACAACACAAAACTACCGGGTGTTCAAGCTCTACCAACAACCAAGCAAAAGAAACTCAACTCACGGTTTTGAGGAGTTTGCACACTAAAATGTTTTCCACACCGAAATTACACCAAAACTTAGAGTGTTTATAAATAAAATTACTTCACCTGTATATAAAGGCTCACAACACAAAATTACCGGATGTTCAAGCTCTGCCAACGACCAAGCAAAAGAAACTCAACTGACGGTTTCGAGGAGTTCACCATGCGGCATCCTCGAAACCCTTCGTTGCCCTGCGGCTAGACCTCTTGCTGAAGGAGCCCACGCATTCTCGACTGTGCAGCTACTGTACTCTTCAAGAAGAGCTACTGTTTGGCCACTTCAAAAGGAGAGAGAGAAACCCACACCTTTCTACCCTGCGGAACAAGTTCTTTATGTGGCTCCTCCAGGCTAGGCTAGGGAACACAGACAAAAGAAAAACCCTAGCCATTTGTTTCTTTCTCTACTTTACCTTTTTTCGCCCCACAATAAAAGAAAAAGATATTATACAAAAAGAGTAAGCCCCGATTTTGTCTTTTAGTGCTAGGCCCTTTTGTTTTCTTCTCTCTCACGGCCACAATTAATTCAAATTGCACATGGTATATGTATCAAATTCGAAATATAATTTAATATTATATAAAATATTATGAGATGCACATGAGTTATAATATGTAGCGTCAATAGTTAATTGCCCGATTGTACAGTAGTCTCTTCCTTTTACCTCTTTTGTTATACGGGAACTGTCTAGATATATTTTGTTGCATCTATATTAATTCTCTTCAAACAAGTCACGCATCATCCACATCTAGTCTGAGAAGAAAATTAATAACACACATTGTCGACGAAGTAAATCTTGGTGAGTCTGTATACTGTATTTCTATTCTAAGTTCATACAACATTTCTCAGTACTTTCTTTATTTTTTCCTTCTCTAAGGCTTCTTCATATGGTTATGTGCCATTGGGTTTGACCCCAAATAATACTAGCATAGTGGTTCCAACTCTCATTGAAGACGTAAACTCTTATCGCTTAACCAGTTTCTTGGGTCTCTTTAGTTACAACATCTGTATCTTTTCAAAGTGTTCAGATTTTCTAATTTTTCCCCCAAAAGTATTAGCCTTCAAGTTCGACTCCAAGGCTAAAGCATCAGACGAAAACAAGATTGTGCGTAGGAGTAGTTTAGGAATGACTGGTGAAATTAGCGTTGAAGATCTTCACTTCCCCGTGCAGGCAATATAGAACAAGTAAATGAGTAAAGGAAGGAAAGTGCCCACTTAGCAACTGAAGATACAACCTTATATTCCGCTAATTCCAGATGTAGACTGATGTACTAAGTTAACATGATTCATTTTGTTTTCTTACTTAAGTTTTTCTTCTTCTTTTTTTCGCCATTTCCTTTGTGTCGGTGATTTTGTCGTGGCCTTCTTTTGGACTCGTTACGTCTTCTTCAAGATGGGAGCATCTCCGGGGGTTCAAGTTTTGATTGAAATATGAGAAAAATCATCGCTAGACAGGCTTCGCTGTACGTCCCTTATCATTGAATCTCGTGTCTGAAACCAGCTATATACAGAGTATGGTTCGGGTACGTACGATCTTGATCATTCAAGACAGAAAGAGACCGCCAACGGTCTTTCCGACATACGACCACATAGTCATGATTTCACATTGTCGTTGACATGGGAGCTCCCGCTCGTGACTTCTCACCGGCCGACGAAAACTTTTATTTCCCACACATCGTTGAGCCTAGAACGGTTCTTATTAATATGAAATGCCCCATGGTTAGCATCGTTAAATAGCATGAACAAGCAGTTCTTCCAATTCAAGATTCAAGTCATGCCGTCACTCGAATAGCTCTGATGAGAGAAATCACGGGACGCAACACGTGCGGCTCGTGGTATCAAGAAATTTCAAGCAGACATGCTTAATGCAAAGGGAGGAGAGAGTATTATAATGACAAGGTTCTTCTTATTCATAACGTGGAGAGGAAATGGTTGTTCATGTCATGTGGTGCTAGAGCACAACCAAGAAGCAACATACATTTTCCCCCACACATCAAAGCAGAAAGGACTAGACCACGGACTGACTCGGAAATTTGAAACACACCAGAAAGCAGAGCTTCCTAGGACACACGGAAATTATTCAGTACTCCTCAGGGCATTCATCTCCCACGCTATGTGAACTCCATCTATGGGGCTCATCTGCACACGGGAGGTGTAATTCCTCGGAAGTACTTCGCAAGCAACTGACAAAGCAAACGACACAACCAGAAAACAACAAGACCGCGAAACTTGGAATAGAGTCTAACTTCCCCACCACTGATGAACAAACACACCAGTGCTTCTCAGGCCTTTGAACAGATCCATACATCCCCCTTTCATTTGTCCAATGCCTTGCAAAGGGTCCGAGCAATGGAGGAAGAGCTCATTAACTGAGCAGATGGCTCCGCTCTCGAATAACTCCACCAGGAATTTCAGCTCTAGCTCCCCAGTATTCATCTTCATAACCACGAAGTCAGCATACTTCACTGTTTCCTTGAACCAAGCAAGAACGTCAAATCCTTCACTTCCCAGATAAGGATCAAACTCAGGATCATCTCCAAGATTATTTGTGCCCTTGTTTCCCATCAGCCCTGGGTGATAAACAAAGTTAATACCAGGCTTCTTGACATAAGATGAAAGCACTGAAGTGTTGTGGTCAACGAAATAAATGTTAAATGCTCGGATGTCCACTGGATAAGACGGCAGGAACCAATTCACATGGACAGAATTCAGGTGCTCCCCTGCTCCAATAACTATATAGGTCATTTGCTTCGCCAACGAAACATCTACGAATTTCGGTAAATAGGAATCTTTTGGCTTTGATTCCATTGGCTTTTCCTCTACAAGAGGCTCCATGAGATCGATAAAGGGTTTACTCTTAATAATTGATGGGCAGTTGTCTGGAAGTCTATATTGCCCAAAAAAACCCACATTTTCAACCCTCTTCTTGAAAACCACCAGAGTGAAGTCATTCATCACACCAAGACTGAAATCATTCATGAAACCCACGTGAACGACACTGGAAGCTTTCAGCAGCGAAGAAACTGGCGTTGCCGACCTAATGAGGCTGTTCGGGTTGGAACCGCTAACACTGACAAGCATAGCCCCAATTCCGCCGGGCTTAAGCACGCGCTCAATCTCGAGCACAAGCAATGCAGGGACCGACACCTTATCAAGGTCCCTGGAGAATACGAAATCAAAGGAATTATCCTCGTAGCTCAGGTCGTAAACCAAATGCTTTTGTTTCAGGGATAAAAAGGGGTGTCCGTACACCCCGCAAGCATTGGAGAACCCCAACTCGTGCAATGCATAAACGCAGGCAGACGAGCCTTCTCCGGCACAGAGAGCATTCGCGCTATAATCCAACAAGTGCTTGCTCATTAGCTCTCCAACCACATTTAGAGTCAAATTCACATCCTCTTTGCACTCGACGGATTCGAACGAACCCCGTATCGGTTCCAACATCCAATTGGGAATCAAATAAGCGCCGGAAAACATAAATTGGCCAAAGTTACCCGGGTCGGCGGCGCATTTATCGGAATTCGCCGGAGCGAAAAATGCCGGATTCCCACCGGACAGCACATGCAGCAAAGGGAACAGAGAAATAGCAGAGGCTATCATAAGCGTGCGGAGAAGCACGCGCCTCGCGATATACCCATGAAGAATCTGGTATCTCAATGCCTCGTAATCCATCCCTTACGGGGGGGGATTCGTTCAGTTCAAGCCCAGAGCAATTCGTGCAAAGTTCAGATCTTTCCGATCAAGTTCAGATCTTTACGATCAATTCGTAAAACTTTCAACACAGAGTGAGAGAGAGAGAGAGAGATTGAAGCCGGCAGAGCAGTTGGGAGAGCGAGATTTAGCGGGTGCAAAACCTGGAGGAGGTGTGATTCCCACCCACGAGGAGACCCATCGAAGTTTGGGAGCCCAGCCAGACCCTCCTCGGAACCCTCCTCGCCATGGCCACGCACCAGGTCCAATCCATGCCCGGCGGGGGGATCAAACAGTCATCGATGTGGAGCTTGAAGAGGCC
Organism: Syzygium syzygioides; assembly: GCA_031216285.1. Lineage (NCBI taxonomy): Eukaryota > Viridiplantae > Streptophyta > Magnoliopsida > Myrtales > Myrtaceae > Syzygium > Syzygium syzygioides. The sequence continues at coordinate 10,872,826 of CM062242.1, read as the reverse complement.
TACATCCTACACCAAATCAGGGGTCCAATCAAGCAAGAGGTTGAACCCGGACAGGGTAGCACTTCCGGCGGTGCAAGATGGGAAACGCTTTTCTGGGTTAGCGGGTCCCGTGGATGGAGATGGAGTGAGTGAGGGAGTGACGAAGTAGATCTGGGTGCGGAGTGAGCGTTCGATGTTATTCCGGAAAACAGAGGAAGAAAATTTAAAAATACTTTGGAGAAAGGGACGAACAGAAATAATTGAGAGTGACAGCTATGCATGTCGTCATTCTCCGTACGCGGCTGAAGCAGGGCAGTTCTCAACGTTAAAATTTAGTAGCAGATGCACTAGAAGTCCCAAGAATTATTACGGAAGTGTAATTGAGTTCCACGACTTTTGAAAGATGTAATCAAATTCTTCAACTTGTCATGAAAATGCAATAAAGTCTTAAAACTTTTCAAAATGTGTAATCAAGTGCTGAAATTTTCAAAAAGTGTAATCAACAAAAAGACTTGATTTCACCAATTTTGACAAATTTCATGCCTTGATTGCACTTTTTGACAAGTTTTAGGACTTAACAGCATATTTTCAAAGTTTTATAACTCAATTGTACATTCGCGACAAGTTTTAGGACTTTTAATGTATTTATCCCTAAATTTTATTTTTTGGGGAGCTAATATCATGAAAAATCCCAAATTGGTACACATGCGATGAATTTATTACAAACTAATTTTTTTACCATATAAAACTACAAACTGGTATACCTGTAACAAATTTATTCCAAATTAATTTTTTGACAACCAAAAACTCTAAACCGGTACATTTGTTACAAATATACCTTTTATTAGTTTCCATTAAATTGGATTAATACCATGAAAAATCGCAAACTTCATCAAACTCGGTAATTTGACTGTAAAATTGAATGAAAAGTAATGGAAGGTAAATTTAGCACATCTATATCAATTTGAAAGTTTTCATGATATTATTTTTTGTCAAAAATGTTAATATTTATTTACTCCGTCCAACCATCAAACCGTATCTCTTTTATCGAGAAAAGTGCGTGGGATCTGCTTCTTGCTCCGATCTAATCATAATGGATTGTACGAATTACGGGTAAGCGGTTTCAAGTTCTTTACGGGTTCCACCTGGAACCTGGAGCCTACCTTCGAGTACGGTTTCTCATTTTTTGGAGCATGAAATCTATCCGTCGGAACCTGGAACCTAGAATTAACCTTGTCACGGGTTTCACGACAGGTTCTAGGGTTTAACATGTTCTTTTTTTTTATTTCATTTTTAGTCAAACAAAAAGAAAATAAACGCAACAATAATGAACAAGCTTGTTATTCAACGAAGAGAATATAAAAGACTAGTTATTCTAGCATTACAGTTCAAATAAATACAATTAAAATAAGAAGTCATTGCGTGAATCAATATTAGAGGTGAGCGATTACATGTTCCGTACAGGTTCCACCTAGAACCTGCCCATAAGAATAGGTCCTTCATTTTTTGAAACCTAGAACCTACTCTATCAAGTTCCAAGCCGACTATAGGGTTTACCCAAGTTCGACATGTATTATTAATTGAATAATTATAGTGAATCATTACATTTAATGATCACCGCTTACTACTATGATCCACCGACCATAACTTATATTTAGACACACGAAAAATATGAAATATTAACAAGTCATAAAATGAAAACTCAGACTAGTGGTTTTAGATGATATACTCATCATCTAATGCCATGAAACACTGCAGGATCACGCGATGACATAAATCAAGAAAAATTACAAAAAACTTGTTGAGGTTTCAGGTTCCAAGTTCCACCAACCTGGAATCTACCCGTTGAAATAAGTTCTTCAATTTTTAGAATCTGGAATCTACCCTGCATACCTTGGAACCTAGAACCTACACGTTTCCACCGGTCAAAGTCTCAAGTTCCAGTTTCTACCTCAAAACCATGCTCACCCCTAGTACGAACACACATTGGGACCCACAACTTCAAGTTGATAGCTCCGATTTTAAAGGGTTAGTATCAAAAAATAATCACAAGCTTGTACTCTTATGTTACCTTTATCCCTAATAATTTTTATGTGACAAAAACTAAAATCATAGATGTGTCAATAATAATTCTCAACTGATCAACTCATATCACATTTATTTCAAATTAATTTTCGGGTCAAAAAAATGATTTTAGTGGTTTCCAAACTTGAGGGAGCTCTTAAGGCAAAATTATCCTAATCTTTTGGATAAGTTGGGATTTTTTGTAGTACGAAAATTAATTTGGGATGAATATGACTAAGATATATTAGTTTGGAATTTTTTTGTGATCAAGTAACTGTAACATAAGCGTACAAGCTTGGGAATTTTTCTTTTTTTGTAGTATTAGCCCAAGTTTAAATCCATTTGCCCATATTATTGGTTGTCAAAGTTAACATTACCCAAGATGAAAGTTCAAGGGAACCTGTTTTGGACTTTTAGCATTTACAAAAAGCAACTTTAATAGTTAATGAATTTTTTTTTATTCCTCACTAACATTTTTTAATTCCTATTTTGCCCTACGAAGTCTCTGTCGACACCCGGTAGCTCCAGATTCCCATCGTGCAAGCCCAAAGTCGACAGTCCCCACGGGACGATTGTCAAGAGTTGTGCGTCGCCAAGGGTCAATGATTGCCGAGGTTTGGATTTGCCAGATCTAGGTTTATTTTTCTCCCTCGCTACAAAACTGATTATCGATCTGACGCCCCGCCAACGGTCGAGCTAAGCTCGTCGACGGTCGCTAACGTTTGTCGAGAGTTGCCAAGGTTCGCTAAGGGTTTAGGTCGTCAAAGGGGGGTGTTGGTCGCCAAGGGTCTAGGGCCACGGGAGTGGAAAGAGCAAGCTGCTTTGGGGGCGTCGAGCGGAGGCATCATTGCGTCAGAGCCAGCGGGCGAATGGAGCTGCGGATGCGAGGAAATGAAGAGGAAGAAGATGGGGACAACTTGGACGATGGATTTGCTTCCACAAAATGGCAAATTGAAGAATCCAGTCCATTCTGTCTCGAAATTAGCACAAGTTCACTAGAATCAGACCCAAAAAAAAAAAGAATCCATAAGTGATAAACCGACACAAAACAACAAATTAAGGACAAAGATTATCACCGTCGTAGGTGTTGAGCTATCGGATGAAGCTGGAGATAGAACATTTTTATATAGTTCAGAGACTAAATTAAATATGTACTAAAAGTCTTGGGACCACATTAAATAAATTAAAAGGTCAGGGACCACATTAAACATTAAGCTAAAGTTCATTGACTATATTGAACAAATTAAAAATTCAGGGACCACATTACACATTGAACCAAGGTTCAGGGATTGTTTGTGCCATTATCCTTGAAAAATATATCAAAATCACTTCATTGCTTTGAGTAAATAGACCATGAGCCAAAGATATTTGGGGCAAATGAAGTTGAACCAAATGCAGCCTTAACCCGCTTCTTGTTCTTCTTCATGGCTATGGCGACAAATAAAGAGTGCAGAACCAGGACATCATTAGTCAAAAGCAGGTCATTATGCAGGCTTTTCAAACCTAATTCACAGTCACGAACCTTGAAAAGCCCAAGATCTTCTCGAGCATCTTTGGAGCGGAAGAGGAAATGGAAAACTTTCCAATGGAGATTTCTTCTCTGTCGCAATTAACGTGTATGTCTTAATGCATTCGATTGATCTTCATGTCCTATAGACAATTTATTCTTGTATATTTAAATACAGTTGAATGATTAACTTCCATGAAAGGTTCCAAGTTGAATGTAAATATCACAGGGAAGCAAACTAGTGTCCGATGCTAGCATGCTGAAACTCAACCACGTCCAGATCCTTTCCTGTTCTTTTGCTCTGAGATCCCAAAGCACTTGCAGAAACCAAGATAAACTCTCCCATATCATAAATTTGCAGTGATATGAAAGTGAAAGTCAAAGTGATCCAAATGAAGTTTTGCCAACATTTAAGTCTTCCTTTGGCCTTCTCATAAACCAACAGATTACAGAAGACAGTCGATCTCGTGATGGGATGAATCCGATGACTATGGTACCCATTGCATGATTGAAGGCTGTTGAGGCCAAGAAAAGCATCTAAGTGGGACTGCTTCCACTGATGTTTTATCGTATGTGCACCGGATATTTTTTTATGTCAAATCCTACGTGGAACGACTTTATATGTACTTTTTTTTTATATGTACTTTGTGGAATGACTTTCGTATGTACTTAGTGGAAAATATAATAGGTCCCTCGTATGGTGGGATATTTTTTATATAAGTCGTAAATCTATTATATAAAAATTAGTCAGTTCTAAACTTTTCAATTTGATCAATATAATCATAAATTTTAAAGTAAAGTTTCAATGTATTCTTAGGCCAATTGCCGCAAAAAATTGTTGATGTGGTGTGCAGTCGTCACCAACACTCCTACATGGCACACTAACATTGACAACTTTACTTGAAATTGTCGTGACCTACTTTTGAAGGGCTGCCCTTGGAAAATATATTTAGAGGTATTGCACAAAAAAGATCCGAATGATTCATTGAAAAGACGGCTCAAAAACATCATCTTTTGTCCAACCAATCGGTCCATCAATTAAGAGCACGAGGTCTCTCATGCCCATACCTCATGTGACGTTGGATTTCAATTTCAGTTTTAAGTTCTTTAATGACCTATTAATGCTAGGAGTCACCACTTGCTATTATTGAGGGTCGGGTAGAACCCAAACAAGGAACATGAGGTTAATCTCATTTTCTACGCAACTAAAGATTTCTAAAAATGGGGACTTGACTAAGCTAATATTTCTATTAGCGGCATTTCAATACATAACTGGTTGATTGTTTTCTAAGGTGACCATACAATCTTGGTTTACCAGTTATGATCATAAATGTATTAGTCCACAAAATGATCATGCAAAGGTTTTTGTAGGAGAGTTCATCATGATTCTAATCTAGTTCTAGTCCTATTCTAGAAAATTAATTAACAATCAATGAATTGAAATGCCGTGCAGAAATTAAATACCCAATGAATTAAAAGTGACTATCTTTTTGATCAAGAAAGTTACTATCTAAGTACGGTAATATAAAACCCGCAACTCGTCGGATAATGAATATCACATGGCCTCATTATCGAGCCTCGAGACATGAACCTCGGAAGCTTGCTATTAAGAAATTAGAGTGAGCCTAAATCTAATCAATTGATTAAGGTGAAATCTAAACTAGACTACCTTAATCATTTATTTGACATGTGAGGCTAAGTCTAATTGGTTTTTATTAGCAAAGCTTATTCTAATTGGCTTACAAGTGTATAAACTAGTCTAGTTAAAGCTAATCTAAACTAAACTAAATTAATACAAGAGATTAAGATTGAAATGGACATTGATCTTCCACCATCGTCGGCTCTTCTTGGCCGCCAGCTCCTCGGTTCTCCAACTTCAGCAACGCCTCAATGTGTGTCGATTTTGGCATTCATTCATTCATCCGTAATATTCCTGTCATGCATTCAAGCAACACAAAGCAGAAGCAACATTCACATCAACTTGACATTCAATTAAACGTTTTGGAATCGATCTTAGAACTAATCATGCACATTGATTGTCCCAAACCACCTCATATTCCACTAAGGGGTTGCTTAATTAAGATTAACAGCAATCAACCCACCACTTGCATTCACAAAGCTATGCGACAATTATGTTAATCCCTAAGTAAGACTAATCACCCACTATCCGTGAATTAGCATGCATCGCAAGCCTAAGCCATACATCTAGAAATCACGTGCAAAAGGCCAAATAAATACGAATTTAGGCTAAATAGCCTTGATCAATCAACAATCAATTGAGCGAGCCAAATTGGATCAAATTCAATTTTAATTGTTTCTAAGTAATTATGTTTTCAGCCAATTGACCCACCAAACGAACTCCATTTTGAATAATTCAAGCTTCCCTGGAATCCACATGAAATTTATTTTAAATGTCATTTAGACCACTTGACCCGATTGACCCGGAATTATCAATGCTCCAATTTTGACCTCAAACTGACCCGAGACTTCTAAAATTTAGGAAAAATATCTGAAATTTCAAAATTCCGTCAAATTGAACAGACGGTTAGATGAGCCTGTTATTAACAAATTTCATGTTTTGAATTTTTCAAATAAGCCCCTAAATTATGTCAAATTTGCAAGTTTTCCCAGGAACTCAATTGAAAACACTTTTGAAGGCCAGAACTGATCTTGTCTCATTTTTGGCCAAATTGACCCCCGAAATTTTGTTATGAAGTCCTCAAACTTTCCATTATGCTCATTTATACCTCAATTAACAACCTTTTAATTTAGAGTTTTTGCAGAAAAGACTTCAAACTATTTGGAATTTACCAAAAAAACAAGTTGGAGAAAAATCTGGAATCATTTTGAAGATCAAGTGCAAAAGTTTTAAGCTACTTTGCGGATGTGAGTTTGTGTATCAAACGATGCCAAATTTTTATGAAATTTAATCACTGTGAAGCTTATTATGTAACATTAAAGAGATATCTCACAAAAATTTTTGAAATTCTGACTCTAGAATTTTAAAAAAAAATCGAAAAGCACCTAGGGGTCACCAAACTCCGAATTTTCAGTTTTGCACAAACATGTTTCGACTTCAAACCAAGCAATTACATGCATCTAGAAGCCCTATTTCATCACATTCAAGCCTCATACGAGCTTGTTCATCAACCTTTAACCAATTTCCAGCAACCTCAAACTCATGAATCACCTAAACATCCATCTAAAACATGCTTGAATCATCATCTAATCATTCCTAAACATGATTTGTACATCATTTTCTTAACATGCAATCATCTAAGCATACTTGAACATCGAAATGAACATTACAAATCTACTCATGAGATTCGGCCTAGTGACATGCTTGGGAGTAAACAACACACAAAAACTTGACTAAAACTAATTGATCAATGCAATCAACAATTTTGATTTGATTTTTGGCTCATCTTAGCTCTGATTGCTCATGATCGAATTTATTTTCAATACGAGACAATGTCACTTCATCAGATGAAAATTGAGATCAATTTATTAGATAAGAATTATTACTGGGTCTTTCTCTATTAATTTAGCCTATGAGGTAATCAATGGGGCAAACAATTAAGAATCTAATAGTATATGGTCCACAATTTGGAAGTGGAAGAGACATCAACATTTTAGAACTTTCTTTGGTTAACCGCTCATAAGTAATTATTGACTAATGAATTGAAGACATCTTGCAACTTTGGAGGAAATCCATATTGCTTGAGATGTGAGTGTCATGTGGAATCAACTTTACATGTTCTAATGGATGGTCCAATTATCTATAGAATATGGCTTGAGTTTGTCCCTCAACAATATTTGGGAGAATTCTTCTCAATGAATTTATCGCAATGGTTGAATTCAAATCTCGCTAATAAAGGGCGATTGAATTTTCATCATAATTGGAGCATAATTTTTTGAGTAGGTGTGTGGCTTTTTTGGCAATGGAGAAACAAGTTACTTTTCCAAGACAACTTTGTTTTCCCTTTGAGTACAAATAATTCAGTCATACACAAATGAAATCATTAAAGCTTCATCTGTGACAAATTCAACGTTAGGTGGATCATGTACTTCTCTGATTTTGGACAAATGGGATCCTCCACCTTTTGGGTGAATTAAACTAAATACTGATGGGGCCTCTAAAGACAATCTGGACTTGCGGGTGCAGAGGGTTTATTTAGAAACAAATGAGGTGATTGGCTTGGTGGGTTTGCCGCATTCATAGGAATATGTTCTTCAACATAAGCAAAACTTTGGCTATGGTTGGGACCCAACTTTGCAAAACAACTTGGTTTTCATAAGGTCACCATTGATATCGACTCTCAAGCCATCACTTATCTTGTTAGTCCAAAGCTTATGATTGATAATGCTGACCTCTACTTTGCTTAAAGATATCAAAAGAGTGATGTACTCTCACTTTGAATTTAAAGTGTAATATAACTTTCAGGAAGGAAATTGATTTGCTTACTTGCTTGCTAATTCTGGAATTGATAAGTGCTTAGATACTAGTTTCTTTTCATTACCTCTTAGAGGGTTACTTCATGTTTTATTAGGTGATAAAATGTGGATAGTAGACTCATGACGCTAAATTTTTGTATTTGGCTTCAATCTTTTTTCATACAAAAAAGAAAAAAGAAAACGAAAATATTCATTTTGTTGATTAAGAAAGGAGGTCCCATAGGGGTGATCGATTCTCGGTTCGGTTTAGTCCCATCCCAAAAATTGGAATCGAACCAAAGGGACCAATTCCTAGTTTTTGGAATCGGGGACCAGACCGGACGTCCTTATAACTGGATTGGATTGGACCAATCAGTCCCATCTGGTTTCCGAGTGGTTTGGAGCTGGTCGAGTTCAAAGGAGAATGCCTCAAACAATACAAAACTAAAATAAGATACTATTATGGCACTGGTTCGATCATGATGGTGTGTTTAAAAGGCACCTTTTGAAAATGTGAGTGGTTGTCTTTTAAGGGAAGTTAAAATAACTTAGTGAAGAGTGAAAAGACATAACACATACAAAAAAGAAGGGAAAAGAACAGCAGAAGTGCCAAAACTTGTGTACGGCGTTCACTTTAGTGCCAAAAGTTTCTTTTGGATCACTTTGAAGCCAAAATTTTTGAAAAACGATCACTTAAGTGTTAACTTCGGTCAGTTTGGCTGGAAATCCGACGTGGTATTTTTTTTATTAATTTTTAAAGTTGATGTGGCTCGCCGGAGGTTGAGTCAACATACTCAGTCAGCATGTATACATCAAAACGACGTAGTTTAGCATGTACACTTAGATTTTTTAAATATTTTTTTCTGGATTTTTTTTCTTTCTTTTCTTTTTTCTTTATCTTTCTTCTTCTTCTTCAGTCATTGCCGGTGATCGGAGGCCGACCACTGGCCACAGCCGGCCGCCTGGCCTCAGCGACGGCAAGGTCGGCCTCGCCATGGCTGGGCGAGGCTCAACCTTGCCAAGATCCAGTGAAGTCGAGCCTCGCCCGACCATGGCGAGGCCGCCCTCGCCATCATTGGGTTTGGCGATGGCGAGGCCGGCCTCGCCATCGCTGGGTTTGGCGACGTGGCCTCGAACGCGACGGCACCCAGTTGGAGTATCACACCCCGAGGGTCGAACTTGGCCTCCCCGTAGGCCGCAACGGCCACCCCGAACGAGATCAACAGCATGTTCACCATGGTGTCGGCCTTGAAGTTCTCCTTTTTAAGCAAGACCACGATGGAGTAGATGGCGACGGGCATGAGGGCCTTGAGCATATGGATGAAGGAGACAGAGAGGTAGATGTAGGCGGAATTGGAGAGCTAGAGGGAGATGGAGTAGAGGGCCCCAATGGGGACGACGGAGGAGAGGTAGAGCTCGCGGGACATGGTGACTGGCTCGACGAGGTTGAAGACCTTGACAAGGAGGAAGGCGAGGGCGGCGCAGAAGGACATGTGGATCATGGTGAGGGAGATGGGGAAGGGCCAATTGTAGAGCCTCCGATCCAGGATGTACTTGTTGTACACGATGACGGTGAAGGAGAGGAAGATCCAAACGACGACGTAGGTGTAGGAGAGGAGGATCTTCTTCACCGCGCCCTTGCTCAAGGACCTCGACCCAGAATCGCCCTTTCCCATTTCGGCCTACAAGCAGGTGGTGGAGGAGCGGCGGCAGAGGACGAGTAGGGTGGCGGCGGGGGGTGGGATTGGGAGGGGGGGTGAAGGGTTGGAATCAGATTCAGGTGGAGGAAATGGGGGAAGATCTGAGAATTTTCAGAGAGAGAGAGAGAGAGAGAGAGAGTGAGGGAGGAGACGGCAAGGTCGGCCTTGACCCGCCATGGCGAGGCCAGCCTCGCTGTCGCTTGGTTTGGCGACGGCGAGGCCGAACTCCGGTCACCGGCGATGACCTAAGGTAGAAGAAGAAAAAGAAAGAAAAAGAAAAAATAAAAGAAGGAAAAAAATTTCAGAAAAAATTTTAAAAAATCGAATTATACATATGGAAATGCCACGTAGACCAATTTTTTTAAAAAAAAATTCCAACTCAGTTTAAAATTTTAATTATAAAAGCCACGTATTAATTTAGCCGGAATTTCTTGCCGTTGGAACTTAAGTGATCGTTTTTCCTCCGATTTGGCACTTAAGTGAGTCGGCGAAAACTTTTAGCACTAAAGTGAGTACCGTACACAAGTTTTGGCACTTCTAGTATTCTTCTCCCCAAAAAAGAACATACAGTAAAAAACTAACGTTCTCCTCCCTATCAAAATAACATCCAAAAAGATCTCCATTATTACTGAAGACGATTGATATTAATGTTGTGGAATAAGAATATTTTTCTTATAATTATATTCAGACCATTGTAAAGTTTTAGATTCATCTGTTAATCTCTAGTGATTCAATCTATGTTCCTAGATAATTCTTTCGTTATGTATCAAAATATTAGTCGATTTCTTCCCTGACTTTATCCAACAGATACAAACGATACAAAACTTATGAGAAACGTTGGAACCAACAAAAGACAAAAATTAACCTCCGAGGGTTCACTCAGGTGACACTTTCATTCGAAACGAAGTGGCAAACATCCGAACCAAAAAGCTTTGCCGCAGTGTCCGCGTTAGCAAACAAACGATTCCATCGTTAATGAATATTCCATCATTTACCTCCTTCAGTTGATGATGGCCAGTCACTGTGAAGTCCAGAGAGAGAGGGAGAGGGAGGAAACGGTGGAAGAAGAGGCAGAGGAATTAAAGAAGAGGTTTCGTTTTTCATTTTTATTTTTATTTAATTATAAATAACTAAATAAAAACAATCGGTCAGGTTCAGTCCGCTTCCTCCTTGGAACAGGGAACCGGACCACTCGAACACCAGTTCCACTTTTAGAGCAATTCTCGGTTTGGTTGGTCCGTCTTACTGACCTTTAAGATCCTATTAGTTAGGTGTGTAATGGAAAAGGGTTTTGAATATTTTTCTTTTTTTGAAGACTTGGAATTTTTTCAAAACAAGATATAGTTTCTTCCTCAATCAATTTGGAAAAACAACTAGTCTCATTGGACATCTCGGTATACATGCGAGAAACCGGCCATAATCACGGATATCCCTTCATCATTTTACTTTCCTGCATTATTTCGAGTACCATGTGTTTTTCTGCTTAGAAAACATAATTAATGAGGTGGAAGTATGAATGATTTTTAATAAGTGATGTGTGTGCATGTAATAATCGACTACATGAAATTGTATTGGATGATGCATGGTTAGTTTTGAAATGGTCGGGGTCATATTATTACTTGGCCTACTTAGATGGGCTATTTTGTCCTTTTGGCCAAATATATTATTGATTTTGAGATCTAAAAAAGCATTTTTGAAAGAAAATAACTATGAGTTTTGAATATATATTTGGTAAGTCATGACATGCATGAATTAAAATGGACGTCATAATCGCCTAGAGAAATTAGAAAATCTTCTATGTTTATTTCAGTAGAGTAAAGCTATAAAAACATATTTTGGTATCTTTTGAAGACTAATTTCTGCATTATGATGGCCTTTCATTAATGAAAACCTATTTTAAAGCCAGTGGAGTAACGATTGTTATATTTAGGTTTTGTTTCGCGGAAAATGAATGATTTAAAAAACATTTTTCTAAAAATGATCCCTTGTATTGTTTCCAAAAATAAAAAAGCGAAAAATATTTTCATTGTCCATGAAAATATTTAGAATAAATCATTATTGATAATAAAAACATTGTATATTAAGTAATTATTTTAAGCAATACAAGCAATCATTTTTAGGAAAATATCTTTCAAATCATTTATTTTTCGCGAAACAAATGAAACCTTAATATTCTAACAATTGTTTTATTTAATGTTCTAGCCTCAATCGAGCATTATGACGGTACTTTCATTTAAAGAGGGTTTAAAACTATAACCCGAATGTTTGAGCCTTAGCTCGCCAGCCGCGCGGACATCTCGGTTATCAAAAGAAAAAAAAAAACCCTAACCTGAATGATGTGCCACCTTCTTCAATCCGTACACGCTTGGGATTCGTCGAAACTTGGATGGTATTTCCTCCAAGAGAACAAGAACCAAGTTAGCAACTCCCACAAATCTAGAGAAAATACACAAGTCCAAGAGAGTGGATAATGATTACCTTGAAGAGAATTGCAAATAAGAGCCCTATTTATTAAGTATTTTTTAACCCTAAGGGGGACCTGTACAAGGCTTGAATAGCCTTGCACAGGGGCTATTTGGGCTTTGAAAAGGGTCAATGTAGCCTTGGGCAAGCCTAAGCCACCTTGCGCAGAGCCCAGCTCGCCTCATGCAAGATCTGCCGCCGCACGGAATGGCAGCAGTTAGCCACCTTTTTTTTTTTTTTCAAAACATGAAATATGATACGTATGTATTTTACTCAAAAGTGACCAAATTTGACAGGGTAAAACTTTGTTGTCTCACATTCAATTGATCTAATTTTTGGGCTCGCAGAAAGATCATGACCCCAATTCTACAAAACTGTGGTTCGAGTTTTCAAGAAGTGTAAGGGTTAGGATTTTCGCAATTTGGGCTGAACGGACGACTATGATGAAAAGTCATAATGTTTTATTTACTAAAATCCAATCATCGTGATTCTTGGTGCATTGGAAAGTTAATAACATGATCTTTAAGATGAAATTAATCGATCGAGTCAAATCGTAAAACTCTTGACACCTCATGATTAGATAGATGTGATATTTTAAGATCCAACTATCTAATTTGAGAAAATTTGGTATTGATGGAAAGGTCTTAAAGAGCACAAACCAACTATAGCTGTTGATTGATCTTTTAACAAAGTAATCATCGACATTAAAATTTTGGCGACCCATTCATTCAATAGAAAAATTACAAATCAACCTTGATCCCTAAACAAATATATAGTTAAATTACATTTGCATATTAGGAGCATTGCCATTTAGGGTCTATTTGGTAACGTTTTTGTTCTCGGGAACAAATTCTGTTCATAAATAGTTTTTTTTTATTCTTATTTCCTGGACAAGTTTTTGAGCAGAAAAACACATTTGATATGGCCCTAAAAATTTCTTATTTCTTGGACAAGTTTCTGGGATTTAGGGTTTTACGGTTTCGGATTTTGGGATTTGGGATTTAGCATGGGAATATCTTGTGTGTGTATGTGTGTGTGTGTGTGTGTGTGTGTGTGTGTGTGTGTGTGTGTGTGTGTGTGTGTGAGAGAGAGAGAGAGAGAGAGAGAGAGAGAGAGAGAGAGAGAGCTAATCTTGTTTCTATATTGTTTCTCTTTTTATTATCGGGAATAGAAAAGTAAATTTTTTTTACTTCTTATTTCTATTCCAAATCTGTTCTTTAGCTACTATTCTATTTCAAGGAATAGAAAAATTAACTGACGTTACGGATTTATATTCTTTTTCTATTCTAGAAAACAAAAGAACATAAAAATAAAAAAACAAAAACGTTACCAAACAGGCCCTTAGGAGTAATGAGCTCACATAAATTGCATTATAATTGGACTGAGTTAAGCAAGGATACTATGAGCTTAATTGGATTATCAAGACTATAAGCCCAAGAGAATACAAAATTCGGCCCAGCCCAGCAGCTGAAATTTTACATATGAGATGCACATCAGGGAAGTCAAATTAGGAAAATTTGCATTCTTTAATTGAAGAACAATAAAGCATATTGGGCTCAAAATTTTGGTTTTGGATAGGGAATGAAACAGATATCTTATTTTTCTATATTGAATATATGACACAATTTCTTTATTTTTATTTCAGAAAGGGATATCTTAAGAAAAGCCTTAAGCTTTGCCTATGTAAGCACGTTGTTCTCTTCAAGACAAGGAGGTTGTTCACAAAGGGGGTTGGCAGTACCCAATAGAAAAGGAAAAGGACATAAGAGAGCACTGAAAAACATACACACTTGAGTCCCCTGTGGCCCAAACAGATTCCAGTGTGAAGTTCCATGAAATCGAGGAGTACGCATTCGTTATTTTCTCGATCGCGCTCAAATTATGTGGACTAACTTGTTTAGAATAGCCAATACATTATTAACATATGTTTCTCCGAAATTACTCCCATGACGAAATATTTTCATTGAAAGTTGGTCTTCGGCTTTTAATGAGAAGAGACGGATTTTGTGGCGACTCAGGACCGGAAATATCTAAGTAGATGAGAAATAAATATAGAATTTTACTTCGAACAAAATTGCACATACCAACCATGTTAAAATTTAATCGACGATAAAGCTTAGAAATATAATCACTTTCATAGCAACACATGTACACAAATTGTGTCGGGACAACAAAACTTTAGAATGTGCAAAGATGTAATGCCAGAATTTAATTGGCAACACAACACTCAGGATAGAAATACACATCGGAATTTTAATTGATGACGCGAATCGAAAAGCTACAGTTAAGGAAAAATAAAGTGCAATACAAGAAAGTAAAGATATTTGAAAGATAACGTTTTGATTGATTTTGTCGGGGGATCTCTGAATAGTAAATGTGGCTATTTAAAGCCTACAATTGACGGTTATCAACAGAAGTTATAAATAAAGTTTTTTAAAGATTACTATAAAGAAATAACTTCTTAGTGGTTGTGAGAAGTTACAAAGAAGGGTTACACGAAGAAGTTGCAAAATGAGATTACAAACGGTTACTACAAAGAAATAATTTTCTAGTAATCACGAGAATTTACAAAGAGAGATGACAAGGAGAAGTTACAAAAGAATGGAGGTTACAAATGGTTACCGAATGATTATTGATGGTTACTTAAACTCCACTACATCAACGGTTTCTTCGACAATAGTTTCTTTGATTGCACTACGTTGGCGATTGCTTCTTTGATGGTTGAGATTGTTGACTCTATTTTTGTCAATTCTTCACGTTGTCAATTCTTCAAGTTATCAATATTTCAAGTTATCACATGTCAATAATAACTAAAAATTTTTCAATATTTCAAAAGAATCGAATGATTCTTTTAAATTAGGAAACCAAGAGTCATCACGTGCCCCATTTTCATCTGCAAATTTGATTTTTTTCTAGCCAAATTTAATCTTGCTCAAATCCATCATATGGCACATGCTTTTCCATGAAAGGTACATAATCTGTATCACGTGGTCCTTTATCTCTATCTTTAAGTAATTGCTCATACTTAGACAATCTTATTGCCGATTAGAATAAATCGGCAAAATTTTGGCCTTTAAATTTTTCTCTAAGATTGAATTTCAATTGACTGAAAGCTAAACTCATGAATTTTTTTTTGGAGTGAAGTAAGGCATCTATTCTTAGCCCTCTTGAATCAAGCAAGAAACTAATTGATTAATTCATTATCGTATTGTTAAATACTAGCCAAATCAGCAATCGATAATTCAGCTATCGTTTTATCATATTGAGAATAGAACTGTCTTTCCATCTCATCTCAAGTATGGATTGAATTGGGAGATAAATTTGTGTACCAATTAAAGACATTTTTTGATAAAGACAAAGGCAATAAGCTTGACCTTCCTACCCCCTAAGTTCAAGGTAGAGAGGATTTCTAGGCCTTTGTAAAATCCTCACTGGTGGTAGGATCACTTGGTCCAAAGCCAAAATTATTTTTATTGTACAATTGATTAAGAGTTGAAGGAATATAACCGGAGCACGCAATATTAGGCAAATTACTTCCATCGATAATTATCACCCCACAAATCTGGGTTGTACAAACAAAAGTTGCAATATTAGGCAAATGACTTCCACTGACAAGTATTACCCCACAAGTCTGGGTTGTACCAACAAAAGCCGCAGTATTAAAAAAATTACTTCCATCAACAAGTATCACCTCGTAGGTTTGGGTTGTACCAATAGAAGCCGTAGTATTAGGCAAATTACTTTCATTGACAGGTATCACCCAACACATCTGGGTTATTCAAACAGTTTCAACTCTTTGCAAAATCCTGAAATGTGAAGGATTGGTAGGATTGTCTGCATATGAATTGTATGGCTCAACATTCCTGACCCATGCATGACCTCAAGGAAGGTGTTGACAATCATAGGCACCACATCGACAAGGTATTTCATCATGCGTGTAGTCGTTCCTTATGGTATTTGTCGAGAATTCTCCTCATAGTAGCCAATATCATAGGACTTGGCTCTAGCTGCCTTCTCTACTGAGTTGTCTTGAAATGTTGACATTTCCACCTTAAGCTTGATTCGCCAACGGTTGTGCAATCAATGAGTCGGAACGTCCTACCCACTCATCGGTAGACAATAGAGGTGAGTTGTTACCGCTAGTATTGTTGGGATCAAGTTGATTCCTTGTACGAACCATCATATCTCCTCAAATCAGCCACATTGGTCCTATCGGACATACCAAAAAGATGTTTCGCCATAATTGATCTCATAACAAAATATTTCACTGAATGTCGTTCTTCGGCTTTTAATGAGAGGAGACGGCTTCTATGGTGACTTGGGACAAGAAATATCCAGGCAAATAAGAAACTGCAAACTTTTACTTCGAACCAAATTGTATGTACCAGTTGTGCAGAAATTTAATTGAGAACAAAGCTTGGAAGTACATCCACTTTCATAGTAGCACACATATACAGACTGTACTGGAATTTAATAGATGACAAAGCTTGAGAACATGCAAAGATGTAACGTTGTATGTCGCAACCTAACCTCTTGCGGTGCACCACCTATGGGTTCGACTAATGGATTATTAAGTTTAAGCCTAACTCGAGCACTCTCAAGCCCTACCAATTTGCGACTTAGAATTTAAGTTATTAACATGTAAATCATTCTAATCAGGAGTTGTCATTAATCTATTTTTTAGTGAGTCAATTAGAAACCCAAGTAAAATATCAAGAGAATTATTTTACTCCTACGAACCACAGATTATGGATTTAGGGACTTGGTTATATTAGATTACTCTAATGCCCTTTCGATACCTTTTCTCTTTTATTTCAAAAAATATTTGCAGGCAACTTGGATTGATTTTAAACCTATCCACTAACATGCGAGGTGATCATGCGGATGCACAACCAATAATAAAATATTCAATAATGCAAAGCAATAAATAAATTATAAGATAGGGACTTATCTCAAAGCAGTGAAAGAATTTGCAATGTTAGTTAAACAATCACATTGACAATCATAATATGATTTCTAATTAACATGCAATTTTACTCAAATCTTTTTTAGGGTTTTCTCTGATTTAACGAAAACTAAACTTTATACAATGTATTCTACGTCTAGTATGACATGCGACATACGATTTATTTAAATGTCATGATTCTAACAATAATTAAATGCACTATCTCTAATGTGGCATGCAAATGAACCTAGACTTGAGATTTCTAATGAAGAAAATTAATTTATATGCAACTACTCTAATATGACATAAACGTGGTATTTTTTATATATTTTTTTAATTTAAATTCGGAATAAATAATTAACCTAATTTAAACATGTAATAATAATATCTAAGAAAAGAATCTAATCTATTCTAAGAAAATAATCAAAATTTATCCTAAACATGTAATATATTATCTACTCAAATTTTACCTAATCTTTTTGTATTATTTTTTTATGGAAAGACAATCAATTCAATTCAAACAAAAGACGGAAAAAAATAGCAATGAACACGACACCCAATCACAACAAATATTATCCATATCCATTTAAATTTAGAAACAATATATTGACAAATCATATCTCAGGCATGAGGATCGGATTGGCCAATCTTCCACACAATCGCGAATCATATATCGGACAGGAGATCAGATTGACGATTGTTCGTGCAATCGCGAGTCATATTTTAGGCATGAAATCGGACTGTCGATCATATGTACTTTGTGAAATTAGGAAATAATTCTTAATTTAAAGGCTATTCGGGAATTTAATGGATAAGATGATATCATTCAAAAATTCACATAAGATTGTAATATTTCAAATAAAGAAACAATATACTTGAAAGGTAAATTAGATGAGATTTTTACCTAATTCAAATATTTGCTTTCCAAGTTTGGACTGGCCGACGGTGGCGAGTGACGACAAGATGGCTCATTGAGGAGCACCCACGATGAGGCTCAGCAAACCATCGTCGAAAAAGGTTGGCGCAACAAGATGGACTTCGATGTTCCTAGACTAAAAATATAGTCAAAGAATCAAGTGATGAAGCTTTGACCCATATTGTACTGAATATGCACGGGATTCGTCAAGTGTTGCTGGATTTCGATGAAAATCACTTGGAAATCTTGATCTCATCGAGCAGCGATTGGAATCAAATGAAGGTGGCTTGCTAGTATGAGATCTCGTGGTGAATGTCAGGCTCGTATGGACCGTCATGGATCAATCTGCAAAGCAGGAATACTTAAGACGATGATAGTGAGATGCGATAGGTGATGGCGGCAAGGGACTCCGGGCGAGGCCGAGGACAACGCCCAATGATTTATTGGTGATGTAAGTGCAACAAAAGTGGGATCCGTCGGTTCGGCCTCACAATGCAAACTGAGGAGGTTTGGCTTGTGTGAGGATGTCACGGGGGCTCCATGGCTGGTCGTTGGTGTCGGGCTTGAGGCGCGAGGCGCTTGATGTCAATGCTGCGAGTTGGGTGTGACCTAGGGTACTCAAAGCGCGTCACTAACAAGACGCTGATATAATCTGATAAGTGCATCGACAATCACCGGTTGCTTGCTAGCTCGGTGCTAGAAATTCTGACTTGGCTATGAGGACTAAGGCAAGTGGCTGTATCTCTTTCGTGGTCATGTATTTCAGTACGTGTGGCCTCCTCTCTCTATGCTCTCACTCACGATTTTTGGCCCCCCCTGAAGTGAAGCCCCCCTCCTCCTTTTATAAATATTTTTTTAACGACAAATCCTTGGACACATGAATATTTTCTTTCCTCTTTCTTTTCAATCAAATATCCCCTTTGTTGACTAAATATTGCTCTCAGCTATTTATTCCCTCAAATAGTTGATCTCACAAATATAATGGGAATTATGCCAATTGTTTCATTCTTATTTGGGCTTAATTCCAAAAAAAATCATCAACTTTAGGTCAAGAGATAATTCTGGCCCAAACTTTTTTTTCCAATAAAAAAATACCAACTTTAAGTCGAGTGATAATTTTGGCCCCAATTTTTTTGTCTCATTAAAAATCACCAATTCTCATCACGATCCCAAATTTGGCCCCCTGTTGACTTTCACCATTGTTTGAAAAAGAAGATTATGGTGGTGAGCTTGGCGAATCTCGTCCATGGCATCTGTCGACGGGCGGTGGTCAGCTTCAGATTACGTTTGACCAGAGAGACTCAATCTGGAGATATTTTTGACTTGTCAGTAAAGTGAAGAAGACGAACAATTTTACCGTTATTCTTCAAATTGTGACTTAGAGAATAAGACAATGAATATTGTTTTAAATTCAGTCAGCAAGCTACGTTGATTTATTGCTAATGTGGAATAATCATGTTATATAATTAATGGTTCTACGTCAATGGGAGTCAGATTTGGGATTTAAGTAAAAGTTTGTGCTTTTTTATGATTCAAAAAAAAAAGTTCGGGCAAAAATTATCCGTTGATCTAAAGTTAATGCTTTTTTACGAGACAAAAAAAAGTTCGAGCCAAAATTGTTCTTAGACCTAAAGTTGGTATTTTTTAAATTAATTCTCTTATTTGCTATGTGACCAAAATCTTGATAATATCAAGCTTTATTGCTTCAAATTTTCATCAAATTTTCGTAACTTGATACACATGATTTCGGCCACCGTAGGCTTTAGTCCAGTTAAGCTCATAATCATTCACTCAAGTCTATTTACCGCCGGTCCAATGCAAATGCAACTATATGAACCTAAATACTAATTCAAATGCTCTTAATCTATATGTAATTTAACTAATTTGTTGTTTAGGGATCGGGATCGATCCCTAATTTTTTATGCAACAAACGACTGTAGGATCGCCAAAATTTAGGTGTCAACACTGTAATTTAATCGATGACACAACACTCAAGATAGAGATTCACATTGGAATTTAATCGACGACGAGAATTGGAAAGCTACACCTAAGGAAAAATAAAGTGTAGTACATGAAAGTAAAGATCATTGAAAGATGACATTTTGATTGATTTTTTGGGAGGATCACTATCGCGACCTACCCGTCCCGATTGGGGGGAAGAAATAATATATTATTTAGGTCAAGAGGCATTTGTCAATGGATGTGAACATCGGTTGGTTTGCCGGAAGGACAAACCAAAAGGCTCATCTATCCAAGGACAAAGGCGCTCTCAAACCCCATACCTCACACGACGTGATTTTTCTAATCTACACATTTAATTAGAGGCGCCACTAGCTATAATCAAGAGTTGGCTAGAAACCCTAATTGAGATGCGGGAGTATCATCTCGATTCATACAAAAATGAGAGATTCTACGGATCGGGGACTTGATTACACTGGTCATCTAACTAGTGCATTTTTGGTACCTAAACTTGATCACTTGCCAACTAACACACCAAGGCAAGCTATCAAGAAGTTTAAGGCTCCTCCTAACCATGCTAAAAATGAAAAATAACAACCATTGTATTAAATGTGCGCAACCAAATAATTGGCATAAAAATAAACAACCAGTGACCTAGCATCGTCTCTAAAAAAGAAAAGGCAATCAAGAGCCCTAAGGTAAAGCTCTAATGGCTTGTTCAATTTTTTTGGAGCAATTTTCAAAGGTTCACTTTTTTTCTATTTTTTATACTAAGTCTAGAATAAAATTAACACTAAGATCTAAGGAAATTAACCCAAAAACTAATGTCTAAACCTTTCCTAATTTTTCTGAAATTTTCTGAGTTTTTATTTTTTATAATTTTTAATATATATTTTATAGTTTTTTAATATTTTTTAAATCAATAATAATCATAATAATAATAATAATAATAATAAAAGGACTCCGGACCGGGTCAGGGGACCCGGTCCGATTCAGCGCTCGGACCCGCCCAGTAAACCCCCTTTTTCTATTTCTTTTTTATTATTATTATTTTTATTTCTCTTTTTTTTTATTCCCTTCTCCTTTTCTATTTTTTCTTTTTCCTTTTCCGCTTGGTCTTCTTCTCCACGCTGTCTTCTTCCTCTAGAGAGCTTCCTTCTTCACGCCTTCACCTGTGTTCCACCGTGACTCTCACACCGGCACTCGGACCACCGGCACAGGCCGCCAGCGCCAACGACCGCCACTAGGCTCACACCCTTACCGCTGGCCACCACAGCTGTCACCGAATCACCCCATCGGCCACCACTCCGGCAACCAAACCACTAACATCGGTGGCCGATTTTTGACACTAACTAAGACCATTCCAACAACAACCAAACCAACTAAAAAAACAAGAACTCATGCGTAGGAGTGGGAAGACCAGGGAGCTAACAGGGACGGCTTTCAACCGTAGGCTTCATCGGCAATAGAGTGGCTCCTCCGGCGAGGGAATGCATACACACAGCCGACTCGGACAATGTACGAATCGCGACAAAACCACATGAAAGACAAAGGAAACTTGAAGTCAGTGACCATATTAGAACAAACCATGCATACAACAAAGCTTTGGGGTGTCAATTTCGCAACTACACATTCGGAGCTTCATTTAGACATTTCGTCGAATAGGTTGTAGGCGAGGTCGAACAGAGGCTTAAGACTGAGAATCAATGGGGTTTTTAGTTCAGACATGATGTGTGAGGATCTAAAAACCCATATATCATCACAAGATCATCTCAGTTTACAATGGAAAACGGAAAAAACAAACGACCGGATTCGACGTTTTTAAGCGTTAAACAGTCTCGTCGAGACATTTTGTCAAGCAGGTGGTAGGCGACTAGAAAAGGGAGCTACAGT